>JAWZYV010013197.1:1200000-1800000 GCA_038373885.1 Cheiracanthium punctorium | reverse complement strand
CGGGCGATTTTAAATTTCAGGAAAATAAAATTAAACAAGAGAGAGAGAGTGAGAGAGAGAGGGAGAAAATTTTTTTCATTTTTTTAGAACGTAAAATATGTTAAAAAAGGAATTTTCGTCTTGACTTATTGAAAAAGAACTTATTTATTTCACAAGTTTCAATGCGAAAGTACAACTATTTAAGTTAAAGCTTTTTTATAGCATTTTGATGTTTACTTTTATTTAAAGTAAACATATAGATCAGAAATGAGTTTCTAGAAGAACAGTTAAAAAATATAGGTCTAAAATATGGATGCATACTTAAGTGACATATTTAACTCAGAAAAAATTAATTTTTCATTTTGTGGTTTTTTTCTGAGAGTTTAAAATTTTCCCATATAATTTCGTTACGGATGCGAATAAAACATTTAACGTGAGGATTTATATAGCGTTGGGTCTGCTCACGTCTGATAGCAAGTCATTCATAAAACCAAGCTTGATAATTCACATCACAGAGGGATCCACAATGAGAACGAATAACGAATTGAACATTCTACCAGTGAAAAATTATTTTTATCATTTCATTTTTCTTAAAACTTTTCTGAGTTCAGTGAACCGTAGACCTTATAAGTAAATGCATAACGTGGCATTGAACATTCTGGTCCAAGTTCTTGTCACCCGATGCTGCATACCAGTAAATACCAACACCTGAAAAATAATTTCCAAATTAAATTCCATATTTTCATGAGGTGTATAAATATGTTAATTACTCAAAATACCCAACATCCCATTTTCAATGGGAAAACAAATTATGCATAATTTTCACATTTAATAATTTAAACAGACTCAAAAAATCAAAACTGGTCAAAATTGTTCACAAAAAAAATAATAATAATTTTGCAACAAATGTTTTAAGTCAAAAGATTTTGGGACTAAGTTAGAGGACACGTGCTCCTCGACTCTACGCCCATGTTAGACATAATCAACTGACACAAAAGCTACATATATCAAAATCAAGTATGAAATAAACGCGTACACTTTCAAAGCAAATGATATTCTGTTTTCTTTACTTTCTTTAACTACAAAATATTTTTAAACATGGTATAAATAATATGAGAAACAACATTACATTCGTACATTGATAATCGATTAACTGCTTTTGCTTCATGCATCACGTCCTACCGCGAAAACAAATCTTACATTTACATTCTGAATGTGCATCTTCTATTCTTAAATTGGGCTGTTAAAACATTTCTCAATTAGAGGTTTCTATATGCATTTTGCTTTCTACTTGGCGATAAAATAATTGTCCTTAAATACCTCTTGACATTTATTTCAATTTATGTTTTCTTTTCATCCTTATCTCTACGAGAATCCCACAGACTACGTGATCGAGTCTTCAAGAAAAAGAAAGTGAAAGAGATTAAAAAAAAGCATTTTTACAATTGTCCTTGAAGGTCTTTTTCTTTCTGAGTATGATTTTAAGCTAACCTGTTTACTTTACTCTGCATCAACAACATTAGAATTGTCCCCGTGCTTATGGGATATGGGATTGAATATTTCTAAGTAGCTGTTATCATAAGTAATTAAAAAAAATGTTACACTTAAAATTAAAAAAGCTCCAAGTTGCACATTGCGATATGTTTTAACTGAAATTTTAATTTTAACTTGAAGAAATTTGTTGTTGTCTTTTTCCTCTTATTTCTTTGTTTAGTAGGAAACCAAGTAATCAATATTTGAAAGTATGACTACTTTCAATGCAAATTTGTGAAAGTATACTTTTAAAAGTCCCGTTTCATTTAGTTTTTAAGTTGTATGGATACAGTGTCATGAATACGTACATTTATTTAGAGAATTTTTTCTTCACTTGAATAAGTGAATTTTTGTCTCTGTCTGTATGAGACATATCTGCTTACATCTACTTATATGATATCTCTTATTTTATTAATTGTGCTAATATGTAAGTTACTTTTTATTTTCTCTTTTGTAGAAACCAACCTCGCCTAATACGCCTCTTGATCCTGAATGTTGGGATAACATAATCACTGAGGTTTTTTTTCTATAAGAGAATGCGAGAATTCATCTGGTAACAAATCATAAGAAAAGGCGTTGCATTTCACTGAACATCATTCTTAATTTCTTATAAATATTATTTTCTGCTTTTATGTACAGATTATGGCGAAAGTTTGCGATGGCATTTCATTCCTTAGATAGATTTATCAAGGTCTAAAACAACAAGACCGGCGGGGAAGTCACATGGGTGACTAGTTTCATTCACCTCTGTACAAAATACATTTTGTTTCTTCTGTAAAGTGAGAGGAGGTTACTAGCTCTTAAAAAACCATTAAATCCAAACTTTTCTATAGAAGTTCTCCCTCTAATAGCTTTAGCTCTTCTCTGGAGAATAAGACGAGGCATATTTTCTGACTACATACCTGTCTCATTTTTAAAAAAAATGTGTACCCCACGAAAAAAATATATATAAATGAGTTATTTTTTTAGTCTGTGTTATTTAATCGTCCTTTAATTTATATATATTTAAAAATCACGTCTGTGCTATGCATCTATGATTATGCTCTTAAGTTAACACTGCAACACTGAATTGAACTGAGCCAAATTCTTGTTGTTTTAAATTACCACAGTAGAACTATAATAAATAACATAACTATCCTCAAAAATTTAATTAGTTTTCGCTTATATATATCCTCAAATTTAAGATAACGTGTTATTAAATACAACATTACTGGTATGTAGGACAAACGCAACCTCAACTAAACTGCAATAATGCATATAAGTATTAGGCTGCTTCATAACTTACATGTCAAAATTTTTAGTAAAAGTTGATAATTAATTTATTAGAATTTTACTAGTGAAATGGTGTTAACTCTTTTAAAGCCAGTACAATTTCTGAAAATAGTATGGGTTTCTGTGTTAACCTTGTACAGCTGAAAGCAAACTCAGAAAGCTAAAAATGCATACAAAAATAAAAAAAAAATATTTTCCAGAATAATCTGTAAATAAATATTTCCGTCTGTACATATTTTTAACGGGTAAAAAGTTTTATCATTTAACATATCCAACTAATCGGCAAAGCTTTGGTCGCAAGCTCTTCCACACACAGCCTATCTGTCTTCTTTTGCTAAAGATAGAGTTATCACTCAGGACCAATTAAGTTTTGGGTTTTAGCAAGATAATCACACACCACATTCAGCTTCTGACTGCATCGCTTTTTCTGTCAACGTACCTATTAACGGCTCTAAGAGCAAAATGTCTTGAACACGATGACATGATAATTATCCAACGTCACTTCTCAAACACTTTACCATCGGCCATTTGAATCAGCCGAAGCGGAAAATGTCTTTCATTCTGACCATAAGAAACACTCGTTGGGCCCTCCTTACTCTGGTTGCATTTTAGTGCCTCATCTAATTGGTTCGTTTGTAGAGTCTGAGCCCGTGCCTTGTTCCTACTGCCATAATCAACTTAATGATCAAGCTCTGACTCAACAATGTGTGAAAAGACACGAGTCTTGGGCTAGAGCTGATGTAATAAGATAGGCACCAACTTGCGGTTGACAGCTTGGGGTTGAACACCTAAATTGAGAATGCTTAAGGGCAACATAAATTTTCACTAGTCTTTAGTGATTTCATTAAAAATATTACATACTATCAATGATTACAGAAATGTTTTGTCAATTCTGCTTTACTCATGAGAACTTTCGCATTTTGAATGAAATACAGGGTGGGTCATAAAAAAACATGCCGATGGACCCCCCTAGCGTTCGTTCCGTTCAACCAATCAAGATGATATTTCAGATGTAGTTATTCCGAGGTATGCGCTTGAGATTGAGATTGTTTGAAACAATAGAGCTCTAACGGTTACGGTTACAGTGAAAAAATTTCGAAATTTTCCAATGGTAATACAGTGAAACCTTGCTAAGTTGACCATCCAGTGGTTCCACGTTTTTATGGTCAACTTCGAGAGGTGGACAACTTATCAAGGGTGCAATACTCACTTTTTGATTTTTGTATTTTATCACGTACCTACTTAAACATTACATAGTACAAATATGTAGTATACTGAAAAATTACATAAAATATGAAATGAAAATGACATAAAATAGCAGTAATATTGCTTATTAGGGTTAAGGTATTGCTTATTTGGGAAGTGGTCAACTCACTAAGGTTTTGAGCTATGATTTGGTACAAATTCTACCTAAATTACCTAGTCAACATACAAGATAGACAGGTGGTCAACTTATAAAGGGTTCAAGCAATGTTTAAGTAAATCATTCCGTTCTTTGTCAATTAGGTCAGCTTAGGCAGGTGGTCAACTTACAAAGGTAGTCAACTTCAAGTTTCCCTGTACCCTCTTTATTTGGCGAGCTGATTGAAAACCCATAAATGGCACTGGAACAATACACGTATATCAAAAACTGGCGGCGTGAAACATTTGCAAACAAGGGCAGTGTAAGGAATCAACACGCATTAGCATTAATTCACTGGAAAAGACAGTAGAGTATGTTGTGTAACTGCAAACTTAAAAACTTAATCTGCAATCAACTTTTCTAGCAGTATTTTTAAATTTTTTTAACCAATTTAAAATCGTCAAACTCTTGAAAAAAATCAAAATCTGCTTATACATCACAAGTTCACGTAAAATAAAGCAAATACCAATCGGATTTTTCCAAACAGAGAAAAAGCCGCAGCAACCTAATTGGTTTGGTGAAGAAAGATTTTTCAACGAACCGAATAAAAGAACTTCCCCAAATGTTGGAGACAATAGACTTTAATTTAAAGCGCAAGAAATTTGGCTGTTTTTCTTTAAATGCTCATTAAAGGTGAAGGCTGCCCTTCGTCACAACTAAACTACCCAGACATTAAAGCACATTTGTAAGGAACTGTAGAAAGTTGTTATTAAAACAAGTCGGCTTAGATTTATATTTTCACCGAGTTCTTTTATTTTTCCCCCCCTTCTCCGGTATTTATTCTACGCTTTATTCTCCTCCTTTATTATTTTTTATTTTTTTTATTTTATGTTTATTGTGTTCCCTTTGTAATTAAGTTATATTTTCTGCTCTTAAAAGCTCTGTTGTGACATTATTAGAGGCGTGAAGCATTTGCTAAATTGCTAAGCATTTTCAGGAAATCGCTTGGAGAAGATTGTCATTAAGTCTTTTGCCATTCTGTAAAGAAAATTGCCCAACATCTCTATTACTATGGACATTCTTCAGGATATTTTTCCATTCTTTTTTCTTTCTTTTTTGTTTCTTCTCGCTTCGAAAAACCGACGTCTTTCATAATCTAAACTCCTGTTCGAGGAGGTAACATCTGGGCGTAGCTAACGTACAAAACAATTTTGTTCACTAATGGTCAGGTTGCTTTCTATACTTGTCGCCGAAATTTGAATCCAATTCTTTGTTTAGAATAACCCAGAACAAAAATAATCGTTTGTTAAAAGTTTTGGCGATATTTTTATGAGTTTATCTAATGATAGGTTTCTTGGATAATTTTTTTTCTGCCCCTGTAAAATACATCAAAAATTGTTGCTAAAGTATTAAAAGAAGTAAGTTCTCATTTTGTCCAATAATAATGCTTCTTAGCAAAGGTATCATCTTTATCAGCTAAATGTGAAGGTTAATTACAGTTCTGTTAGATGTTTGTCCTCAGTTCTTAACCGAAGATTCTTCTTTCATTAAATATTTTTAAAAGACTTTCGAGTATAAAATATGTTTTTCAAGAAACCGTAATAAGCTTTCATTTTGATAAATACTTATATAATTATAGACAAGCATACTTTTCTGTTTGCTTACCACGTATAATTATTTGTTCGAAAATTATCACAGAATAATAGAAAAGTACAAATATATTTAAAGCTAAGCTGGTCAAATAATTTTTAACTAGAGGTAAATTAACGGAGAGGTAAATTAAATCTGCTTAAACTACGAAAAGTGAAAAAAATAAATATTACAAAAAAGATGTATTTTAGGTGTAAAATATTTCGTCTCTTAATTTTGAAAAATCTAAACTTTCTTTTCTTTTCTTTCTTTCTTTCTTTTTTTTTTTACGCAATTACATAACGCTTAATTCGTTATTCATTTGCATAACTGCGTTGAAACTCAAAATTCTTACTCCAACTGAATATCGGAGTTCATTTCCAGGTTTCAGGTTCTTCTGTGAATACTCAAACTTTTTAATTCGAACCTTCTGAAATGATGTAAACTTGCTAAGGTTTTTTTTTTTTTTTTTTTTCATGCGGACATTTGCAACTTGCTGAAGTAGAAGAAGAATTTTAATTTGAAACAAGTTTTATTAAATCTATAGGTTTATTGTTATTTAAATCTCGAGCCGACAAATTAATAAGATTTTATATGAAATATTCTTCCATAAATAACTTACACCTATTTGTTGTGATCGATATTAAAAATTATAATAATTACTTCCTGTAATGGATTAATCACAAATGTAGCAATTGAAGATTTTATAGAGATAACAAAATAATATCTCTATTCCCCTTTACAGAAAAAATAAGTATTGTTGAACTGTGGAAAATGCAATATAGAATATATACCTACTAGATTAGTCAGAAAATATCAGCAGAACTAACCTCAACTCATTAGAGCGTCTGGGAAAGAGGCAAGAATATGCAGTCGTCTTCACTGCAAGATATGTTCACGTTCAGGCAGTGACGCAAACTAAGAGAAGTGATGTTGCGTAACTCAATCTCGGAAGAGAGATGTGACGTGCAATGTCTATATATTCTGAATTACATCCGTTATAGCATTAGAAAACTAAATGCAGTATACAAATAATACCTACTAGATAAGCAATATATATATATATATATATATATATATATATATGTGTGTGTATATATCTGCAGAACTAACCTCAAATCACTAAAGCGTCTGGGAAAAAAGTTAGAAACTGCAGTTGTTTTCACTGCAAGATATGTTCACGTTCATGCAGTGAGGCAAGCAAAATGCGACGTTGCGTTACTCTCTAAAGTGAAATGTACAATGTCTATATATTCTGGATTACATCTGTTTTATCATAAGAAATTTGCTTGCAGCATACAAAATATAAGTAAAGAAATAAGACGTTTGGATTGCATGATGGTTTGATGAAAAGTGCAACTGAGTGAACTGCACAACAAGTTCAGGGTTTGGCATCATTTTGCAGAGTCTCCGCCAGGTGACTGTCTTCCCTTCTTATCCGCAGGTGCCTTCGAAATAATAACAGTATGTTCATTTGTTAGAATAGTAGACATCTGAGGGTGTCTCTGGCGAGACGTCTCCAATATTGATAGAATACTCCTAACCAGGAGTTACTAATTGCATGAGCTTTTTCTGAGTAGCGGCGATTATATTACGTGTCGGAGTCAAGCAAAAATTATCCAGATGCCCAAAAAGGAAATACAATTTAATGAAAGAAGGATTTTAAAAACCAAATTGGGGTTTGTATGACTCGTGTGATTTGATAAACTACTTCAAAATTCGAATTTAAATTTTGGAAAATTGTTTATTATTTTTGAATAGTTAGCTAAAAAAAGTAGGTGTGTTGCAGTGGAAAGGGGGGAGTTCATTGAACGGAATTTTACTTCTCAGGTACTTAGAGGGTTAACTGTTATAAATGTGCTGTTTATTGTGTTATTTATAACTGTTATAACTGTTATAAATGGAGTTGACTTCGGCTCCATCTCCAAATATTGCTTATTATAACACTTTCAACCTTTTTGACACGAATTGTGCGCTTACATACATTATTTAAATCTAAGTAAAGACGTAAATAATAATAAAAGTCACTGGCATTTAACTGGTTTTAATTACAAATTTTAAATGACCCTGGAAACGTTAAGATCAAGCCACTAATTGACATGTGCTTTCCTTTCGTATAGAATACACCAGTTCAAGTATCAGGGTTGAACAATTAACATTCTTTCTCATCCTTCCTCTAAAAAAAATACAAAAATATATGAAAAATGTATAAATGTACTCACAAATATATAACATTTCCTTCAGAATAAGTCAATTCGAACTGAAATAGGAAAGAAATAATATATAAACATCCCAGCAGGTCTTATTTATCTAAAAGTTATTTATTTGAAAAAAAAATTCTATAGAAACATACTCGACAAATTTTCCTATCCTGTACACAAACGTATAACAAAGAAAGTAAATCTGTCGATGAAAGCAGCCCGCACTAAACAGCCAGCAGACAAAATCAAATCGCAGCAAAGACCGTCTCCGGGTCCCAAGAAATTCCAATTTTATCGGAATCAAATAAAGGCAATTTAGGACTCGCATCGCTTCTTGACCAATCGATACATCGGTTGAAGATTTTACCTCCGTGACACAATCGGGTCGGTCTTTTAACCACTTGTAGAAAATGGCTTGTCAACATCTCCCCAGGCCAGTGGCAAGTAGTCGATTTCGTTCAGCGGCTCTTTATTTGACCGTTTCGAGCAACTTAGCCCGAGACACGTTGACCGCAGGTCATTTTTTCTTGTCCTGTTATTGCTAGGAGAGCAAATTTAATGTTGAGTTTTCTTTTTTTTTTTTTTTTTTTTTCGGAGAGCAAAAAATATTGTTATGTGTCGTACTGTAAAGCGTTACTTGGAATACTGTAAATTTTGGATGATGTGTGCTGCGTTATTTTATTAGCTTTGTATTAATTTTTAGTAATGGGTGTATACTATTGTAATCATTTACATACAGTTTATTCCATAAAATTACCAGTGCAATAAGTTGGGGGGAGGAGAAAGAGCTTCAAAAACTTTTTTATACAAAAGTTTTAATGATTCTGCATTTAATATTTAAGAAATATGATAATATCCAATACATGATCCGGATAAATACTTTGTCTAAAATTTGTAACTTCTTTAATAATAGACCTTTTAAGGGAAAAGTATTAATAAACTAAAAATTTCCTTAGCTTTTACCTATTTTCAAAACCTATAACACTGAAAACAATGCATATGTGCATCATATGCAATGTAGTAACTCATAACTAATAAGCATTAATTGAATTAGCTTATTTTATTTTACGAATATTCAGTTGAGCAGTCCATAATTGTTGGATTTTCATGTTAATACTGAAATTGCCAAAAAAAAAAAAAAAAAAGATTAAATTTCCTTTCACTTTTCATTTTTTATGGCTGCCTTCTCTTTCTTTCTTTAAGGATGTATGTTAAAGTTCACGCCGAAAAAATATTTTCAAAATGGTAGATTTTCTACAACTAGCTTTTTTTTATACGGCGTTTGTCATATTTTAGTAATAGTAACTGGGAATTACTTGCCCTGCAGTGACCTAGTTACTAAACTCCGTTCCCGTAAGAACACGGAAAGTGAAGCAGCACCGGTTTGGCCAGTGCTTGGGAGGGCGAACTCTTCTCCCAGCTGTACTGCTGTGAGACCGTGGACGTTAATAGGAGTGACTGTACGTAAAATCCATCGTGGGCCCCAATGTCCTTCATATTCAAACGATATCTCTCGGGGTGCGATTTCAGGTACTAGGTCTCTCATCTGGAATTGATTCAATATTACGAGACTCCGAGCTAAGTCGGTCTGCCTCCCACTGCGGCTCATTAAAGTGGAAGCTGCTCCCTTTCGCCCATCGCCGTCCATGACGCAGGATCTGGCACTGATCAGCGGTTTCAAGAGGGCATTAGTAACAACCACAACAAAATTACTTACTAGGTTTTGCGGATGAAATTCTGTGCTTAGCTAAGCCAATTTTTATACCGAAATTTTGTTCGGTAATATTCATAGCAGTAGCACACCCAGAAATTTTTCATGGGGAGGGGGGGGGGGTTATGACTACTGCAACTCACATATATGTATACGTGTGTGTGATAAGGGAGTGAAGAATATACATTTTGGCAAAAAAATTCCTCATGGGGGGAGGAGTTGTGACCCCCCTATACCCCCCCCCTTGGCTACCCCAATATATGTGATTCATGGCTATCAGTAAAATAATAAACTTAAAAAAAAACCTAAACCTTAGAAAAAAAAAGGTATATTTAATCTGACTGGTATTTTGCATACCGATTTTTAGATGCAATCGACCTAAGCGCTTTCCAATTAATATGCACAGTGCATTTCTTCATTAGTACTGATATATAGTTCCAACCAAAAGAGATGAGAAATTTATGGAACATTCTAATATAATTAGTGGATCACTGCTTCTTTGAATAAAATGGGACTTATTATTTAAGTTGGCCTTATTTTGCTGTACCTTTACAAAATATATTTTGCATTTTAAACGCTCTTAATTTAGATTAGAATGGAAACTGGCTGGCGGTACATGGAGCTTACTGTTTTCTAAATAAATCTACTTTTAATTTTTTCAAATAGCTTTTACATGTGAAAAAAAAGGGGGGGGAATATATTATTCCAAGTACAATCAGATATCAGATCACACACTG
Source organism: Cheiracanthium punctorium (assembly GCA_038373885.1). Lineage (NCBI taxonomy): Eukaryota > Metazoa > Arthropoda > Arachnida > Araneae > Cheiracanthiidae > Cheiracanthium > Cheiracanthium punctorium. The sequence continues at coordinate 1,789,596 of JAWZYV010013197.1, read as the reverse complement.
ACAAAATACATCGACAGGCTCTTTGAAAGCTCAAAATCTGAGAATAATGAGATAAAATCTGTTGGCTGCTTTTTTTAGTATGAATTCATAAATTTCTTATAGTATAAGTCGCCTAAGACCATGCTTTACAGAAAAATTTAACTAATCCTATTTATTCCATAATTATATTTTAGAATTTTCAGTGTTTAGTATCAAAGCATTCTGACATGAAAAATATATATTATACTCTTACTTGTATTTTAAAGTAATTGTTATAGAACTTCAGTGACAACATTTAACAGCTTGAATTTTTAATATTTATTTTCGTAATACGAATTCATGCTGCAATAATTATGCAGATATGCAGATTTAAGCAGAAGTGCAAAAAACCACTGTAAAGTCTTAAATTTGCGAAGCTATTTAAATATATATTTTCAAGCCTGGCAATTTTTCCTAGCTGCTAATAGCAGCTGTTTAAACTTGGTAATCGGACAAAGGCCAAATCGTGATATTCAAATGATTAGATGCCGCCGTTTAAGACAGTAAGTATAAGGACGGCCATGATTTTGAGTAATTATGATAATGCACTATTTTGTAAAATGTGTGCCGTCTGCGAAATGGAATAAAGATAGCGCATGGTACAACTTAATACAGCCTGTTTTAAATTGCGAAAATCATCTCATACAATATTTATTTATAATTGTTTTATACCTTTTTGGAATAGCAGTACATTTTAAGTGCTATATTCAGCAATGTTATCGTAAATACATGGTTACCAGGCGTAAGATTATTTCCTGTCGCCCAAGTGGTGTAGTGGCTTAAAAACCAATCTATCACTCCTTGGGTCGGGGTTCGAATCCCGGCTTGGGATGCTGGGGCCCCCGGATGTTAACTTGTCCGTCACTTCATAGGGGGTAACGCTGGCCGCCCAAACATTTAATTGCCCATCCTTTAGTGCTAAATAAAAGCATCATCTCTGAATAATGTATGCTTCACATAGAGGTAAAACTCCAAAAGTGTACTTTAACATTATTTCATGAAAATATGAGCATATCAGAAAAAATAAAACTTCTGTGACTGCGAATGTCAAATTGCATTTGTAAGATGGGGAATCAAGTTCATACGGTGTTATAGTACAATTGGATTTAAAAATATGTGCTTGTATTTAAATCAAATACTAATGTAGAATTCTACCAAGATTTAGAAGATATGGAACTGGTCTTGCTGGAGTCACGCAAGCGAGCATCTAATTTAAAATGGCAAATATATATTTAAATATTTTAAAAGAAGTTGTGAAATTTATCTGGCAACACCGGTATTTGATTGCATTGTATTACATTTGGGTACGGCAGCCTATTGCCTAAATTTCGGCATGATTGACGAGACACACCAACTCTATGTATTTATTTCTTCGTTTATTTTCTTCATTAAAATCAAATAAATGAATGCAAAAATCAGCATCGATTGTTGTTCTGACTAAACTAAACTAACAATGGCGAATCTACAAGAGAAATCATCTCAATACGGAAGCAAATAATGATGCGAAAAGCCTTGTTATATTCTCTCCTAGTAATCATAGCATTTACCCGATTAGCGCATAATCACAAACATTTAATCTGCTCCGGACCACACGTTTTGAAACCAGTTTGCCCCCCCTCGAGAAGCCGGCGACCGATAATTAGAGTTAACTCTGCCGTGGACCTTCTACTTGTCAAGACAGCAGAAGGGGTCGACCACATATGATAAGAAAATTACATCTGGGCTTGACCACCGCAACCATGCATTATTTATTAAATAGCCCTGGGCAGCAGTTTAGATTGGAGAAGATTTGTCGAAAAATTGAATGGGTTTGTAGATTTCCAGGGAGATTTTACTTTTCTTGAATTGCCTAATCGTTGATTTATGATTACCAGAAGTCTTGAATCATGTCTCTGGAAGTCGTGGGATGCAAAAGTATATTTATATTTTGATTGAATTAATTTGGAAGGTTTATATGAAAAGTGGAAAAAAAAATTATTGTTATTTGGAAAGTATGACGCTTTATTACTTCCTATAACTACAGTGCGAATAACTTTAAAATTTTTAAAATCATTATTATTAATGTACTTTACCGCAAATGCACGTTCAGTTTTGCAATTTAATAGCATAATAACAATACCACAATGCCATTTCAATGCAAAAATATTTCCGTTTAATTAAAATATAAAAAATAATTTATTTTCGTTCAATTAGTAAATTTTTCTACGCTCTTTTCATTTTTTAAGCAGTTTCTTTAAGTTCGAAACATTAATATTAATATTTTATCACGAGCTACTTTTATGTCAAACCAACGATTCCTTTGAAATGCTATTTTATCGAATTAATGTTTCATGAATTCTTAGTTCATTAAAAAAAGTTTGTCACATTGAAACTCTTATAGATGTATTTATGTGAGTCGCATTTTAAATTGAAGAATATTTTTTTAATCAGATTTTATTTAATTTTACTCTTTTTATTTTTTTACTTTTAACATTTATTTAGAACAATATTTGAAATATATATATAAAGATATATAAGTACATACAGCTGTACACAAAGGAAAAAATAAATAATTAGGGAAATATACAAATTTGAATTTACTTTTAATTTATGGGGGAACTGTTTTATTTGTTCATAAGTTTGAAATATATACCTATAATAAAATTTTAAAACATAGGAGAACATTTCTCCGTTATCGAATTAACTCATTTTTGCTGATATTTGTTGAAATTTCTGGCAATTAGTTCCTTGAACTAATTAATTTCTGTATTCTGTGAGTTCCTTGAGTTTGGTTTTGAATACAAAACGATTTGAGAGCTATACAAAAATATCTAATAGCATATTTCACATTAAAATATTTTATAAAGAATGAAATATTAACTTGTAATGCACAAATCACCTAAAAATAGAAATGAAGTGTTAGATACATCGTAATATTATACAAGGTAAATACATCAAAATTGAGTGATTTGAACACCTAAACAGCCAGCCTTCTTCCAAAGTTCGGCCAAGTTTGGCGAATCAAAATTTTTATAACAAAATGGGAACGTAGTGTTCCCTGTTAATGTTACTTTTTCCGCACTCCCCATAACTGAAGATAGGAACAAGCCTTTTTTTTTTTTTTTTTTTTTTTTTTTTTGACCAATCTAGTAGACAGTTAGTGGACCTTTAACAGAATTAAAGATTATATATCCTTAAAACCCGCTAAAAAATTAGCAACTTGGGTGAAAGAGTTGAAATATTAGACTATCACTTTGAAATTATTATTCGAATCTTTTAAACAATAAACCTACTTGTTTTATGAAAGTTTAGAGAAAAATAAGACCTTTAAAGCAAAACCACTTAGTAAATTTTGAAGAATATTACTTGTAATTTTTTCCATTTCTGTTCCAGTAATGTCGCATAGTTAAATTGGTTATTTATTATGCTTTTAAAAGAAAAACTCTTGTTCAAGAAGTTGACATCAGAAATTTATCTATTGCTGGAAGCAAAAATCGAAGAAAGTCGCTAAAATATCTCGGCGCAAATAGGTTAAACGCAAAATCACTTTGTAAATTTTGAAAAATATTTCTTGTTATTTTCACCCCTTTCTTTTTCTTTCATTTCGCATAGTTAAATTGGTTATTTATTGTGCTTTTAATAAAGAACAAAAAAAAATGCTTCGTGTGTATATTTGTAAAATTTCATGTAAATGATTTGGTAAAGGTTTTTGTATTTGTCATGCTTTTTATTAAAACTCGAGTGACATTTTTACGAAAGCTTTAAATAAGATCTTTTCACTTCCAATGACACTATTTCTGCCGACCGAGTTGTATGGTGGGTAAAGCACCGTACTCCGGTTTGGGTTCAACTCCCGGCGGCCGGGATCAACGCCCCCTCTCTAGGGGGCGTTGCCGGGGTTCGATCCCCCACTAGGCGTGGTTGTCATGTCTGTCCCTTCATAGGGGGCGACGTTGGTCCACCTACTAGGTGCCCCCATAATAAAGTGGCCAACACCTTCGGGCCGTTGAAAGGGACAATGTCTAATCGGCAAAGTAACTGCCCGTCAGAAAAAAAAAGTGACACTATTTCTATCAATATTGAAAGCAACCTTAATTAATTGTTAAATAAAAATATCATTGGAGCTTTATAAATTGTTAAAAATTCTTGTCAATCTCGAAAAGTTTCCATCTCTTCGCAAGCTGTGCTGTGCAATCATAGAAAAGTAGTGCGGATTATAAGTTAGAAATTCGAGTGTACTGTTTTTCATCAATGTTGATGAAAATAATATCGTTCGATGAAATGATGTCATGTTTTCGAGTGATTCTAAAATGGTGGGTGCAAATACACATCCTAACTTAAAGTTATCTCAGAAAAAAAGATCTTATAACTGAAATTTTTTCTCAGGGAATTTTTATTTCTGCTCAGAAACAAAAACTGGTATCATTTATGACAAAAGTTTGCTGTAAATATTCTTAAAATATTTTTGCTGCAAATGGTTAGTTTTGGACATCTCTGATCTTAACTGTTGTCTCTGCAACACCAAGAAAAAAATTTTAACACGTTTTCAGGTGTTTCCTAATCAAAATATTGAGTGAATACAATAAAATGATGATTTGTTTACTATTTCGGTCAGTAGCATGCTTAAAATATTGAAGAATTACAAGAATCACATAATGCGTTCGTGTCAGTTCCGTTTGTCAAAAAGTAACGATGGAAACAACGCTATTTGGAAGCTTAAATAAATAATATGTTAGTATCTCAACTCATTTATCAGCCTTTAAAATAAAATTTTCAACGTTTTAAAGAATTTTCATAGGTTTTTGTGCATTTTCTCTGCATATAAAATACGATGTCCAAATTGCATAATGATCGAAATATTGATTTCTTTGTTGTTTAATTTACTGTCACAGAATTGCCTGTGTCCTCAAAATTTAAGAAAGACATTAATTATAATCTTGTTCCTCCAATTCAACAGTTTTTATTCGTGGAATAGCGTATATTTAGTTGAAATAATGATTAACGTCATTGATGAGCATGTCAAACACATGTGTACGGTCGAAACAAAATGGTGGCACCGTCAGTCGTTACGAATTTTCGGACAAGATGATCTAAAAAGTACGATTTATAATAGTCTAAGAGCCAGCGACCGCCAGACCTTCGTCATAGTATAAAAGCTGAAACTTTCTCTGCGCATACCCCCCAACAGAGGTAGGAACAATCGGCCACTATAAAGTTTGGATGACCGTGGCTTTGGCAGGTAACAGGTGGCAAAGGTGTATAAAATTCCAGAATATTTTTGTCATTTCATAAAGCTTCATTTTTTTTATATGTTCTTCTTCGCAATACTAGAAATCCCTTTATCCCTTGGCAGACACTTTTCCATCGTGGCAAAACCCCGCCAGACAATCTCAAAGTCATGGAAAACTGTTGTGTTCGTAAACTCCCGCGACGAAGTACGTCAAGCTGTCACAAAGTGCCAAGCATATTTTATACTGTTACTTCTAAACTTTCTTACGATGCTGCAGCGCGTTCGTAATAGAATTACGTTTTCCATGACTTTGAGATTGTCTGGCGGGGGTTTGCCACGATGGAAAAGTGTCTGGCAAGGGATAAAGTGATTTCTAGTACTGCGAAGAAGAACATATAAAAAAAAATTAAGCTTTATGAAATGACGAACATTTTCTGCAATTTTATACACCTTTGCCACCTGTTACCTGCCAAAGACACGATCATCCAAACTTTATAGTGGCCGATTGTTCCTACCTGTATTGGGGAATATGCGCAGAGAAAGTTTCAGCTTTTATACTATGACGAAGGTCTGGCGGCCGCAGGCTCTTGCTCTATAAGGAGCAATAAAACCTCACTTACTTTATAAATTGACATTCAATGTTTGTAAGTGTTTTATTTTATTAGGTATTTTTTTCCCTCAGAAAATGTACTTATGCAAATTATTTGACGAATTCAAATTGCGTAATGATCATTTTCAGTAGGGGGTATGGTTTCCACGGACGGCCAGCAACGTTGAACACCTTTGAGGCATGGAGTCAATGAGGCTATTAATCACGAGTTGGGGTATTCTGTCCCACTCTTCCAGAGCTCTTTCCAGTTCTTGGAGAGTTTGTGGGGGTGTTGGCGGCCAGCAACTCTTCCTAGAGCGTCCCAAACGTGCTCTATTGGACTCATGTCTGGAGAACACGCTGGCCATTCTATTCGTACGATTCCTTCCTCGAAAAGGATATCCTCTACCAGGTTAGCACGATGTGGCCTGCAGTTATCGTCCATTAAAATGAAGTCATCTCCGATTGCTGCAGCGTAAGCGACTACAATAGGTCTGAGGATCTCATCCCTATATCGGCGACCAGTCAGAGGTCCATCTCGAATGATGTAGAGGTCTGTGCGCCCATCAATGGAGATGCCACCATGCACCAACACTCCCCCACCGCTAAAGCTGACACTTTCGTGCACGAACGCAGGATTATTCCTACTGCCACGGTCCCTCCAGATGAAAATACGCCTATTATCAGGATGAACTGAAAAACGGGACTCGTCAGAAAAAAGAACATTGCTCCATTCATTTCTCCTCCAGTTCATTTGCTCTGTTTCCCACTCCCTGCGGTCGCGACAATGCCTTGATGTTAGTCTAACACATACCATCGGTCGGCGAGCATACAGACCTACACCATGTAGCCGGTTTCGGACAGTTTGAGTTGAAACCGTGGTGCCAGTAGCCAAGCGAAGGTGTTGTTGGAGAAGAATAGCGTTCATATCCCGGTGTCTCCGAGCCGTTAACACTAAATAACGATCTTCATTGGGCGTTGTTGCCCGTCTACGACCTTGCCCTGGTCTTCGGCCTGCACTTCCAGTCGCCAAAAACCGGTTCCAGTTCCTGGAAATCACACTTTGTGACACTCCAATGGCTTGCGCTGCTTCGGCTTAGTTTGGCTCCCTTCTAACCTACCGACAACTCTCCAAGCTTCTGAATCGGTTAAATGACTTCGCTGAGACATCGTACTCATCGAAACAAAGCAGTCACTGAATGCCGATCATCCTTGTCTTCATTGTCTTTTATTCAGTTGAAAGTCCAATTTCATTCGCTGCCGCTGAAGCGACGTTTTTGACGTCGAACTCAAAATTAGCATAGTCCAGTGTTTGAAAATCAGAAAAATTTGCATTTGTGATTTTCTTCTTCCACTTTCGGCAAAAAAAAAATCGCTTATATCTTTATTTTATATAAAACTTACAATATCCTTTAATTGTTTTGAGCAGTGTAGAATTCGTAGAGGTAAACCCCAAAATTTTCAAAGTATTTATTTTTAAATTAAAAAAATCTGGAGTGACTCCACTCGACTTTCCGAACACTTACGATTAAGATCATTACCAAGCATTTAAATAAATTTTAATCGATGAATAATTCAAATATATATACCAAAATGAAGCTCAATCGAATGTATCGTTTAAACGCTAGCGCACTTTCAAGAATTTCTCCCTATAGGCTATAATGTAAAAGGAATTTTTGGCGTAGCCCTGTAGAAAAACTATAAGTCCTATACACATCAAAATCGATACCGGTCTTACGATGGTTGTTTATAACATGTACACCCAATTTGAGCTCAATCGAATGTACCGTTTAAACGCTAGCGCACTTTCCAGAATTTTCCCCCATAGGCCATAATGTAAAAGAAATCTTTGTCGTAGCCCTGTAGAAAAACTATAAGTCCTATACACACCCAAATCAATACCGGTCTTGCGACGGTGGTTTATAATATATATACCCAATTTGAGCTCAATCGCATGCCCCGTTCAGGAGCTATCGTGTTCACTCTCATACACACAAACACACATAAACACACACACACATACACACATACATACATACATCTCGTAAAAATAACATAAATGAATTCAGAAGCCCTCTAAACGTGTAAATACACCAAAATCTCGAATTCGAATTTTTTCATGATTACAATACTTTCCTTACATGGTACATGTTCGGAAAGTAATAACACAGTTTTTTGTTTTTTTAAATAAAGTGCATTAACAAATGCTGTATATTTTGTAGGGTTTCATCATTTAAAACTTAATTTAGCTGACCATGTAAATTGCTTTTAAATACCAATAAAATTGTTTCAGTTCATTTTTCATTCTCTTAATTTATATCTTAATTGTTTAAAAGAAACTCCAAGTTCGATACTTCTAGTAATGAGTCAATGTGAGACCAAAAACATTTGTTTAAATGCATATAACATGTATAATTGAAATTAAATATGTCGCTTTGCTTATAATACTTTTGTTTAAATGTGGCACATGAAAACCAATTTATAAAAAGGCATAACAGACTTCTAAAAATAAATAAGAAATTATTATACATTTGACTAACAAAATGAAATAATGTAGAACGTATTTAATGCATTTTTAGCCCCTAGCATTTTTTAATGCTCATATTTTAAAAATCAGTAACCAAAAGATTAGCACTATCCGAAATCTGTAATCCACAGAGCAAAGATGCCCGAACTATGTAACCTACTGAGAAAACGATGTCAAAAATTTGTAACCTACAGATCTGATAATTAAAGGTTTTAATTAGTAATTTTCCAGAACCCTTGCTGTCTTTTTATGTTTGTATACTCTATTCTAGGCTTATATACTACAGTAGGGCCGTGCCCAGAAAATAATTTCGGAATAGGTCCAACATTTCGGGGGGAGGGGTCTGACTTATTGAATATCATCATATTATTATATAAATATACTTTCATACATATATATATATAATGTGAAAATTTCGGGTGGGGGGCGGGTTCCGGACCCATAGGACCACCCCCCTGGGTCCTTGTACTATAGTGTAAAAAAAAAAAAAAAAAGATAGAGTAAAATTGAAAATTTATTATAGTTAACATTTGGTGACCCACCTTTTCAGAATCTCCGTTTTACATAAAGTATTAAAAAAATTCTTAGGACTATAAACTATCGTCGCTATATATTGGTTCTCTGCACATGAAGTCTATGTGAAACGATGTGATGTTCTTGCACAAAATATTTAAAAAAAAATGTAAGCACTTCAAAATACGAACGATATACAGTCGAACCTCGTTAGGGGGAAAACGCTTAGCACGAAATTTTGCTTAAGACGAAGGAAAACTGTTTCCCCATCACTTTAACTCGGAAAGCAATAATAATTGCATCGTTTAATACGAACATGAAGACAAACTTCTCCCGCTTAAGACGAAGTAAATATTGCACCTAAGGAAGAACAAAAATTCCTCGTTGCGACCTTGGCGGCAACCTTCCTCGTTGAAACAAGTTTGTCGCTTTTCCTGAGCTGGACGAGTGAATATGTGCGTTTGATCGTGGAACTTAGGTGAGTGTGGTGGTGACCGTGGGGGAAGAGAAAAAATTGTATTCATTTCCTGATGATGGTGAAATTCTTTAGTGGGCGTCGTTCTTTTGGGAGTGATTCATTTGTTTGTTAGCACGTGCTGATCAGTTGATGTGAATAAAGTTTTTCGCTAGAAATATTTTCTTGATTGCATTCTAGCAGTATTGGAGCTCAAGCAACGACTCCTACGTCACCAAGCTCTGACGTCATCATTGGGCCAGCATTTAAAAACTTTTATTTTCAGAAAATAAAACTATTAAAAATTTCTGGTGAATTTACCCATGAGTAGCAATATTTTAATAATTTGAGATAAAAAATATATAGTTTTACGACAAAGGGTAGTTTTTAGCGATGATTAATTAGATAAGGAAATAGCTCATAATGATTAATTTTATGTGAGAAAGATATTTTATTTTAATGTTTAATCTAAGCTATTGTCTAATATATGTAGCATTCACCAGAAATTTTAAATAGTTTTACTTTGTGAAATGAAACTGTGATGGCGTCACTTTCGTAGTCCTAGTGATGATGTCAAAGCTTGTTGACGTAGGCGTTGTAAGGCTTTATGTATCTATAGTCTGTTCGCGGAAACGAGAGAACGTAAGTAAACAAACGGGTTACCAAAGAATTACATGTTTTGGCACCAATCCCTAGTTAGGCGATTTTAACTTTTCTTAATTCCAAACAGCGTAAATGGAAGAAAGCAGAAATTCACACTATGTTTGGTGCTTTGGCAAAATGCCAGGTGTTTACTCATCGCCAGTTTGCACGTGCAATTGTTTAGTTTCGTTCTCTCGACTCGGCGAATGCACTGCAGGAGGTGTTGGCTCTAGTTTGAAAATGAGTGTGAAAAAATTCCTCTTAGTTTGGAAACTAAGCAGAAGATTTTATGTGATGTTAGTAATGGAATTAAAAAAAAAAAAATCAGAGATTACAGCAAAGTACATAATACCTGTTAGTACTCTTTCGACAGTTATTAAGAATCGAGAGCAAATTGCAACGGCTTGTGCAATCAGTCAGTTCGAGTCTGCAAGAAAACGGATGAGAACTGCTAAGAATAAAGAAATTGAAGTTTCTTTATTAATATGTATAAGAGAAGCTAGGAACCAGAATATCATTTTAACTGGTGCTTATTATTAAAAAGCAAAGTATTTTTGCAGATGCTCTCGGGTTTCAATTATTTTACATACTGAAACAGGTGGCTCTCAAGGTTTGACGAACGCCATGGTATTGTCTGCAAAAGGATATGTGGTGAAGAGTCTGTAGTTAATCAGATAGTGCAGATTTGTTTTTCTCTGAAGCAGTACGGTTATTAAAAGAGATTATTCACCCCGCGACACTTTCAATGAGGATGAAACTCGACTTTTTTCAAAGCACATCCTTCATCTACATTATCTCTTAAAGCAGAAAATGTTCCGGTGGAAAATATAATAAAGAAAGAGTCACAGTATTGGAAGCCTGCAATGTGGATGGTAGTGAAAAACTATCTATGTTATCAGAAAATTTAAAAATAAACGTTGCTTTGAGCGTATAAAGATACTAACTGTTCGGTACATATTCACTAAAAATACCTAGATTTTCCACCACAATTTTTAGACAGTTTTATTTCGCATTAAATATTTGGACTTATTTTAAGCATAAGTTTGTAAGTAAAAATTAGTGTTGGAAAATCTCCCGAAAAAAGCGGGAGACTTGGCATCTCTGTGATGATGTTAGACATGCACCTTTTAGCGTTTAAATACTGATTGACTTAAAATTACCGTAAAATGTTTTCCTAACGATATCATTTAAATTATTTAATATATTAGTTTTAATGATTTGTTTTTAAAACCATCCTAAATGCCTTTTGAAGTTTTATCGTTTAATACGAAAGCATTTTTGCTACTCTTTGGCTTCGTCTTAATGAGGTTCTACTGTAAATTTGTTTTGTGTACATGAAATATAGATAAAAATATGTCATGGTTTTGCATTAAATATTTAAAAGATATTCTTAGCTCTTTAAAATACCATCCATATATATTGGTTCACTGCACATGACATATAGATGAAATTATGTCATTTTTGGCATAAAATATTTTTAAAAGATATTAACACTTTAAAATATCATCGATGTATATTAGGTCTCTGGTCATGAAATGTATTATGCAATGCGGCACTTCAAAAACAAATTCAATCTAGTTTTTACTCATACATTTCAGGCATTTGGAACAATCACTAACCCATCATTTAAAGTTCCAAGTGCATTTCTGCACTGGCATCATTAAGCATGTCTGATTAGCCAGCGTTGTGATTATTAGGTAGCCATGGCCACTCTGTACTTGCACTAATGAAAGAATGAACGGTAGAACAAAGCCATATTGTTTATTACACAATCCACTGCCCAACATAAACATACGTTTGCTGTCCTGTAAAAGGAGTAAGTTCATTTAGAGGCTTAAGCGCCACATTAACTAAAAAGCGTGACAGTGAAAGGCAGCCGCTTAATGATACTCCTGCACGCTCCAAACAGTTCACCCTTAAGTACTTAACTACAGTCACTTCAAAGTACTTTAGAAATTAGAGCTAGTATCGTTGGCCGGTAATCAGAATTTCTGATAAAATATTCTACATCGGTTTCTGGGTTACCTGCTTGTATTCTGTGAGAAAAGGAATTAATAAATTAGAACCGTAAAAATAAATTTTCAGAATTTTTTTAATCATTTATAAATAGATCATTTAATAACTTACTTTAAGTTGAAATGTTTTAAATACCTTAAATTATTGCTTAAAATATTTTAAAAGAAAGATAAATTCAAAGTTTTACTACACATGCGTAGAAAGCATTTGTATTCTTTGAATATTTATACCTCATCGTAGCAAATTGTTTAAAGTTTCAATATGATAGTGTTTTAATATAGAGGCAATTTTTTTTGTTATTAATTCGATATTTTTTTTGTTTTAAATATTGTATTGAATGAGAATTTGCATTTTTAATTTTTTTAATTTCCCTTCTGACTAACCCTTCACGCTAAAAGGGGAAAATTAAACAAAATGTAAAACTGTTGTTCTACCTTTGTGCATTTATTTTAAGACACTAACTTGAAGAAGCATAGACGATTAATCTTCTGTATGTTAGCATAAATGAAAAAAAAATGCTATTTTAATAATTGTTGCTTAATCTACAATCTATGCGCAAATTAGACAATCTTTTACATAAAGCTTGTAAACGTCATTCTAAAATTTTAATTATATCTTAATTATGTCTCCGATGTAGAATAAAATGAAGAACGTTGAGATTTTTATTTAACACATTTATTCCATGTGTGAAACTTAAAATTGTTCCATTCTTTTCTTTTTTTCACCTCATTTAAGAAAACCCTAAATCATTTCAACCTGCTAAACATGAAAATGCTTGATAAATCAATTAAAATTAACTTAATAACAAGTAAGTGATGAACTGCGGTGAGAAAAAAAATACTCCATGAATTTTTATTCTACTACGCAGTTAGAATTTTTGCAGACATCAACAAGAAACTTTTTGTCGGAAATAAAATTAATGATTTTATCTTATTGTCCGATCCAAAACCGGTTAATACTTTGCTTTGAAAACCTGCAAGTCCATTCGGGGGTATTTTAAGTAGCAATCAAAAATCAATACCTTTTCTCTAACAGCCTTCGCTGATTTTGATTATTTGTTTGCTCTTGGAAACGTTGTTTTCCAATAAAGTATTAAAAAAAATATGAACGACGTTTAGAATAAATTAAGTATTCATTTTATAAAAGCTCATTAGCGGTGCATTAGTTTATGTTGCTGTTTAACTTTGTCGTTTTCATTTTTAGTTCTTTACATGACATAAAATGCTCGCTTTAGCTAAAAAAGTTGAGTGAACAAGGGTTTGTTAATGCCACACAGACGTTTAATGCAACTCATTAGTGTTAGGCTTACTAAAAATATTTTTTTTTTAAATCTATATCTCTCAGCTTATTTAATTGTCATTAACCCAAGATCCTTTGAGCGGGGTCTTTTGTACTCTTAAGCAACACAAAAGCACGATGCCCAGAACTGCAATTTTTACTCAAGACCACCGAGTAGATGCGGTGTACGTGCACGTTAAATCCGTGGTTCCGAAATTTCTCTCGGCTGTCGCTAGCAGTTTTCAAGGAATGCAAATATTCAGAAGCCGCCCCCTCCTTCTGATGAAGATTCAAATTGTGGCGTGAAACTCCGGGAAGGGCGTATGTAGCTCTGAACGACACATTCAGTGAAGTGAGCTGTCCTCTCCTGCAAACAAACAAACAAAAAAAAAAACCTTTGGATCGATGCGAATGGACTGTCCCGCCATGTCTGGGGGAGGGGGGGGAGCAAAATACCTTAGTATACAATATCTATCAATCTATCTATCTATAGATAGATAGATAGACAGATAGTTGAAATCATCATCATCAGATGTCTGTTAAAATCATTTTGACCCCCTCTGAAAACTTTTCTAGCTACATATGTGGGGGAGGGGGCACATTTTTGTACTTCGCTCCATTTAGAAAAATACCTAGCACCAGCTCTGATTATTTTCAAATCTTTGGTAAATGCGATCTTTGACTAAATCCCACAAGCAGAAGTCACAGGGGCTTAGATTTGGTGGCCTTACTGGCCCCGCAACTGAGAAAGTGCGCGAGATGACACGTTCATCAGGGAAGTCATCTTGAATCACATTCTTTACATGCCTTTCTGTATGAGTAGTCGCTCAGTATTTCATCAACAGTGTAATAATATCCAAGCGGCTTCTTTGCCATAACTCCGCGACGACATGATCCTCCAGGAGTCCTGCTGCATCAGTCAAACCCATTCCGCGTGACATCCTGAAAGAAGGGTCCAAAATGAAATTCGCCCTTAATCCACATGATACGGCAACCTATGGATAATGTAACGGTTGTTATTGCACTACATGAGGATTGGTGGACCCCCCATATGCGACATTTTATGTCTTGAGGCGAAAGACCGGCATTGCTAACGGCCGGCAATGCAAATCGACTATGCTAACGGGCGAGCATTTGCCGATCACGCAGTCGTCACTAAAGGGTAGGTGCCAAGGTACTGGCCAATCTGTTATGGGGGCATCCAGTAGATGACCAATGCTACCCCTATGAAGGGACGGATAAGCTAACATCCAAGTTCAAGCCGGGATTGAACCTGGACCCAAAGCGTGGAAGTATCGATCTTCAGTTCTGTATTAACAGCACTAAGTGAAAAGGAGAGCCACCTCTTTATAAGAGTAGTTCCCAACCTGTGGGGCACGCCCACTTAGGAGGGCGAGAAAAACAAGCAAAGAGCAAGTGATAATGCATGTTTAAAAAAATCATCTTATTTTTACTTCAAAACATATCTATTTTTGCTTAAAATGTTTAATCAAACTTTAACAGTAACATTACTTTGTAGAAAAGGAGACTATCAATGTTCAATGTTGAAGAATAGAAAACTCTATGTATTCTGAAGAATGTGGGGGGGGGGGACTCAATGCTAAAATCTTGAGAACCGCCTGCTCTAGCGGATATGCGATGGCCAGTACTTATCCACATGCATCCTTTCCAGAAAGTGCAAGATAAAATCAAAACGTGCCCAGTATTCTTGTGGTTTCATTTGCACTCAATTTTAGTAGTACAGTGCTATCTAATGGCAAATGTTCAAACTATTTTTTTTTTTCAACGGAAACTTCGGCTGCGTAATCTACAACATATATTTGTATCGAATCACATCATAATTTTATCAACATATATTTGAAGTTTCATTGGAAGCCGTTCGGTAGAACCGAAGCTAGGAGTCTCTGAGGATACAATCAGTTTAATTTTAAACACTCTGTATAATATTTAAAACATCTGGAATTATGGTAAAATGTTTGATGTAATTTTTATGCATTGAAAATAGCTTTTCTACTTGCTAATTTACAAGCATATTACTTTTCGAAGTAAACGTCATCAACTTGTGAAAGTATTTGTATGAAACAAGTCCCTTTATTCGTATGCATGTCTTTTTACCTGCAGTTATATTATTCTTTTATAACTTCCTCTAATAAAGTCAACTTTTGTGTCTTTTTTTGTTAATTAACAACCAGTAGTATCGTTTTAAACTGATTTAAAGTGATCAAACTTACAAAAACTTTCCTAAAAATGATATTTTTTGAAATGTTATTTATTTGATTTCGGAAAAACGATTTTTTAGTGGAAAAAAGTTACTCGCCCAGCTGCCAGACACGTTATATATGGTGCTATATTACAAGCCCTTACCTTTCTTCGTGTGTAGGCTGTTCAAAGATGCATGTTATATTTTAAAGAAATTACGGTATTTCTACGAAAATGCATCATTTCAAAATCGATACTGAAGATATATCAAAAATATCCATACCAAGGATACTATCAATCCAAGTATCTATTCAAATTAGCTACATTGGTACATCTCTGTCGCAAGGAATTTTCAGTTTCGTTGAAAAAATATAAACGATCTACAAACGCTATGATAGTATCTTAATACACTCAGATACCTGAGCTAAACTATTAAGTAAAAGCCTTGTTGTGATAAAGTATTTTAGAAATACTGGCTAAAGATATACATTCCCGTTCCTTATCATTAATCCATCCATTAGCAGACTTGGCAGCATTACTTTCTACTACAGGAAAAGTCGTTATTTTGAAAAAAAAAAAAAAAGAAAAAAAAAAAGTCTGACAACAAACTGCTTATCGTAGCCTAATCTATATTTGCAGTAAAGGAGAAATCGTTCTTCTTAAAACCTGGTTAGAAAAGAATAAGTGACATAAAAATCTCTAGCAGAAAAAGGAAGAATGTGGCCAAAAAGTTCTCCGTATCATCAGACAATTCTTGTCACAGCAAAATGAATGATGAACATCGGAAAGTGAAAAACAACGCTTATTGCTCAATCGAGAATATTTGTTAATGGGCAAAATACCACAAAAATCTCCATACCCCCGTGCGTATGCTACGCCCTCAGTACATGCAAGGGCTTTGCCATAGCTGCCAACTTTTACGGAATATATTTAACCACTTTTTTTAAACAGTAAAAATTAAAAATATTTTTTAAAAAATGGTGGCCAGTACGCATGTTGAGCTCAGAACTTTCGTTATGTTCTAAGCCCAAAGTTATTGTTCCAAAAAGTAGTCAATTATATTCTGTGAAAGTTGGAATCTATGGATTTGCGCTAAAGGGCAATCTCGTTTTGTAGGTTAAAGCAAATTAAACAACGTCACTACACAATTGTATGTGCTTCTATGCAAAAAACTCCGAACTCTTATCCACCAGTTTTAATGGAGAGAATGATGTCATGAACATCGATAATCTTATTGTACTTAACGTCTCAAGAAAGTACTTTCAGCAGTTACTACTTAAACAGTGAGTGCATATGTCGCCTAGAAAAAAAGCATGAATGTTTATCAAATCATTTTTAAATGGGAACCACATACATATATACAGACAAATTCGGTTACAGCAAATTTCTGGGGACCAGCATACTTTGTTCGCAGTATCTTAATTTCATTAAAATTGACGTGTCCTCGCTTAAGTCGAATTGGCTGAAAAGGCGTGCACCAGTAGTACAATGCGTGTCTATAAAATAGCATTTGATTATATTACTAGCATTTAATTATTTACGAATATTTATTCGTAAATGAAACATAATCAATCTCGTATTTAAGGAATTGATGTATATTCGTTACAAAATGAAATAATGAGTTTTTTATTTCTTTAATTACGCATGAAAAAAGCCCGTAATGCATTGTTGTCTTGCTGCAGATAGATTTTACTGGATTAACTAGGTTTTCCTTAAATTGCCTTGCTTTTATTATTCAATTCTTTTAAAGACTAGTATGTAGCTTTTGAGATGAGCATTTCTCTAAATCTTATTAATAATGTTCTAGAGATATGGTTCCTATGTTCACTATAACTGAGAAGCTTTATACACTTTTCTACAGCACGCGAATCGGGACGAATGATTTGTGTGCATTATAGACAGGAGTTCACTACAATTGATTTCATTGTATCCGGAGTAAGTTATACATACAAACTTACACAGGGTGTATTAAAAAGGTCGTAACACGTTTTAATTCTTGATCTATTAGAGATAAGTGAGCAATGTAAATTGAAAAAAATGTTCAAAATAAGATAAGAAAATATTCTTCTCGTTAATCTTCAAAAAATAACATTTTTTAAATTTGCATACGGCTCCCGTGCAAAAACAATTCCCAATCAGTAAAATGTGAACCGTAGACTAATGAGGTGATGCTCAAAATTTGAGAATTATATCTTAAAAAGTGTCAGAGGTAAGAAGATAAATATATGCTGGCTTAAACCACTTTTCAGTGGCTCTCGAAGGAAATGACTCCGATGATCGCATTTCAGGGGTCGTACAGAAATTGCGAAAGAAAAAGAATGCACTCTATCACTGAACGTTTACTTTCAAATCCATATATAGCCCCCTGTCATCTTTGTTTAAAAATATCGAGATGTTTTATGATGAAAGGCTGAAATTTTGTGCATCCCCTCACTAGTGTATGTGACACATTTTACTAGTTGAAATTTTTTTTGTGCGGGGATCGTATACAAATTTAAATAAAGTTTTGAAGATTAACGAGAGAATTTTTTTCTTTACGTAGTCTTTATTTCTACCTTAATTTTAATATTTTTTTTCAATTTACATTGACAAATTATCTGTAACAGACAAAGAATTTAAGCGTGTTACCAACTTTTTCGGACACCCAAGATAGATAGATAGATACATACACATAGGCCCCGACTCCATGGGGCTTTTTTGTTTATATTTATATATTTATATTGGAGGAGCTGAGCCCCCTCAAAAATTTCACATCAATGTTTCTACTGTCAAATATTTTTTTTTCCTATATTGGTTAAAACGCAAAGAGTGTTGTGCTACTATTATCAACGCCTCCTACATATAGAAAGCCTTACACCACTTACGTCACCAACTTTTGACGTCATCATTTGGCCTACATTTAAAAGTTTTATTTTCACAAAATAAAACTATTAAACATTTCTAGTAAATACTACAAATATTAGCAAATTTCTTATATTAAACATTAAAATTACAATATCTTTCTCATACAAAATTATTCAGTATGATCTATTTCCTTATCACATTATCCAATTAGTTATGGTTAAAAACTGCCATTTGTCGTAAAATTATATTTTTTGTCTCAAATTATTAAAATATTGCCAATCATGGGTAAATTCACCAGAAATTTTTTATATCTTTATTTTTTCACAATCAAACTTTTAAATGTAGTCCAAATGATGACGTCAAAGATTGGTGACGTAGCAGTTGTAAGGCTTTCTATATCTAGGAAGTGTTGCTATTATGCGATAAGACAAAAGCCCGGATACGGACCTTTTTCACAAAGAAAGCAGAAGTTTTTGTGAGCAGTAACCGTCTCAAAATGAATTGGACAGAAGTACCAAGAAATCTTTCTTGACTTTTCAGATGATTGGCAAATAAAATAGCTACAAATGGATGATCTTGGGACTGAGGGGGCGACTTTCGGGCAGAGCATTATTCGTAGAAGAGTCAAGAAAACCGCAAACTTAAGGTGGTAGGCAGTTTTCAGTTGACAAGAAAGAGCAACAGCGTTTGTAGCTAAGGGTCATGATTGCTCCTGTTAGGATTTGAATTTTCCGCCCCTAAACACAATAACACAATGTTGGGAAAGTGTTCCCCACAAAGGTTACTTGTCCCTAGCATTGGCATACCGTAAGTCCCCGAAGCGTGGGGGCGGGAGGGCGAAGAGGGGCACAAACAATGAATTAGTTTTTAAAATGAAATTAAATATTTTCTGATTATAATTTTACTTTTGATTTTTAACGAAACCGCAGAATATTAGAGCTTATCTTCTTAGACCTTACAGAGGACAGGCAGAAGCACGCACAGATATAAATATATTATAAATCCTCGATTAGATACATCTCCGTAGAAAAAAAGCAACTAAAAATTTGGGGGGTATGAATTTTCCTCACGGTTTCTCCCTTTTTCTCACACAACCTCCTAGTCGCCGGCAGCATAGGGCAAGGGGGGGCAATGCCTCCCCCTGTATTTTTGTATGCAGTGTTTTTCCTTGCTTTTTTGCTCTTTCCAACATGGTAACCATACGTTGAAGTAGTCTTTGCCCCCCCTGAGTAGTCTTTGCCCCCCCCTGGAGTAGTCTTTGCTCCGCCTGGGAAATATTCTAACGGCGCCCATGCAAGTAGACAGTATTGGCAATTAAAGCAAATGTATGCCAGTGACAGCACGGGCAGTCGTGCAAGCAACCTGAAATCAAAACATTCTACAACTTCGCCGGAAAGTTAAAAAAAATATCATGCTGAATCTTAACCATTAATAACTGAAATTACGGGTAAGAAAAGCTCCGTTTTCCACAATTACGAGCTGAGAATTCTGTCTGGAAAGCTTAATAATACGCTTCCCCAATGCAGAATTCTTTCCCAAGGCCAAAATCATCTTCACAATTGCGAGGTTCCACTGTCACAATGAGTGATACTCCAGAGCTCAATATCTTGTTTGCAACTCTTAAGAGCCAGTCCTCACGGACTGGAATAAACTTAAGGATCATTCGAGAATGTAAAAGATATATGGCGTGCAGCGGGGACTAAACATAATAGATCTTAGTCTTAAATGGTCGATTGTGCACATAGTTAATACGTCTTGCCTCGAAAAACTTCCACAGAAATTTATAAATTTTGGAATGGTTCCCGTCTCCGCCTAATTTTGGAGGCGTCGTTTAGAGGATCTAACACAGTTAAATGATCCTATTGTGTGATATCACAAAAGTATCATTATTTCTCCTTAGCGTGACTATGGAGTCAGAGATGGAGTGTGTTACGGAGAGTAAGGTATGACTCTTATTCGAAGTAGGGATATTGTACGTATAAGGAAACTGAGGGAAAGTATGCTTGTGGTTTCTTAAAAAGTGTATAACAGAATCCTTAAAACCCGTCCAGTTTGAATCTATAGAAAATCAAAAGGTATATTTTAAAGAAATGCTGGAGTCTCTAGTAAAATATTGTGATTTAAGGAACGGCCAAAAATATTCGCTAAATTGAACGTTTTTCAAATATAAATACTTGGTATTGCCCTGTATATAAACCGGTATAATATCTGGTCTGATATAAATATACGTATGTCAAAATCTGGTTAAGTATTCACCATATATGTATATTTTAAATAAATATATTTATATCTGGTAAATACTTAACCACCAGATATAAATTCATTATAGCAAGTATAAATATTTGACAAGCAGTACTTATTTATATGCAAAGTTGCCTTACTTGTGAATAGGGATGGACGCGAGACGAAAAATTGGTGTCTCGCGTCTCGCAAAAATCCCTATATCATAATGTTAAAAATGTCTGTCTCGTCTCGCAAAAAAGCTTTAAATCTCTGTCTCGTCTCGCAAAAAGTCGTCTCGCGTCCATCCCTACTTGTGAAAACAAAGAATTGGGGAAGTAGGTGATTTCTTTTTATTTATTTCAAGACCCAAGCATTTAATGCTAGGAAAATAATATTTAAATATTGCTTGGGTTTCTTTTTTTTTTTTTTAGCCACGTGAATCAAACATAGTTTCTTTTGAATCATGCAGTTTCTCTCTCTCTCTCTCTTTTGTGTGTGTGTGTGTGTTAGAAACTAGTCACAATATACTTAATCTCTCAAAGTAGTTATCAGAAGATAGAAAAAACCACCGGAGAAAATAAACGCACATTAAATATGTAGAAGAAATGTTTTACAATTTTTGTGAATTTTAAAATATATGAAGGGTCCACGGGAAGAACGATGAGAGTCCAATACATCTGATTTTCCAAAAATCGAAAGGCGAACGGGACTTTCACCATTCTTCCCCATATAAACTGTATCTTTGGGCTATTTTTTCAGTGTATTCTCACCGTTCTTTCCCCTTATAGGTTCGGATATTAATAGTAAATGAACAACAGAATTCAGTAGAAACCTCAACATTAACGAAAAGTGGACTCTCATCGTTCTTCCCGTGGACCCTTCAATGTGTGTTTTGTTTAGTAACCATAGGAAGAGGTCATTTAATCAAGGATTGTTATAATGTGTAATATAGTGCGCTGCTTTCTCTTCTGATCTGCCTGTATGACCGTATTTTTTCTTTCCTGCTTAAGTCAGGTATTGATCGAATGCAAGTAATATGCAACTGTCTTGTGATTAATTAAAGAATCTTTTGGGGGTAATAAAGGTTCGTTAAAAACAGGTTGTACTTCAGTTATTGTTATATGAATAAAATTAGCAACCTCACAGAGATGATAAATAACAGAAACTGTCTTTAATACATTCAATTTTATCCTTATAGAAATGCGCATACTTTTATTTTTTCTATTGGAATAATTGGAATCCCCAACTGAAAATTTGTTTGACAGTTGTTTGACATTTGTTTGTCAGTGTTTTATGACTATAAAGCATAGCCATAATGAGGGAACATTTCATTTGCAGTATAGATGAGTGAAATCTCTTTAAAGCACTTATAAGGCACAAATAACACTAACCATATATTAATTGACAGATTCCTGATTTTACGAGGAAATTATAGAATAAATGTAGAATATATTTACATTCAAGAAAGATCGGCTGGCCTTTCACGAATTTTCATATCTTCATCTTTTTTGTTTACACTTATCCTGATATTTCTAATGCTTCACAGCCACGCCACACAAGAAAGAATAAATAAATGAACTTGAAACCAGTCGTTCTTATCGGGACGTACCTATCAATTACAGTTTAGCGCGAACGGGTATTAGTGTTTACAATAAAGTGTTGAATGAAATATTGGACGCTTCAAATTATCGGAATATTCTGTCCGGTCGAAAGTTCAAGTACGATTGATGTTCTCCGTGTTTTTCATCTGGGCTGAAGCATTTTTTCCACTTAAAATCGCAAATTCAAAGAGTCTGGTGATTATAATGCTGAAATAAATGTGCCATCAGTCATTGAAATAAAAATAAGCAGCTTCTTGTGACTATTATCGATTCCCAGTTTTAAAAAATATCAGTAAATGGTGATTAAATGTAAACAGATGGTTTAAAAATGAAAAGCGTTAATTCCGTTTGATTACTGCATTGGGTAACGTCTTCGAAACTGGTTTAAAAGCTCCCTAGCATTATTAAAATTAGTGGTTACCAAATTTTTTCCCCTATGGGGGGTTGAAGGAATATATTATTTTCTCAATTTCCTTAACACGCCTTCAATCACCGGTTGAGAATCAATGGTTTAGAAGATGGATAAATGTAATGTTTCCCGGTAATTAATTCTTCGTCTAAAATAAACATTTCCCTAAAATGTATAGCTCTATACGTTTTAGGGACAGGGACTCTGTGCTGGGCAGCATCGCAAATGCATGCATTTCCAAAATACATTTGTATCTTGTATTTTGTATTTTCACTCGTAAAAACAAAGCAATTCGATAATGTAATTTAAAATACATTTATACATTTTGAATGTATTTTGTATTTTCAAAATACAAAAAAAAAACCAAAAAAACATTTTGTATTCTGACATTAAACTAATCATAGCACCAGCTTGCTGAGATAGCATGTGCAAATGAAAATAATAAAATTAATGATTCTCACTCCCCCCCTCTTTAGATGTAATTTAAGAACTTCACCAGAATTACATGTGGTATTATAACTGAAGAAGTGTTAGGATCTCTTGTGATCTTTAAATTTAACTAAACAGGAATGCGAAAGAAAAGCCTTTCATACTCCTGTTTAAAACACAAGCAGTATGTTTGGTCAAGGGATATTTCTAGATTTACACGTAAATGAAACCAAAAGTAGAAAAAACATTTTTGAGTAGCATTTATTGGATTCTTTAAGGAAATTTATGAACAATTTGAAATGTATTGCTAAGTTCTACAAAAATAAGATTCTTAGTATTTCTGCAGTAGTATAATGGGTTTTTAGTTACAGTGGTTAAGAGATAAAGCTACACGAAGGGGTATCTGCCTAAGGGGGAGATACCTTGAGTGGAGGACTTTTTAAGGGATTTAAGGCGCATTCGCGTTACATATGGAGTAAAACACTGCAAACTTTAGGACATTAGGGCGCCAGCTTCCCGTAACAGGATGGGGTGAATCAAACTTCCATTCTAGATGCTTTTGAAACCTATTTGTGCAATTCTTAATTAAAAATGTTTCCAAATTTTGTCTGTTAATGAAAATGAAAATTGTTAAAGAGCAATGATCAGTTTTGGAAGCTGAAAACTTAGATAATATACAAAATATTTAAATCTGCGATAAATTTTAAAACTCACATTTTTTTAATAGGTTGTGATTTAGTTGAGTATTTATGTTCAAACTCTCAACTGAAATCAATAAATAATAAACAGTGTAGGTTGAGGTTTGTTTTACGCACTGTGACATTTGGAAATTAAAGCTTTAGTAAAGGATTTTGAAACAAACGAGTACTCATTGTTCACGTGCTGAAATTATATAGTTTTCATTGCGTTTTGAGTATTAATGCAATTTCTCAGAAATGGTCTGTTCCGGATCTTATTGCTATACAATTAATATTTTGAAAGGCAGCGTTTTAAAAAACAAATAGCACCTTTTCCTTAACACAACTATTAAGATTGCTTTTGTTATTCTTGTAAAAATGTATTCAAATAAAATAATCTGGTATCTTCGTTGGAAAATTAGCTTCTTCTCAATTCAAATCCTCTAAAAGTTTTACATGCATTTTGAAAAAAATTGAAAATACATGTATTTTGCATTTTTTTTTTAATCCCAGAAATATTTTGCATTTTAGTGTGTCATAGATGCCAACTACTACGGAATATAACTAACCACTTCCAGTAGACAGTATATTTTTTTAGTATTCGCTCAGAATAGCAACCAACTCCCGCGCGTAGTATAAAAACTTTGCTATTTTTTAAGTCGAAAATTATTGTTTTAAAAAAGTGGTTTGTTATATTCCGTAGTAGCTGGCAGCTATGGTGTTTGAATCAATCTATTTTGTATTTTGTGCCGAAAATACAATTTCGGTGTATTTTCCCCAACTCTGGTTCTGAACAAAATGCTTGTGGAGTTGTTGAAAATCAAGGTTAGCCAAAAAAATGAAATAAAAAAGCTTTCGGCTGGGGGATGAGGGATATGCAGGGCTTCGGGGGAGGGAATATGTAGCTATATAGCTCAAGAATACCATTGACAACGCCGATATTGTGATGAATGAGAGCGAATTCGGCGTCAAATGATCGCTATCGTAAAAGAAGTTTTTATTTTTTATCATGCAAAAACCATTAATTACACAAATTGAATGCTGATTGCACTAACGCATGTGTAATAATATTCTATGTAAAATTAATCTTAATCCAAGAAATAAAATGATTACAAAAAATGTTTCAAATAAATTAATTTTCATAAGTTGGGACCGATCAAAGAGAGAATTAAACCAATATAAAATAACTCATTTTATTAAATATTATCGTTAAGATTTATATGTTTGAGATATAATTTCCTAAAAATTTCAAATCCTTCCAAATCTTTTATAAATCTCTATTAGTTTCGGAAAAAATAACTGCCCCCCCCAAAAAAAAAAAATTAATGAGAAAATAAATAAAATAGTTTTTTAGTGTAAAGGTTTGCCATAACAGAGATGCCAAGTCTCCCGCTTTTTCCGGGAGATTTCCCACCACAATTTTTAGACAGTTTTATTTTGCATTAAATATTTGGACTTATTTTAAGCATAAATTTGTAAGTAAAAATTAGTGGTGGGAAATCTCCCGAAAAAAGCGCGAGGCTTGGCATCTCTGCCATAAATATAAAAACTCGCACCGTGAATTTCTCTGTAAAAAATTCAAGAATTCAAATTTCTCTTTAAACACAGATATCTAAAACCTAGAAAATAATAATTTTCATAGTTCTTAATATAGCAAATTTTAAAACAGACAAAAAGTATGAACCAACTTTTTCCAGCCGCATATTGATTATAACTACATAGAAATTCATAAATCCATACAAACGGTCCTAAAAGTTTGCAATCATTAATTTTTTAATAAATATGAAAACACTTGTAAAATATATAGCAAAAAAAAAAAAAAACCGAGGACCGCATGTTATAGATAATAGTAACGAGTTTAGAAATAATATAGCTAGTGAAAAACAAATCCATGTTCCTAACTGTCTTCTAATCATGTTCCTGTTATAAAAAGGAAAAGAAAAGAAAAATCTGCTTTTGACTTTTTCTTTTAAAGGTAGGCAGTGATCTGAGTAGGAGTAAGAACACTAAATAAAAAGAAAATATTAAAAATATAAAATATAAGACTTAGTTGATCAGTTTACGATTGTCAACCTCGAAATCTTCATGAAAAAAGCATATCTATAAACAGTGGCATTACTGCATTGTTGTGGCCCGTATTGAGTTCATTGTTTGGGCCCCCTTTATTACTACAAGTTACAAAACAGAGCTATTACTTTTTCTCGCTGATACCTTTAAATTTGATACATACTTTTTGTATGTTGTTTAATTTATATACTTCAGTCGGTAACTTAAATTAATGGAATACAATTAAAATTTTTAATATATATATTTTTTTCAGAAAATGTAATGAACTTGCAACAGACTCGTGTTGGGGGGGGGGGACTCTCCGGTGCTATCCTACTGTTATGCCACTGTCCGTAAAATACCAGTGGAAACAGAAGTTATTTTCGTGCCACTCTGCCAAAGTCGCCATGTGTACGTTTTCAAGATAATACTGGAATAGGACGCCCACTTCTGAAGTTTAACCTAAACATGGTAGTTAAGTTCAATGAAATTATTCCTAAAACAATAAATTAATTAAATCATTATTTCATTACTTGATTAATATTAATTCGGGTTTCGCATTTGACTATGACTGTTTTATCCATATTGCCATATTGTTTTTTTCAGTACATTATTCAGCATTTACAATGAGCATTTTGTGTTATGGAAAATCTTCACGATGGGAGCGGACTTTTAAAAAGCATTTACCATCCGACCGTGCAACCACTCAAAAAAGTATTTGAGTAATATCCATATTTCCTACTTTCGTTTTGATAATAACAGACTAAATTCTAAAAGAAATTTTAGAATTTATTGTCGGGTGACATGATTCGTTTTACAGGGAACAAATTTTTAAATATGAAACTGGCATGGGACTTACACTCGAATACTTTTTCGAAAGGGTGTAAGTGAGTCTTAAGGCTAGTTTCGGTTTAATTTCTGACACAAAATCACAATATGAAAATTTCGAAGGGCCTATTTAAAATAAATTATTTAAATTAGGGGTCCCTCATAAATATCAATATGGATTTTTCCTTAATTTTAAAGGTCGTCATTCCCTGAAATATCAAACGATATCAAGGACAGTCTCCTAGGGCAGGGACGGCCCAAGGGGTGTGCGAATGTAGGCGATCGCCTAAGGCCCCGCGCTTAAAGAACAGCCCCTGGGCCATTTTTTTGCTATCACACTAGACCGAGCTTGGTAGATGGTTGTAATATATCCCGAAAAAAGCCGAGAAATAAAGCTAATATGTACTAGCAGTGCTAGTAATAACTTTCATAGGACATGATAGAAAAGAGGCCCCGCTCTTGCGCTTCCCTTGAGGCCCCACACGCCTTTCAGGCCGGCCCTGCCTAGAGTGACCAGATTCAGAGATAAAAATTGCAGGACTTTATCGCAATCACGGGGGGCGGGATAGCCAATGCATTGACTGACAAAAAGAAATAATCATTGAAATAATTATCATCAATTAGTGTGCCACTACAATGGCTAAGATTTGGAGACCCACCCCCAGTTATGCTCAATCAAGTTTTTTTTACATATCTGAGAGTAACTAGAAATACTTTTCTACAAAGATGACCTGGCAACATTTTATAAAAAGAGTACTGAATATATCCATGTCAAAACATCGAAATTATATCTTGAAATATCGGCATATCGATACCCGTGCATGAATTGTGTTCATTTTCTCTGAAAGCAATGACTGACACAAAATGCAGGACATTTAGCAGGGCAAACGCAAAAATAAGGACATTCTTACGTTTTTTGGGACCTAAAGCAGTTAGCAGGACAAGAGGTGAATGAAAATATAGGACAGCCCAGCAAAATTCAGGAAATCACCCTACAGTCTCCCCCATCAGTTTTGATAGCGATATCATACCCAAGCCGAATCAGATATCCTCGTGCGAATTTTTTAAATAAAAATTTTAATCCAGTTTTAAACAAAAATTTAAAGCCAATTCAAAAGCCATACACCTACACCCCCCCCCATAAAATTTATATATATATATATATAATAGAAAACAGCAAAACTTACGCAACACGGATATCCTATTAAACCTTCAAGCAAGAGATAGCACATAACAATTACAAAAAGTAAGTAAGTAATAAAAAGAATAATATTGGAAACAATAGACCAGAGGCCAAATTCAAAAGCCATACACCTTCACCCCCCCCAAAAAAAAATTATATATATATATATATAATATAAAACAGCAAAACTTACGCAGCATGGATATCCTGTTAATCCTTCAAGCAAGTGATAGCACATAACAAGAACAATTACAAAAAATAATAATAACAATAATAATAATAATGGAAACAATAGGCCAGAGATGCTGTACGAAAAGAGAGCTGTCAAAGCTAAAAAAAAAGGTATTTGCATATGAATGATTAAAAAAAATATCTAGACAGAGAGAAAATAAATGTTTATAAAGCTGAAGTAAAATTATAGCCTACCTCTCGACAACTGCTTTTTGAATTCGCTACTGACCGCATATTTAGTGTTAGGCTCCAAATCGAACTATTTTAACAGAATATACGACTGCCCTTTTCCACCGCCATCAAACCTTTCCTCATCCATACTTTCTTCAACACTTGATGATGGCACATCCATATTTAGTGATGGTTAGAAAAAAAAAAAGAAACAGTTCGAAAACAATCGCGCAAACAAATATCCCAATGAATGACGCCTCTAACCCCAACACCTAGAATAGATTCTTGAGTGGTTTTGAGCCTGCGTAGTTTTTCTTCTGAAAAGTTAAGTATCGGTTGAAAAGTATCGGTAAAAATGGATGAATGTATCGGGAACCGATACTTTCCCGATACTTTTGAAATATGAAAGAACCGATACCGATACCTAAAAAAACAGGAGGTATCGGCGCCGATACTATCGGTCGATCCCTATTAATTAATTAATTCAATTTTTTAAATACTGACAGATAAACTTCTATCAGTAACGCAATGCAGCGAACTTCCTATACTGAAGAACACGAGCCTTTCAAAATCGCGAAAAATAAGTAAATGCTGAATTTGAAGAACTTTATAAAAGTCAAAGATTTGTACAAGTTTTTCCAGCCAATATTAAAAATAGAATTTTGATTATGATCTTCTTTATTGCTTCTAGATTCACCACCGATCCTTTTCATTTTAGACGCTATATATCCTGTTTTTTAGATATTTTGATAGGGAGAGTACCATTCCTTACAATAAACTCACGCTTGGCTACCTCGAATGTGGATTGCTATATCCTTATGCCGAAGAGCTTATTATGAAATTTCTATTTTTCTTCCGTATTTTGCTGTTTTTGTTTTGTTGCGTTTGGGGTGTTTTGTTGTAGGGGACTTCTGTGGCTATTTCTTTGTTCACTTTCTGCTTTAAGCATTCCTTTTCTGGTGTTTTCGTCTTTTATCTATTTTTCCGTGTTGTTCAATCCCCAGTTCTAAATTATATGGTGAAGGAATAAAAATGACGCTCTTCCCTAGTCCATTGTTGAACGTCTTCTCAATCCTTGGACATTTTGCACCGGGGTGGTCTTCACTTGAAAATACTGAAAAAGAAAATAAGAAGAACCGGGTACTGCCTATCTCGTCTGATTGTCAAGGTCCCTGTTTTATACGACAAAGCCATTTGAATAAAGAGAAGGTTTAAAGTATTCCAAACGTGATTCAGGGTTTAGTTTAAGAAATAGAAATAATACCTCAAATAAGTGTTATTTTGTGTAGTAAAGATTTTGAATATATCTGAAATAAATACATAACTAACCAGGAATTACACTATAAAATCGATGGATAAGAAAATCCAAACTTTTCAATTAAGTTTTTTTTTTCAAAACATCGGCATCGACAAATAGCTAGTCCGCCCTGTATTTTATTTACGTACAAATAATACATTAGCTGTCTGAAATGCGTTCCATTGTTTTTTGTAAACTGGTAAGTGTCCAGCTACCAATTTGTTTGGTTTTTCCGTTACATTAGCCACCACTATTTTCTAAATGTCTTTTTACACTTAAAAAGATTGAGTTACTATAACGATAGGTCAACGGAACGGAAATAGTGGTACTAAAATAAAATTGGCGGATACTGGTCTTTATCCAATTTTTATCTATTATTTGTACAAAGCTGCCATGTCTCCAGCTTTTTCTGGGAGATTTCCCACCACAATTTTTAGACAGTCTTATTTTGCATTAAATATTTGGACTTATTTTAAGTATAAATTTGTAAGTAAAAATTAGTGGTGGGAAATCTCACGAAAAAAGCCGGAGACTAGGCAGCTCTGTTTGTAACGGCAGATCTCTGCCTTGGAGGTATTGGTCACTACTAAGGCCGGAGTTGTTGGTCTCTCTATTATGGGGGCAGCCAGTAGGTGGACCAACGCAACACCTCCTAGATAAAGAAAGCCTAACAACTCCTACGTCACCAAGCTCTGACGTCATCATTTGGCCTACACTTAAAAGTTTTATTTTCACAAAATAAAACTATTCAAAGTTTCTGGTGAATTTACTCATGAATAACAATATTTTAATAATTTGAGATAAAAAATATAATTTTATGAAAAATGGCAGTTTTTAACCGTGACGAATTAGATAATATGATAAGGAAATAGATCGGAATGAATAATTTTGTATGAGACAGGTATTTTAATTTTAATTCTTTATTTAAGATATTTTCTAATATTTGTAGCATCCACCAGAAATTTTAAATAGTTTTACTTTGTGAAAGTAAAACTGTGATGACAACATTACTTGAAGGCCGAATGATGACGTCAAAGTTTCAGTTGTTAGGCTTTCTATATGTAGGAGGTGTTGACCAACGTCGCCCCCAATGTAGCAACGGACACAATGGCAGGCACGCCCAGTAGGGGGTCGAACCCCGACCGCCGGGAGTTGAGCCACCACCTCCTAGATACAGAAGGCCTGAGAACAGAAACTTTTGGGTCATCAGTAGGTCCACTAGAATGACGTCATCACACATTTATTTTCACTAAGTAAAACTATTCAAAGTATGTGGTGAATTTACTATCGCATAAAGCTTTTTAATGATTTAAAATAGAAAATTTAATTTTACGACAAACAGGAAATTTTAACTATCGCTAATTATATAATATGATCTAGAGATAAATCATAATAAATAATTTTTTATCAGAAAAGTATTTTAATTTTTATCATCAACTTAAAATATTTTCTAAAATTTGTATCAACCACCAGAAATTCTAAATAGTTTGACTTTATGAACGAAAAACTGTGATAACGTCATATTAGAAGACCTAGTGATGACGTAAAAGCTTCTGTTCTTAGGCCTTCTGTATCTAGGAGGTGGTGGTTGACGTCATTTTAGTGAACCTAGTGATGCCGTAAAAGTTTCTGTTCGTAGGCATTGTATATCTAGGAGAAGGATAGAACTCCGCTGTCCTACAGAACAACACCTCCTACACATAGAAAGCCTAACAACTGAAACTTTGACGTCATCATTAGGCCTTCATGTGATGACGTCATCACAGTTTTACTTTCACAAAGTAAAACTATTTAAAATTTCTGGTGGATACTGCAAATATTAGAAAATATCTTAAATAAAAAATTAAAATTAAAATACCTTTCTCATACAAAATTATTCATGCCGGTCTATTTCCTTATCATATTATCTAATTAGTCATGGTTAAAAACTGCCATTTTTCATAAAACTATATTTTTAATCTCAAATTATTAAAATATTTTTATTCATGAGTAAATTCACCAGAAACTTTGTATACTTTTATTTTGTGAAAATAAAACTTTTAAGCGTAGGCCAAACGATGACGTCAAAGCTTGGTGACGTAGGAGTTGTTGGGCTTTATTTATCTAGGAGGTGTTGTACGGAATCGTGACGGGGGAGATCGGGTACTAGGGCCGGAGGAGGCGAGGCGGCCGGTACTCTTGCCATTGCACTTTCGAGGCGTTATTTCGGCACCCGGTCCGGTCCAACACCTCCTAGATAAAGAAAGCCTAACAACTCCTACGTCACCAAGCTTTGACGTCATCATTAGGCCTACATTTAAAAGTTTCATTTTCACAAAATAAAAGTATACAAAATTTCTGGTGAATTTACTTCTGAATAACAAAATTTTAAGAATTTGAGCTAAAAATTATAATTTTATGACAAATGGCAGTTTTGAACCATGACTAATTAGATACTATGATAAGGATATAGATCGGAATGAATAATTTTGTATGAGAAAGGTATTTTAATTTTAATTTTTTATTTAAGATATGTTCTAATGTTTGTAGAAGTCACCAGAAATTTTAAATAGCTTTACTTTGTGTAAGTATAATTGTGATGACGTCAAAGTTTCCGTTATGGGCTTTCTATATGTAGGGGGTGTTGGCAACACCTACTAAATTTAGAAAGCCTAATAATTGAAGTTTTGACGTCACCACTAGGCCTCGAAGTGATGACGTCATCACATTTTTATTTTCATAAAGTTAAACTATTTAAATTTTCGGGTGGATGCTACTAATATTAGAAAATATCTTAAGTTAAAGATAAAAATTAAAATACTTTGTTATACAAAACAGTTCATTATGATCTATTTCTTTATTACATTATATAATTAGTCACAGTTAAAAGTTTGCCCTCTGTCGTAAAATTAAATTTTCTGTCTCATATCTTCAGAATACTGTTGTGAGTGAGTAAATTTACCAGAAATTATAAATAGTTTTACTTTATGAAAGTTAAAATGTGGTGACGTTATTTTTGAAGGCTTACCGATGACGTGAAAGCTTGGTGACGCAGCAGTTGTTGGGCTTTCTATATCTAGGAGGTGTTGGTGTTGACTGGTCTCCGCTGGAAGAAATAAATCGAAGTCCGACTGCGATTACATCATTTTATTAGTGATTCGATACATCTCTTCTTGGCAGTTGCGTCACCCGGAAGACTCGCTCCCGGGAGAATGCAGCCAAAACCTCCTGGATAAAGAAAGCCTAACAACTCCTACGTCACCAAGCTTTGACGTCATCATTTGGTCTACAGTTAAATGTTTTATTTTCATAAAATAAAAGTATAAAAAAAATCTGATGAATTTACTCATTAATAGCAATGTTTTAATAATTTGAGATAAAAAAATGTAATTTTCTATCAAATGGAAGTTTTTAACCATGACTAATTATATAACACGGTAAGGAAATAGATCGGAATGAACAATTTTGTATGACAAAGGTATTTTAATTTTAATTTTTTATTTAAGATACGTTCTAATATTTGTAGCATTCACCAGAAGTTTTAAATAGTTTTACTTTGTGAAAGTAAAACTCTGATGACGTCACTACTTGAAGGCCTAGTGATGACGTCAAAGTTTCAGTTGTTAGGATTTCTATATGTAAGAGAGGTTGATGCAGACCCTTTTATTAACCTTTTCCCGGCGGGGAAATTTTGGCCGTGCTGTTTCAGAAGGACGGGAGCATCTGAAAAATGCTTTCTTCCATTTCAGTGACTCCTAGCTGAAGCTGCTATTTGTGCAACAATCACTGATGGATTACTCTTTCCCGCCCACGAAGTAAAACGAACTTCTTGAACAAGGGGATTACCTTTACGCGTATATTCTCCTTTTCAGGAACTGTGGTGCAACCAACACCTCCTACATGCAGAAAGCCTAACAACTGGAACTTTGACATCACCACTAGGCCTTCAAGTGGAGACGTCATCACAGTTTTACTCTCATAAAGTGACAACTATTTGAATTTTCTGGTGAGTGCTACAAATATTAGAAAATATCTTAAGTTAAAGATAAAAATTAAAATACCTTTGTGATACAAAACAATTCATTATGATCTTGTTCCTTATTATATTAAATAATTAATTAAAATTAAAAACTTGCCCTCTGTCGCAAAATTAAATTTTCTATCTCAAATCCTTAAAATGCTGTTGTGCGTGAGTAAACTCACCAGAAATTTTAAATAGTTTTGCTTTAGTTAGAGTTGAAAGTTAAATTGTGATGACGTCATATTTGAAGACATACTAATGACGTGAAAGCTTGGTGACGTAGCAGTTCTTAGGCTTTCTATATCGAGGAGGTGTTGGTACAACTGAATTGATAGATGGATGTTGACTTCTTTCCCCGCCGGTCCAGTACGGGTGAACAATTACAGAGAGATAAAGCATTAGTTGGTCGAAATATGAACCGAGCCCGTCCTTTAAGGTGTTCTACTGCTTGGTTGAAAAATCGATCGCCCGTCTTCAAAGCGTTAACTTTTGAGGTCGTGTGACATGATCCAAGCACGTTGCAATTATTGGCCAAACGCTAAATCTGGGAAGCGGATTTTCAAGGTTTGTTGTTTCTTTCAAGACGCCATAGTGGCTGAACACTGGGACTGTCTACAAAATTACAAAGGAATTGCAAGGGAGCGTGTAGTAATTGCAGTTTTTGAAAGCAGATTACTTTGAACCAACTGAATTAAAACTGCATAGTTCCAGAAATGTGGGATTTTAGCGGCTTTTGATTTGTAAACTTATAGAATATATATATGATTGTTCCTAATGTTGATGCAGGAAATTTATTTATTTCTGCAGGCATCGGCAAAAATTAGACTATGATTTTAACAGTCTGGGCACGAATGTGCAAAAAATACCCAAATTGGAAGTACTTTTGAAGAGTTGTTTTTAATTAAATTTTCAGTTGTTTTTAAAGTTGCAACAAAAAGTTTGGGAAAAAACTCACCATACAAAATTTCATTCGGTTTTCAGTCAGACTTCCGATAACTGACTAACAGCAGTTTATCAAAATGTCGGTTTACTCTTTATGTTTTGTCTTTCAAGACTAATCCCTGAGATGTTGATCACATATTTAAAATTCACTGTGATTTTTTTTCCAGTTCTGAAATTTAATCTGTTCAAAATATGGTATTTTAAATTTTATTTTATTTTCTCATTTTTCCTTACTTTGGCTTTCAAAATTTGTATTTCGCTTTTCTCCGCATGTGGTAGCCTTTTATTGTATGTTTATTACTGTCTGGCCGATGCCTCCTGAACTGAAAAAGGATTTTCTTACGCCAGTTTGCAACTTGCAACGGATTTCTCACCCCCCACTACAGGCTCTTATTTTGGCACACTTTAATTTGATGCCATGCACCGGTTTTCAAAATTGCCCAGTCGCTGCTTGCCTAATTTAACTTAATTTGTCTAAATTCAGTCTAACTCTGTAACTGGCGCTCGACAGTACTCCCAGGCCCGGACTGGCTCCTATGGGGGCCCTCGGCTTGAAAAGGGGCCCCTGAGAGATATTCAAAAGGGGTTGAAAGGAATTGAGATTGAAAAAGGATTTAAGATTGAAAAGGGGCCCCTTACTGCTCAATTTAGTGGGCATGTAATATTTAGAAATTAATCTTACGTGCCTAAAAACCACATTTAACTATTTTAGAGATTTTGGGGGCCCTGACTCTTCGGGGGGGGGGGCTCGAGCCGCGAGGTCCTCCGCTCCCACACTGCGTAAAGACGTAAGATTACTGGGAAATAAATTATCCAATTACTCTGATATGTATATCAAATTACACAAAGTAGTAACCTATTTTGTGCGGCCTCTCCGGGGCCCCCTTGAGCCGGGGGCCCTCGGCGATCGCCGACCAGCCGACCTGGCCAGTCCGGGCCTGAGTACTCCCAAGTGCATTCCTTCGCCAAAGACAAGTTCTGATTGGCATAATTTTTTCTTACTCCATCTCTATTCGACTGCTCTCACAGCACGTTATTTTTGTCGTTGGCGATCACCAGACTTTAATTTTTAATATGTTTATTTTAAATAGTCTTAATAAATAAGTAGTTCTAAAGTATCTTACGTCCTCGTCATTTATCGTATCTGAAGTGTTTAGTTAATGAACTGAGTAATAATTCACAACGCCTTTTAATCATAAATTTAAAACTAATAATTTCTTCCGTATAATGCCGTTCAGTAAAATGCATCTTCCAAGTCATGTTGTCTTTAAATGAAATCCCATAAACAAAAAAAAGTAGTCTTTTTTATTATTTATTTACACAATCGATAACATTGTTATACAGAAATACTAGCCCCAAAGTGGCCGCACGTATAGCGCTCTGAACTGCGAGACGGAAGGTGCCTGGTTCAAAACCAGGTTGCGTCTTCCGACCTTACCGTTCGGAGTTTTCCGTGGTTCCCTCCGAAACTTAGCGTAAATACGGATCGGGAACCCTTAGAAAGTCCCCCACGGAGGGCAATCCCGGTCTAGATTCCTTAGGCTAGATAATTCGCCGTAATCCCCAACACAACACAGAAATACTAAGTGTAGCGTGAAGTCTTAACACGATTTAACTCACTTATAGAAATAAAGCCAATAGTAATCAGAATTTTTTGTAATAGAAGTAAATATCCTAAAAAAGAAATAATATTATTCGGATAGTGAAAATGCTATGTCCTCGAAAAGTATGGATACACTTTTAAAATGGTGTGCATATTGAAATCGTGCAATAAAGCAAAACAGCGAAAAAAAACTTTTGTATATTTATGGAACAAAAAATACCGTTAATGAAAATGTTTGCTTATTTGTAATTAATTTTTGAAAACTTTTGAGACACCGTATATATATATATATATATATATATATTATAACTAGAAGTACGGAATTTTTGTCTACGAAATAGACGCGAATTTATCCGAAATTTTCTTATAATTGCGAATAGATGCGAAATATGAGAAAATTCCTTACTTTTGTGATTAAGTGCAAAATGCAGATTTAAAAAAAAAAAAAAAAGAGAAGGAAAAAATCCGTGAAAAAATCTTTTTAACGTAAACTTAAGAATCAAATAAGCTTTCTATCTGCGCTGTGCCCGAAATTAATGAAATTAATTAACGGATTAGAAGATTCAAATTACCCATTTGCTCATAATTTGTGGAACAAATTAGAAGACTCTCAAATTAGAATAAATTAGAAAGTAACTCTTGAACAACTCAGTCACGGGATTTGAATCTAAACACAATGCTAAAAACCGCATCTGAAGAAACTTTCAATAAACTTTCTTTGACATGAAATTAAGTACAACAAATGGTTGCAAGTATGACCACCTTAAATTTTATTGCTCGAAAGCTCTTTGAAAGTTCCTTTCTTCAGAGCACTTCCTCAAAATGAACTCATTGAAGAGTAAATCCATCGCCAAATGTTACAGTCAATAAACTGCAATGAAGATTCCAAAATGTGCTTAGGGCATATTGTGAGCTAATAATTGCTCAACCTTTGCTGAAGCAGCTTTACAGAGCACTTGGAGCCCAACTAATAGCGTAGATGCAGAGCATTTTTTGAGTAATTATAATGTCCGAGTTAGGGATAAAAGAAGACTCTAAAAGACTAAAATGATATAATTACAACAAAATGTAGCCTATAATTAAAATTGAATATAAATTTTAAGTGTATAGACATGTTTTATAAGTAGTTTATGCGAATTTTAGCGAAATTTCAAAATTTCTGTTTCTTATTTGTCAAAATTCCAAACCTCTAATTATAACCTCAAATAATTATTTTACTCCAGTTAACGAAGTTTTCATCAAATGTACTAACGCTGGATTACCATTATAGTGACTCTTTAAAATTCATCGTTGCTGCTCTCATATCTGCGAACTGTTCCGGAATATAAATAGCCATTTTTTTTAAACTGCAATCCTTAGCTTAGAATACAGTAAAATTTCTACGCTTAACGGGTGACGTGGTTACTATTTTGTAAAGATACTTTTAAAAAATTATTTTTAACATAAACTTGTTAATTATATTCCGGAATAACTGGCAGCTATGTGCTTGTAATGTTGTATCATAAAAAAAAAATCTGGAGTGACTCCACTCGACTTTCCGAACACTTATAATTAAAATCATTACCAAACATTTAAATAAATTTAATCGATGAATAATTCAAACATATATACCAAACTGAAGCTCAATCGAATGCGCCGTTTAAACTCTAGCGCACTTTCAATAATTCCCCCCCCCCCCCCGCATAGGCCATAATGTAAAAGAAATCTTTGTCGTAGCCCTGAAGAAAAACTATAAGTTTTATACACATCAAGATCAATACCCGTCTATATAGCCAATTTGATCTCAATGTACCGTTTAAACGCTAGCGCACCTTCAAGAATGTCCCCCCATATAGGCCATAATGTAAAAGAAATCTTTGTTGTAGCCCTGTATAAAAACTATAAGTCCTATACACTTCAAATTCAATACCGGTCTTACGATGGGGGTTTATAAGATGTATACCCAATTTGAGCTCAATCGGATGTACCGTTTAAACGCTAGCGCACTTTCAATAATTTCCTCCCATTAGGCCATAATGTAAAAGAAATCTTTGTCATAGCCCTGTAGAAAAACTATACACATCAACTAAACTATACAAAACTATACTAAACTTTTGTACTAAACTATACAAAATTATACACAAAACTATACACATCAAGTCCTATACACATCAAAATCAATACCGGTCTTACGATGGTGGTTTATGACATGTATATCCAATTTGAGCTCAATCGGATGTACCGTTTAAACGCTAGCGCACTTTCAAGAATTTCCTCCCATAGGCCATAATGTAAAAGAAATCTTTGTCGCAGCCCTGTAGAAAAACTATAAGTCCTATACACACCCAAATCAATACCGGTCTTGCGACGGTGGTTTATAACATATATATCCAATTTGAGCCCAATCGAATGCCCCGTTTAGGAGCTATCGTGTTCACTCACATACACACATACACACACACACACACACATACATACATACATCTCGTAAAAATAGCATAAATGAATTCAGAAGACCTTAAAACGTGTAAATACACCAAAATCTCGAAGTCGAATTTTTTCATGAGTACAATACTTTCCTTACATGGTACATGTTCGGAAAGTAAAAATCAACAGCTTATCTGCTAAGTTAAATAATAAACTTACACATTGCTTTATGAATTGCATATTCCATTCAAGTAGACAATAAACATTATAAAATATCGTCTGCTAATAAATTAAAATCGTAGGTTGCATTTGTAAATCCCCACTTTCTGAACACAAAATAAAAACTATTCAAAATTTGTTAAATTTCTTCTAAAAAATCATGCGCAGTAATGCAAGTGTCTGCTGGGTTAATATATTGTTCCCTTGGTATTATCATGTTGAATACATTTTCTCGGATACTGTGATTTGAAAAGTGAATTGAATGAAAATCGAAGCTCGTAAACTGGTTTTTTGTACTGAAGTAAAGGAACATCACCACATCACCAGGAAGTATAACTTGAAGATGGCAGAAAATTTCAACATGAATTTGGGCCTTTTATCTGAGAATTTCCGTGTTATTAACTTCTAGTCGTTGAACAATCCAAAATAAAGCACTATTTAAAATATTAAAACATGGTAGTGTGGAACTACGTTTTCATCTAAAGCTACCGCATGAGCCAACCGAGTAAAAAATGGTGAGTAGATGCAATCAACCGAAATTTCATTTATTTATTTATTTTTCATTCTTATTTTCAGCTTCAGTTTCCTTTTAGTCTGCACTATTACCCAGTTACAAATCAAAAACTTTATTGTTTTCATTGAAATTATACATTCAGTCATCGCAGATAATTTCGCTCCTGAATTCAATGAATTCTTGCGACACCCCATCAATGACGTATTCAATATTTATATTCTTTAGAACATCACGATTTGTTTCTTCTTTCTTGAGCTTGTAAAACGCACCGGTTAATGAGAGGCTTGAGCAGTGGTTCGGAAATTATCTAATTCTTGCGTGTTTCGGAACCCTCTTTTAAATGCTGTTTGCAGCTCAAATATCAAGAAAATATAATTCGAATATCAGTGGTTTTAAGTACTACAGCAGTATGTAATCCTGAAAAATTGGTACGGGAAACTTATCTCACACTGAAAATAAGCCAGCATCACGATTCACAAACCAAGCAAAAACCACAATACAGCGTTGAAGGAGAATATGCCTTTCTTCCCTTTTTCTTGGGATCGTAATAACCGGTGTTGGATAAAATATATATAATTTTTTTACGGTGATTTTGGTGGCAGACTTCATTTGTTGGAGCAAAGGAGTATAGAAAATTCAGAATTTTAAAATAAATAAATAAATAATATATGTATTTGTATGGTAGGTGTCTAATGCTTTGCAGCACGCAATTTTCTTCCTTTCTTTTCTTTTCTTTTTTTTTCAAAGTCAGAATTGTTAGCGTAAGGGAATGGAATCCTTGAAGAATTCCGTATTTCCTTTCCTAGAAGCGTTACACCCCCCGTCCATTTTTTCACAGCATCTATATCATTGCTTTTATTTCCGGGATGCCATAATAATACATAACACTTGTATTTATGTCTAGAGAGAGGCAGACCACTGGCTTGTCATTTAAACTTCCGAAGTGGACGTTACACAGAGGCATTCATTACCAGTGATTCTCCCCTGCTTGTTATCACCATGGAAAAGTGCTTGTTGAACATAGCTGCCAACTACTCCGGAATATAATAACCACTTTTGCAAACAGCATATTTTCCTTGGTGGTTTTATTTTTCAAGATAGCATTCATCTCGCATGCCAATCTCGAAAATTCTAGCCGAAATTTTCTGTTTAAAAAGGGGGGGGGTTAATTATATTCCGGCAGCTATGTTGTTTAATTTCTGAGTTTAACTAACAATCGCCTTCTTTAATTTAATCACTGAAGTAGAGAAGAATTTCGTAATCATTAAATTCAAGTCCAGCGCTGTCTACCAAGACCCAGTCCCCCCCCCCCCCCTAAGAAACATGATCGGGAAGTTCATTGATTTTTCAACACTGTTTCATAGCTGCCAACTTTTAAGCTTTTCTCGAAAGATTTTCCTCAGGTACTTTCTTAGATTGTAATGTTAAAATAAATCCGAATTTCTAATGTGAAATAAAGTAGTTTGAAAGTTGTAGCGGAAAATCTTCCGAGAAAAGCGTAAAAGTTGGCATCTATGCTACTTTCAAAGGGATTACCAACAAGTGTATGAAGACGGCGTTTGCGATTCCATATTCGGAGCCGTTTTTGAGTAATTCCTTCCTCACTGAAATTGATCAAACTAGTGTGCTGAGTCTCCCTGTATATAAAAAAAAAGCTGAAGCAATAATAATGATGCTGAAAAACTTGGTTATTGTATATTCCTTAAAATTTTAATAATTCAGTTTGCGAGCTTCTGTGTGTATTAAAACAGTATCAGCGGAGCCATAAGAACCTATTGCGCTGAACCATAATCGAAACTGCAGAGCCATACTCATTGGTTTTCAAGATGTCAAAATACATATCCACATTTCATTCGCATACGAAGATGATATCATAATTGATAAAACTGAATGATATCCCAATAGGGTATAAAAGCTTTTTTTGTGTGTGTGTCTGCTTTCATTCTTGCAAATAGGTCTGTTGAAATATTCAGTATAGAATATCCAAAACCAAGAGTTTATCTTGGTTGTATGTATTATATTATGTGTGATAGATTTTGTTATGATATCTTTAGGTTTTGTTATGATATCTTTTGTTATGATATCGCGCAAAATTACAAATTGCATATACAGGGTGTCCCAAAAAGGTTGTTACGGGCTTTAATTCTTTATCTGTTAGAGATAAGTGGGTAGTGCAAATTGAAAAGATGTTCAAAATAAGGTCGGAAATAAGAATCCGTTCAGAAAAATTTCCTCTCGCTAATTCTCAAAAAGTTACACTTTTTAAATTTTTATAGACCCCCGTACAAAAAATCTCCAGTTAGAATGTTCTTATTTTCCATCCAACAAGATCAATAGAAAATAACCGCATAACCGTATCTCTAAAACTAAGTGAATTATGATGCAGAAAATATTGGACTTATGCCATTTTTCCGGACATTTTTATCACATAAAAGGCTATTTTCTGGGTGAAAATAAGGGGCGTATTTAAATTGATAACGGGAATTTTTAGATCAAAAATATGATATTGCAACTTGGAATGTGTTTCGAATTAATCATCTTGAGTAAGAAATCTTTAAAAACTTTTTTGTTAAACAACTAAATCTAAAATTGATTTAAAACTTTATAAATTAAATACAGATTTCCCAAGATAAACGGAAAGTTAAAGAATATGCAAATTCTTTGAACCTTATCACGTACACATTTTGTTTTCTTATTTGTGCTTTATCTTGTTACTAATACTTATATTTATAAAACGTTTCATTGCGAACTAATACTTTAAATTTACAATCAATAGCATTTATATGAATACATGCAATTTTAAAATTAAAACATTTTTCGAAAATGATTCACACCTGTCAACTCTTTCCGGAAGCTTTCACACCAGTAATTTTTACTTAGCAATTTAATCTTAAAATAAGTCCAAACTTTTCACGTGAAATTGAAACTGTTTGAAGATAGTGGCGGAAAATCTTCCGGTAAATCCGGAAGAGTTGGCATCTATGCTATTAGGATTGCTAATGTTCAGTTTTATAAAAGTTTTAGAGGGTACCACTCATATAAAAAGTAAATTTCATTGAAAATGCAATTTACAAAGCATTCTCGAAGTATTTTTCATCAACTCCATTACATAACTGAGCTCTTCTAATAATGCTTCTGTAAATATTTTAGAGTTCTTCTCCAGTTGTCTTGTTGTATGCATCGATTATCTTTTATTTTAGATCGGTTGCATTTAGGGGACGAGTATTATAAACTAGTGTTCGAAGTCGACCCCAAAAATAAAAATCGAGCGGCGTTAGATCAGGGGATCTGGGGGCCATTCTGTGACTTCTTTCAAACCTATCCACTGTTTACCAAAATTAACATTGAGCCAGTTTGTTACACTTATAGCCTTGTGTACAGGTGCTCCATCTTGTTAAAAATACATACATTTTACATACGATAATGGTGTATTGTCCAAAATATCTCTTACTATGCTATCTAAAATCATCTGCAGATATTTTGACGCTATAAGAAGTGTCCGTTCATAAAAAACAGGACCAACCAGTTCTCCATTCCAAATTCCGCACCACACGGAGACAGAAATTTTTTTTTTTGGTGGTGCATTTCTTGCACAAAACATGATTTTGTATTATTCCAATAATGATCGTTATGAGTATTTATTCATCCATCTTCCGTAAATAAACATTCATCTGTCCACATAATATTTTTAACAAAATTCATATTTTTATCTTGTTGAATTAACAATCAAGAGCAGAATGCTAGACGTCGAGCAAAATCAGGAGTGCTTGCTGTCCATGTATACAAAATGGATGCCAGTTATGTTTTTCAAGAATTCTATCAGGTGATGTTCTAGGTAGTCCCAAAGTCGCGCTTGCTTTTCGAATACTTGCACGTGAGTTGGCAGAAAAATACGCTATAATATCCGTTTCTTCGTTTTCACCTTACAAGCGATTTCTCCCAGGTTTTGGATGAAAAGCACCGGTAGTTCTCAATCGCCTCATCGTCCGGTAAACAAACATGCCAGAAATTTCAAGTGAATTCGGATATCGTCGTCAGAATTCTCGAGCAGTTTATGCATTATTTCTATTGCACTTAGAATAAATCATTGTTAATTCAAACAGCGTGTCATTTGTTAAAAAAAACATTTTTCAGAAATAGTTACATGTTTTTATTTCGAAAATATGAAACTAAATATCGCTCCATAATTTTTAATACACTGTTTATTCTGATATGTACAACAAATATTTGGCAGAGTTGTTCTGATAAGAGTTATTACTGGAAACAAATGAGTAAACTCAAAAGAAATCGTCTGCCTTTCATTATGCAGTTGTATAAACATTTGAAATGGTTAAATGCCACTTACAGGAAATAAAAAATCTTCTGAGTTCGTCTGTTAGAACGCTGTTTTGAAAAATATGATAGTTTTCAACGGAACCATGAAACTACCCTAAAAACGCAAAAAATGGCTCTAATGTAAATATTTTCATTCATTCTATTTTTTATAACATGCCACAAATTTACATTTCTATTTTTGTGTATGGTCCCTTTGCACAGCCTTCCATTTTCAATTAATCATAACTCACTCATTTTTAAATTTACAGTTCTGTGGTTTTTTCTATCAGTCTTGTTGGATAGAAAATAAAAACTATCTAACTGGGAATTGTATCGTACGGGAGTCGTATAAAAATTAAAAAGTGTAAATTTTTATAAATGAATAACTTTTTTCTTAACGGATTTTTATTTCCGACCTTATTTTGAACATTTTTTCAATTTACACCACCAACTTATCTCTAATAGATAAACAATCAAAGCCCGTAACCAGCTT
Organism: Cheiracanthium punctorium; assembly: GCA_038373885.1. Taxonomy (NCBI): domain Eukaryota; kingdom Metazoa; phylum Arthropoda; class Arachnida; order Araneae; family Cheiracanthiidae; genus Cheiracanthium; species Cheiracanthium punctorium. The sequence continues at coordinate 1,745,721 of JAWZYV010013197.1, read as the reverse complement.
TTTCGCAGACCCTGTATGTATTATAGCACGTATGACCAGGATACTTTTAACAGGAAATCTGAAGAGGCAATCCCTTATCTGTTGTCTAATTTATTTCACGTGTACAAGCACCACAGTGAAGAAAGGAAATAGACAATATCTAAGCGGAACTGATGAATAGATTGCGGACTGCAAAATACTTGAAGAAATGGATGCGGAAAACTTGGACCATTCTCATAGCTGCTAACTATTCTGGAATGAACTGAACCACTTTTTGCAAACAGTACGTTTTTAAAAAGTATTTTTAGGATAGTAACCAAGCCCTTCGCTGAGCTCAGAAGTTTTGCTTATTTATAACTGTGTAATTGTTGTTTACAAAAAGTGGTTAATTTTATTCTGGCATTGTTGGCAGCTATACATTCTAAAAAAAAATTATGTTTCTTGTATTTAGTGAAATTGAGATTTTTTGCTTTTTTTTTATTGATGCATTGCTGAGCATTGACAAAACTAACAAGGAGTAAAATAAACTAATAAATATACAATATTAATGCATTTTTCCTCCCAACAAAGAAAAATACACTGTCTGGGTAACTGAGTGGGCATGTACTTATTAGTTCATAGTTCAAACAGCTGTATTTATTTAAATGCTATAGGACATACAGGATTCTTGTTGCCTGCTGAATAATATTCTTAAGTACTGACATATTTATTTAATTTTTTTTATTTAATGTCTGGTAACAGAGTGGGCGTTTTTCAAGCCGAAAAATTAGTATTGTTAAAAGTGCAAGTTCCAGATAATCGAAAGTTCCAGAAAAAAATCATTTTTTAACGCATTTCGAAGGTGAAAACTGCAACATATTTAAAGAATAACCCGCACCAGAAGATCTACACACAATGCACATGTCATATATTAAGATAATTTAGAGCATCAAGGGAACATTCTCATCAAGGGATAATTATCAGACGAATTATATAAATCATTCCAAAAATCTTTCTAGTGAAACTTTCAACAACAGAAATGCCTAGTATATATTGCATGCACTCTTAATTACCCCCCGTATCGTCTTGTGTACACCAAGGAAACACGTGACTTTACTACTCCGAAATATTCTACCTATTTATACAAAATTTCTGAGTGGATAAATAAAAAATGAACGTTTGTTCCAGGAATCCCGAGAACTATTCCTTCTACAGAAGCGAACTAAGCACCAGTCTACATAGAGACATGGATTTTGTGTGCTTTAAGCAATGTTATTTTATTTAATTTATCTAAATATGAGTTACTGAGTGAATTTTACTTCCGATGAATTACGGTTTAAAAACTTTTCTCACACATGTTTAAACAAATTTTGTCTCCCCATGGTCGAGTGGTGGTCGGCCGAGCCAGTCTGTCGACTGTCGATCTAACAGTGAGTTTTAGGCAGTTTTCTCCAGATGTAACGTGATACGCATTAGAACCCCTTAAAAAATCCGCCTCCAAAGGCAAGCCCCTCCCCCCTTTAGGCAGATTCCCTTCGTGTAGGCTTGCCATAACGAAAAATAAATTAAACAACTTTTTAAATATACAGGATTAGTTAACTTTCAAAAGTGGAGGTACAGGAAAATGTAGGCGAAATGCTTAAGCTTGGAAATACAAGTAAACCAATAATATAAAGTCTAATATTACTCAGTTTTTAATTCCTGAAACTTAAACTATCTTACACACATTTAAATATTCTTTTTAAAAAAATTACGAATGGCGGTTTAAATTTTAAAACTCCCCATTTAATTACTTGAAATTATTATAACAACAATAATAATGATAACTCTGACTGATAAGGCTGCTAAGTAGCGCATTCGTCTATAAAATACAGAAATAGGATAAGACATTTTTTTTACTTCAGTATGCTGACTTGCATGGGTATGTCTCGTTCTACTGTTCCCAATGCACGCTCTTTTGACTTCCCTTTCTGTAAAGTATTCTTTCTGACTCAGTCAGTCGTTCGGAAAGAAGCCAACTTCAAGTAGAAATGCTACTTTCTCTTTCCTGCTCTAATTAAAAATTCGCATAAATTAATAAGTATTATATATTTTTTTCAGTTTTGAATGCGGATATTAATTTATATAACTTATTGTAATAAAGAAAACTGTTTATCGAAACTTCGGTTATTTTTCGATACAAGGCAAGTCGATAGCATAAAAGAAGTAAAATTTAAAATTATATCAAGGGATTGCAATTGTTATTATTTTGATGATACTGAAAAGAAACTTTCACTAAAAGAAAAAGTTACTTTACAATATTTATGTATAATAATATATTACTTTACATCAACACAATTTACACTCAATATCAATTTAAATAAGGCATAAATACATTAAATATGGTCGTGCCACTTGTCAGGTGCTGAAGTACTATATCCGTCATACATCATCAGGGAGTGTTGCACCCGGAAGTCTATACTTTCTTTACACTACTGGTATTAAGCGTGTCACCGATTAGAAAGTGCTAAATTACTTTACAAGAATTAATGCATTCAAGTAAGTTCAGCCCATTGATCATTGCAATTTTTTTTCAAACTATCTACGCGTTATTATTTTGTACTCTCGTGATTTAGAAACTAAATACTAAACTATCCCCCATCCTGCGCATATATGACCTCATGGCCGCATAATAAATAGCAAATCAAGCGACAAGTTCTGAGTGAAATCAGAAAAAAATATACTTTCCACTCTCCAATCTAATCAACTGAAAATAATCTACGCAATTTTTTCCTATCTATAAATTTTGCTCTTTCACTTTCCCAAAATTTCCCTAGTATTTCATTTAATTTACCCTGCGGGAAAATTTAAAATGCAAACTTTTGCCTTTGGAAATTCGAACATCTTCAATGTATATTACCTGTTTACAGATCTTTCCCTAATGAACACTTAAAAATGTACCTTTTTTATTATTTTTAATTTTGTGCTTCACATTTTCTTAATAAGCAAATAAATCAATAATATACAGAATGTCGATCTTAAAAATTGAATGGATGTGATAAAAATGAAATAGATTATATCGAAAAATACATCGACCTTGCTTAACTTACCTTTCGGACTTTACCTAAAATAGAAATTACAATATTTATTAGTAATTTCGTATTATTCTTTTAACAAATTAGATTTATTTATTTATTTTTGTTTAACTTCCCCTCGCCCGCTTTGCACAGGTAAAATAATCAATGCTGATTTTAAAACTCTATTAACATCGAAAAGTGGCACCGATAAACAGATTCATCCGTTCAATTTTTACAAACATATGGCAGCTTTATAATTCTATATTTCACGTAGAGTCTCACATTTTCCCCCCTATTTGAAAAATTAAAATATAAAGATCGTTTTTCTAAAAGTTCTACGAGCAAACTCGATATATATCAAGCGGATTTAAACCCTTTCTTTCAATCTTATCAAGAACATATTCACTTTATATTCCCCTTAATTACTGAGCAAGAACGACTTTAATTTGTGCACCCAAATCGTCCATACATCACATTCCAAGATCCCTCCGTACCGCACGCTATTCCAAAATCATCCTCCTCGCCCAAGTCAACTGAACCACAAAAAGTTACAATACCATCACCCCCCCACCCTCGCATCGGAAAATTACTCATCAACACGTTACTAAACTCTTAATATTCTCCCCACTCTAATCGCCATACAAAATTTTGTGGCTCTCTGACTTGGCTGAGAAAGCTGCTCGGCGTAATCGAGCGATTAATCGCCCGTCCTGGCAACCATGTGCCGCCGGTGAGCGCTCAAGTCGTTTAGATCTCGTAGAGAGTAAGTAGTTCGGATTGCATCCGAAGTGATAAGACGTGAAGTACTCTGGTGTGGAGTAGAGAATTAAAATCGCTCTCTTTGAATTCCGCCTGAAAGCATGCCTCGCGCCTCTTTGTTTTGGATGGTCGGCCGAAGGGCCTGACAGTATTTATCTCGGTTTCCTTATGTACTGATCTATTCGGATGAGCTTGTCGGCGAGTGTGTAATATATATTTTTAAAATATAGAAAAGAATAGAGAGATTACCGTTTGGAGAAAATAATTTCTCTCTCTGCTTTATCGAAGTGATTTAAAAAAACTAAAGATCACTGTCAAAGAATTTGGATCGGTTTATGGTGGTGAAGTGATTACATATGTATAGAAAATTTTTACTGAGATATTTTATAACTGGAAAATTTGTTTTATAAAATTAATGACGACGTGTTTTTGCTGAGTATCTTCTGTACCTTTCACAGGAAAAAAATTGACTCTACAAATACTCAGACTGACTGTTTGATAGAAAATTTATTTCCCATCGAACAACTTAGAGAACAGTGTTGAGAAAAACAAGTGTCGATTTGTAAAATATCCTCGACTTTGAACGCACTTTTCACTGAGAAAGTTCGAACATAATTTACGAGACAATTTCTTAGAAACATTTTCGTAACATTTAATGGCATATGCGAGGAGGTACAACTTCTAGAACAACTGAGTTTTCTGAGAATTTGCCTAGTGTCATGTCCACGATGCACCACGAATCGGGAAATTCCTCGCCCTTCTGTGCACCGAAAATGACCAGCATGCGAACGTGGCACCCTCACGTGTACGCCAATCCTCCCAAACAGCCCACACCCCATTTCATCATCGACATTTTGGGCATGAGGGACAGCTCCTCGCCGGCCCATATGGCGGGCCCCGTGACGATACCGTCATCAGCATCTTCGCCACGGTCTGTCCCAGCAGCAGCAGCAGCAGCAGCAGCAACCTCCCAAGTGGTCATGAACGGCACTGGTGGACATTACCCGAACCACCACCACCAGCAGCAGCAGCATCCCCAGCAGCCCCACCAGCATTTCCATAACAGTAGCAGCAACAGTAGCAGCTGCTCCAGCTACAGCCCGTCCCTGGCCTCGACGGGAGAGGACCCTGCAGAGCCTAAGACGGTAATTGAGCAACCTCTGAACTTGTCTTGTCCGGAAAAGGCCAGGGGTGATACGCCTTCGCCGGTCCAGTTAAACCCTCTCAGAGTGGTGGCCAAGGCCCCGCCGATGATCCACACTGCCTTTACCCCAAATCCGGCTGGCCTGGGCCTCATGCCGAACCCGCCGAATGGTCTCCTGGCCGGAAAAAAGACGAGTTTAACTATGGTAGGCCCAAAGTTACCAAATAACGGGACCCAAGTGAAAGGTAAGTGAACTCCATTCTAAAATTCTCAGAATGTTTTTCCAATGCAAAATCGCAGTCAGGGAATTGATTTTTAACATGTTCACGAAACTATTAAAGAAGGTAAGAAAAATACCGTATGTTATAGTCACTGCTCAAACTAGATATAAAAATTAGAAATGTATTTAGCATAACCAAAGCTAGCTTATTGTGACATCGCGGGTAATTTTTTACTCTAATTAGAATAAATATATTATATCACCATTAAGTAAGGAAAAATAGTTCCAAAAAAGTATTAATAGGCTTTATACAAAAAAAAAAAAAAAAAAAAAAAAAAAAAAACAGTTTCCAAAATACGAATAATACTAATATGAAAAATAATTTATCTTTATACAGTAACAATAAAAAGATCATAAATGCGCAAGTAACAATTTATTTGTACTATTTTTGAGCAAACGATATCTTACATACAGCACTGTCATTTCAATTAATTATATTATTGAAACTATTAAAAAAATAGAGTTGCAAAAATTTTTTTTAAGTACAGTAAAACTCCAAACAAAGATACAGACATTCAACAAAATATATGTCACTATTCAGTACGTATTTAGAATTAGAAAATTTTAAGCAAGATTTTTGCATAACTTTTACTACTCAATTTCTTATCAATTTACTCTCGCAAATTATTCGTATGACTGTACTATTTAATGAATGTACTTATTCTTAGAAGCAGACACTTATTCAGAGCATGCACTTATTCAGAAATGCACTTATTCAGAGCATGAACATATCAATTACCAATATATTTAAATGAAATTTAATGATATGGACATCCTTCAAAGCTTTTTACAACCATATATAAAAATTACGTTTTTTACAGCATTTTCCTAATCCTTGATTCTAAAACTACATCTTTACAATAAAACGAGCAGCACTATAAGTACGCTATTGAATAAAATCATTAATAAGTTAACGCTGTAAATACTTAATGGTACTTTTAAAAATTCTAAAAGCTTAAATTTATACTGCGCATAACTGAATTACTTTTTTTGTCTCCCAAAATGTTTTTCCTGTTAAGATTTTGAATGGCGTTGTCCTACTCTGAACACACACGCATGAAAATTTTATTATGTTTTATATCGGTAATTTTGGATTGACGAGTGTAAAAATATAATAGTAATTTATTTTTCTCTGCGAAACATTGCTATATTTTTCTGGAAAGGTGCAGGTCTTGGAAAATTATAATCTTTATTATGTTATGATAAAGATTATAATTAATTAGAGAATGGAAACAATTTCTTTATACAGCTAAAATTATCGCATGTCCTCAATAGTAGTCAGAAATTTGTAGTATTTAATTGGCCTTGAAGTATATTTCATCAAATCAATTCGTATTTAATATATCTTCTTCAAAAATATTTTCGGAGTTATAACCCTTTAAGACCGTTTACTGGAAACATTATACAGCGAATGAACATTTTAATGATAAGCAATTTACCTCAAGGGATGAAAAATTCAGAATATATATTCATAATCTGTACTGCGAACTTTTAGAAACGTTTAATTTATGGGTGCTAGTAACCATTAAAAAAGCAAATATGAAGAGCAATTTACTTTATGTTCTCATAAAATTAAAAAAAAAAAAATTGAAAGAAAGCTTTTTGGCTCTGAACATGGCCTGAGTCACTGAACTGTTATCTATTTTACCGGGACAGACACAATTTGAATAAAATTCAATTAATCATATCTTATTTACTTATTTATTTTAATAAGTCCTTTACACTAGAGACCAATGGCGAAATTTTCATGTACATTCTAGCATGATTTGGCGTGAGTTTTAACAGTAATTAATATAGCTTCTAGCAAGATTTATGATTGAAAGATTTTTTTTTTTTTACCAAAACATAAAATGCTTAAATTTTTGCAAAATAATAACCTTAAAATTTGTTGTCAAACAAAAATCAGATAATCACATTTGTCCCTTATGTGTAAATCAAGTATCAGATAAAAGTGGACGCAAGGCGTGCCACTAAACTTTCGCTCTTTTAAAATTACAACGGAGAAGTATAATTAAGTATATTTAGTTTCTGGGCCTTATCACATGGCGACTTGCCTTTAACGCATAATAATGATCTAAAGAGATCGTTTTCAATTTTATTCCAATGCCTTTTTTTAAAATTAAGACAAAGCATATTTCTGGTTCACTCGATTTTTCAAATAAATAAATAAATAAAAAGGAAAAAGAAATTGCTTATAAGACTAAACAAATTTAGGAATGTTTCTTTATTAAAAATGTGTTGCATACTCTTACGAATGATAATCTTTGTGCATATTCTGAATATTTCAGGCAGGAAATCATGAATTAAAAATTTTTTTGCATTACAAAATTTCCTTAAATGCGACACTTGTAACAGAACATTGTATGTTTAAGGAACATTTCCAGTTTTCAACTCTGGAGTTTCATACTTGCATGAAGAAATGTTCAGAATTTTTCAGTCTGTGGCATTATTATCTCTCTATTTAAAAGAAAATATATATTCGTATGTCGCTCAATTTTATGAAAGTCCCGCCTCAGCATATGAGTGATACTCTAAAGAGCCCGTTTTCAATTTTATCCGAGCATCTTGAGATAAGATGTAGCTGGCAAACAGAGGGGGGGGGGGGATATGAGTGATCATTTAGACGATAATGTTACGGCGACAAGGGTTGTTTCACGACTTTTAATATTTTGCAGCTTGTACTTTATCTTTCAAATCTGTAAGAAAGCAAATAAACCCTTTTTTTTTTAATGGTTCGTCTTTAAACGCCTCTTTGAATTAGATGTTCTATAGATATCAGGTGAGAAAGAATCGAGTAATGGAATATCGTACATATTTTTTTTTCTAACAAAGCCACTCGGGGAAAAAAATTATATACAGTCGAACTCGCTTATAACGAGCGCGCAAGGAGCGCGATATTTGCTCGTTATAACCGAGTGTTCGTTAAGAAGGGGTTCGTGAAAAAATCATAAAAATTCATGCATACTTTGTTAGTTACTTTATTATTTTTTAATTTCTGTTCCGTACAAAAGATATTAGTTAATTTGTTTTGAACTCTTATTGTCTTCACTTGAGTTTTTGCTGTTTGGAACGTGAGGTCCCTAAACATCGTCATTTGCAACCTTGGCTTTAAAAAAAGTTTGAAGTTTTTCTTAATACTAAAAACTATTGAGTATGTTGGGAGCAGTTGAGGTTCAAATTCTTCTAATTCGTCGCTTTCAAGAAAGAATTATCTGAGCTGGAAGTCAATTGAAATATTACGAATCACAAATATATTGCTCGCTATAGCCGGGTTTTACTCGTTATAAGAGATTTATGCTCAGATAGATATAATACTGTACCAACCAAGTATTTCCGATTTCCTTGTTAAATAGGGGTTCAAGTTCGGCTCGTTATAAACGAGTTCGACTGTGCATAATTTCTTTTCCCGGATAATGGAATATCCCGCTTATTAGAATAAATTGTCGAGGAAAATTGGCTCTTCCATTAAGCAGGTTTGACTATACATATTTTTATTCAGTCTCATGTGATTCTTTTATAGAACTTCTAATCTAAGCATGCGTGTTTGTATGCCGTTCGTAACGTGGCGTGCCTCGGTATTTAGCAAAGCGAGTAATTAACAAAGCGACGTATTGAACACTAAATTGGCAATACGCCATTCATTTAGTAAGATGAGTGGGTTTGGGGAATAATCAATCCAGAACTTACCTTGATTAGTCAAAAAATGACAGTTAATATTATAAGAAAAACAACATTTAAATTTCAGGTGCATTAAATTTGAGGTGCAAATTGTAAAATGCCACAACCTTAATTCTGCGACGGAGGCTGGCTTTACTTTGAAAATCTTTTTTGTGTGAAGTACAGAAAAAAAGAAGAAAAAACATATTTCCTCATTAGAAAAAATTACGTTGTTCCCCTGACGAATTATTTCACAAATATATTCCCTAACAGTGGGATAATTTTTTTTAGTTTCATTATTAATTGTCACTAGGCCTCAGGAGTTGTAGAATGTGATTTAATCGTGAAATCAAATCAGAATTTAGAAATTCCACTGAGGTAGAAATTTCAGTGACAAATTAGTAGTCGCCGCATTGAGTGCAAATTTTAAAATATTCAATTTGTGAATACTATGGAAATCAAATAAAATGCGTGAGCGACTCAAAAAAAAAAATGACTGCTAAAGCTTTGCCATGCACTCTTACAAACGATGAATTAATGAATGTCATGAAAGAGTCAGAAATATTCTTAAATTTTAATAGCTTGTTAAATGGGCGTCACTTTTCACCAAATTTTGCAATGCGGTATTTTAGTTAAGTTTCTTGAACTAGAGTAGTTTATCTTTTGTAATAGTACATGATATATATTGTGAGAAAAGATTTTGAAAGACTTGTCTCAGTTTGTTTACTTTCGGCTCTTTCTAGAGTCAAATTGAAATACTTTTTCTCCCGTGAACTGTCTGTGAAAACAGCTTGTATTCGAAACGCTCCAGTCACTGATGAAAATTGGTTTCTCATATTCATCATAATACTCACTGAGTAATAATATTGTGACTGATTTAATTGTAAAGTGATTCAAGGTTCGGAAAATATGTACCCATATGATTAGATTAGTTTTATTTTGGGGCTGTTAAGGAAATCACCTGTGGAATATATGTTATTACAATTGGATGATAAAAGTCTTCTTAAGGAATATTGTTCTGCTTCACGATTCTTTAAAAGAAAGTATTTAAAAAATTGCATCAGTTTTCGAGTGAATTAGATCATTGGTTATGAAATAAGGAATTCAATTTTGTAAATGTATGTCTTTGTGTTGAGTGGCTGAGGTATAGACATACTACGCCAAACAGAAAAAAAAATATTGTAATTAGTGTGTAAGTTTGCTTTGCATAGCTTTCAGGATTCTTCCTAGAAACAATAATGCCATAACATAATTTTTACGAGTAGCAAACATGGGAGAGTTATGAAAGTAGAGTTTAAATCTCAATTTATGGATGTCTTTATTTTGTTTCTTCAATGATAATAAATTATTAGCACTAATATTATTAAAAATATTATAAAATTATAGCACTAATATTAAAAATTATTAACAATAATAATAAATTATTAACAATTATTAATTATTAATAATAAATTATATTTTTATGCTTACCAAAATGAAGTTAAAGTTTTTAAAATCATGTTTGTTGTTAGTGCTGTTTATCAGCGACGATTATATACCAGTTCAATTTTGTTGAAGTATTTTCATTTGGAACTAGTTCATATTCATCATTGCGTCTTTGCAACGATGGTGTAACAATTATAGTAAATTATTTGGACATAATATGTAATAACTTTTTTTTACTTGAATTTAGTAGTTGTTTAACTGAATTAAAAAAAAAATAGTAAGCGTACACCTTATGGAACATTTTCTGATTTTTGAAGACACTATTTATTTTGAGAAATGCTTTTCAAGGGTAACTTTTTTGTAAATAAAATACTGTACTATTAAAATAAAGTATCACTGAATAAATCTGAATTAAGTATTATATTTCATAATGCTTGCTCTCGTTTTTACTTTTATCAATGTTTCACAAAAAAATTATTTTTATTTAGCATTTGTTTAAAATTATAACTGTTTAAATTGTGTAACAATCCTTCAACATACGCGTAACACTTGGTTTTATCTACTTTAACTACAGAAATTAATAATTATTTTAATGATAAAATACATTATATGTTTTGTAATTTTTTGCTAACTTTTCTACAACAAATAAGTTTTTCAATGAAGGCTGAGAAATATTTATACTTATTGCAAATATACCTTTGTGCAATAAAGTATGTATTTCAGTTTAAATTCCATAACACGCTGATAGATAGACATATTTCGATCTAGTTGACAAATCATCATCGCTTACTTACTATATTATAATTGTCATGTTCGCTTGAACAAGCAATTATAGAGGAGTTGACTATATTTTCTCTTTACAAACAATAGAAGATTTTGTTCCCCAAATGACTGATTTATTCAAAATAGAATACAATTGGAGGTTTTTAAACTTTTTAATTTTAATATTTATTTATTTAATTAATTATTTATTTATTTGTAGAAAACTTGTAGAATTACTTGTTATGCAAAACAAGTAGCTCTTACTAATACTCCAGTACTTACTTTCAGCGACATTAGCAGTTATCCTTGCACCCAATCCAACTTGTGATTAAAAAATTAATTAAATTAAATTTAAATAAATAATAATTCACTAAAAGAAAGGGTAAAGTTTTATTAGCTTCAAAAATTAAGCTCGTTCCTGCTTTCATTGATACACGGGCAAATCAATTAAAGAACAAAAATGTGCAACTTATTAATGGGGAATCAAATTAATTAATCTGTTTCCTGCTTGAGTACAAACATTATGGCTACTGATAACCGTTACGTTGTTGCACATTGCTTTCGATAACTGTGATGTTGTTAGTTTTTCGCGGCACAGGGTGCAATTGCAAAATATCACACAATTAATTATTCACAGTATTTGCTTAACGGAGGTTTTTTTTTTCTTTAATAAGCGCACAGCTAAAGAGGGGAATACTTAAGCATCTTATTGATTAGTCCAGGACGCGATTTAGAAAACTCTTGACTATAGGCACAACTCGGGATAATGGGGGGGGGGTAACACTGATGTAGGCAGCATGAAATTTCCAAAGGTAAATGACAGTCTTGTTGTGCCCTGCTGTCAAAAGTCTGAGCTTTTTGGAATTTACAACTTTTTTCAATCCCTGGTTATAAATGCCATCCAGTCATCGAGCAGATTGGTAACTTGTTTGAAAAAAAAAGTAAGGGATATGTTAAAATCTGCTGTTAAAAAAGATTAAAAAAAATAAATTGGGGTTTCGTTTTTGCCCCCCCCCCCCAACATTCGGGCCCTAGACCCGAGCTTACTGGGCCTAATGGAAAATCAGTGCCTGGATTAGTCTGTTGATGTATAATACTTACGACTAACGAACAAGCACAGTAAACAAATTTTTTATAGCTGTTTCTGACATGAAATTTAAAAAAAAAGAAAATTAAGCGTACTCTCTCTTATGGGTGTTTCACAAAATATACTAATTCACTTATCGTTTAAATTTTTTATCGCAAAATATCGTACTTTGGGTACGCTAAGATACTAGATATAGGATAACAGTGAAATAATTTTAAAATAATTTTTTAATTATTGAACAAACACACATAACAGCTACTTATCAGACTGCTACGCTCTGATAACTACCTCTTATGTGTGTTTTTATACAAAGTTTTAATTACTTCATATTTTAAACACCAGTTTCTTTTTGAGTGTTTCTTGTTATAGGGTAAGAGTATTTGCAGTGTAAATGAAACATCTGCATACAGTTTTACTTTCAAAATATAGTAATGGATTAAAGAATATTTGCACGCATTAATAAAAATTCCATTAAATATAAATATTAATAAAAATGCATCGAAGCTAAACTGCACACATTAATAAAATACCTTTAAGCTAAGTTAATATTAATAAAAATACCATTAAATTTACCACTAACGTTAATCTTTAAAGTAAAGCTAACACGCTGATAATCGCTTTGTAAGTGTCTTCTTTAACAGAATAATAAATAAATGAATCACAAAAAAAAAGTCTACAGCAACTGTGAAGTCCACTTGGCAAGACTACTAGCAGCATTTAATTGCTGCAGAGATCCTCTATACAGCTATTTTTGCTATTTGAAGACTAACGATATTTTATAGATAAATCAGGGCAGAATAATCTGCTGATACATTTTGTCATGCAATTCAAACGCCAGATGGTGTAGGAATCCATCTAAAAAGCCTGTTTTCACGTGTTTGGCAGGAAGCCAGCTTTCAGGCTCTCTTAATTGTTCTTTTAGTCTCCTTTCTTCCTAAAACGACCTTTCATCTATTTGGTTGTCTTACTGTCAAAACCATATTATAGTCTCTTACTCTCTTCAACATGCACCTGGGTTTTTCGCATAGACCATAAACGGATCTAAAAGAACTTTTCTTTTCCCTGAAACAGAATAAAATTTTGGACAATCTTCTTCTCCTTTTTTTTTTTTTTTTTTTTTTCTTTCTCTATTTGCAAGAGGAAAAATTTAATGGAAGCCAATATCACGGAAGGGATCATTCCTTTAAACTTTTGGGAGATTAAAAGAAAAATTTTGATGAATGCATCTGTCTGTCCGCTGAGAGCTTTTTAGAGGAAAAGATTTACAACGTCTGGAAGTCCTGCAATGTAGTCTTAATCAAATTTTAATCAGGCTCGCACTCGTGAGTATGAAGAAACTGCAATTTTTGTAATTTATGAATTGTGCAGAGTTTTAAAGGTTCGTTCTCACTGCTTACGAATAAGGAATGGTTTTGTTATTTTAATTTTTATGTAAATCGTTGCACGTAAGCATTATTTTCGGAAATGACTTAAAACTTAAATCTACGGCTAAAAAAATAAAATATACATTTTGTTCTTTTAATATCATGCAGAAAGGTGTCAGTTTGTTAAGTTCGAAATGGAAAGAAAATTACTCATTCAAGCGCTCTACGATATGAAGTGATAAAATTTATCAAATTGACATAAATATTTGAATAAATTAACATTGTTAACGTTAATTTAAACTATTTGAAACCCTTATTTTCATTTTGAGAATATTTTTAATTATAAAGGATTTGTTCATGAATTCAAAAGAAACATGTACAGAATATTTTTTAATCTAAAATTCTACAGAAGTTCTGTGTAACTATCGTATTTAAACGGGATTGGTAAATTTTGAAAGCCTACTTAAAAATATTAAAGGCAAAAGTAAAAAACCCTTCGAGTGAAAATCTCAATGTAAAAACCCATTTTTTAAATCTAATAAACAATATCTTTCCTTATGAAAATCTTACTCTAGCATTCTCCTAAACAATGTATTTCTATTAACTCCCATTTTTTCATCCTGAAAGTCATAATTCTATAAGCTTTAAACGCTATCAAATTGCTATCTTTAGTGAATTGTCACAATTTATGAAACAGATTAAATTGATAAAAATTATTTACACGCGTCATACTAAAAAAGAATGGTACATTACATATGATACATCACTCCATCAGAGCTTTCATTGCTGTCAACTCTTCCGATTTATCGGAAGATTTTCCACTATAATTTTTAAACAGTTTTATTTTACATTAAAAAAGTTTACATTACAGACTAAACCGAAAGAAATTAATGATGTACGTGACTTTTAAATGTTGTACCTAAACCTTCGTAAAAATACTACATCATTTCACAACGTCACTTATTTTTCAGCAGAAGATAATATATTCTTGTCATGAACACAAAGCACATAATAACTTCACATATATTTCAAAATTCATAACTTAATGGCCAAGATTTTTTTTTGACTAATTTTAAATGTCAACAAAAAATTTAGGACCATATGAAAATGAATCAAGCATTAACGTGATATGAACTGTTGAAATTTCCGCACAAGATCAAATTCATTTTTCATTTCATATTTCATTAAACACTTCTTTTTAAATTTGCATATTTTCAAAATTTAAATAAACAATGACGCACGATTTTTTGGACCAGAATACATTAGCCGTGAATACAGACATTTTAGGGAAAGCAGAAGTGCTGATAGTTGTACTTCTGAGTATCACCCAAGCAAGAGAAGCTAAAACGATGCATGTTCAAGTATGTACACAAACAGTAAGTTATTATTTTATAGGCGAACTAAATTTGAAACCCATTCATTAATAACGTTTTTGGTAACATAAGACTTCACATTTAAATCTGTAACGCATCACGTATATAATTACATATTTTATTAAACCAAGAACATGTAACGTTTTTTGCCAAAGATTACATATTTCAAAGTTTTATGAAAAACATTAGAGATTACTTC
The DNA here is from genome assembly GCA_038373885.1 of Cheiracanthium punctorium. Lineage (NCBI taxonomy): Eukaryota > Metazoa > Arthropoda > Arachnida > Araneae > Cheiracanthiidae > Cheiracanthium > Cheiracanthium punctorium. The sequence continues at coordinate 1,730,657 of JAWZYV010013197.1, read as the reverse complement.
ATTAATTATGGTGTTCAACTAATGCAATTTGGATATGGTATATTATAATGCGTTTGTTACATAAATCAACACGCGAAAGATATAAGTATTGTACAATTATTTTCCAAATTATTTTAACTCACTTCTCTTTGTGTTTTAAATAACTATTTATTCTCTCTGTCTCTCTCTCTCACACACATACACACACACACAATAATAATAATAATAATCCATCATCAATAAAGGCAGGGAATGTGATTTAAATTTTAATATATTTTTTTAGAAGTAAGTGTTTTTTTTCTTTCCAAATTACACATGGCTATGACATTGTTGTAGTTATCCAGCAATATGTCACGCGCAAATAACAGTAACCGAAAAGTCGTTTATTGCATTCCTTAAATGTTCATTAACTTTAAATATAATTCTGCTAAAAACTTAAAACTAATAAATTTTAGCACATGTTTCACATTTTCTGTGTCATGAACTTATCTGTAATTAATACATTATATATATCTTATGTAAGTGCATTCAAAACTTTTAAGTTTCGTCTAAGTAAAATACTTTTAAGTTTCATCAATAATGTATTTTTATTAGTTTTTAAAATACGCAGCAGTATTTCAGTACAACAAATTTCAAGGCAACAAATGAGGAACAAACATGAAGAAGTCGTTGAAGTGAATTTTATTATAAATAAATTTGCATTCTACGATTTTATTTTCGTAGACATATTTAATTTGTTAATATGAAATATTAGTAAAAGTGAAGTTCATTATATAATATTTCATTCTGATATGAAACTCCCTTTTAAATTTCATTGAACACGCTGTAAATACATTGCTACTTGATGATTAACGAACAATTATACTGCAAAACACTCGTTCAGTTGTTTTATAAACGCTTTATGACTGCATAAATACAAGCACGGAAAAAAATTCCCTGATTGTGACAAAATGTATTGGAAAACATTCTATTTTGTTTGGATGCATGTGCTATTGGTGATCATTGATTTCAGGCAGTGTGATGTAAACTGTCTTGAACAGATTGAAGTCGGGAAAAGCAAAAGCTTTTCCTCCAGACATCAGTAATCGATGATAGTGACGGATTTGAACTTTTTCGGCTACGCTTGCTCTTCTGGTACAATAGTATTTTCTTTTCAACAAAATGATCGTCTTTTTTATTTCTCTACTTGCGTGTGCTTACAAATCGATGTCTCGTATAACGTACATAATCTTCTTGGTGCGTATTTTGAGGAACAGCGTGATAATACTCTAGCAGTTGAAACTAGCGGCGGTTTTTCATTTCATGTTTATGTCAGTCTTTTTGTTGAAAAAAGAAAAAAAAATAGTGAGTTTTATGATTTTCCAAATCATCAAAATGCAGAGTTTCATCAAATAAATTTGTTTCGGTCAGTGAAAACGGAATCTCATTTCATATACGTGCACGTTTTCACTGTGCGTACTTAGATCATAGACTTGTAATCCAAAATAATACTTGTAAGCTGGATTTTCAAATCTTCACGTTAGATGTGTAGTTTAGTATTTCAATCAACATAAGCAGAGGAAGATAATTTGATTTCTTTTTTTTTCCGATGCAGGTTTTGCTGAACAATAGATACCAGACGATCATTTTTAGGCTTAAATATTTCAGAGGCGTTACAATACATTCATGTTCAACGAAAAAAAATATCTTTAAAAAAATTCCGCATTAAATTTATTTAATAATTTGGATTCATAACTGGCGTTTATTTTTATCGTTTCAAAATTTGATTTGAAAAAGCGACGTGTAAAATAAAATAATCTCAGAGCAGTTTTAATAAACATATTATCGTACCAGTCTTATATTAAATGTATAATCAGCTCAAAAAATATCTATTTAAATAAATTTTTGTTAATGTCGATGCATTATGAATGATTTTGAATTTTGGGGTTTAAAATAGACGTGAGTAATTTAACATTTTTAACATATCATGCATTTATCAGTATTATATTAAATGTATGATTTAGGGAAAGTACAGAAGATTTTAGTACAGTCAACTACGGTTATAGTGAACCTTTGGGGATCATCAAGTTTCGTGCACTCAGTGTCGTAGCCAGAAATTTTTCATGGGGGTTATGACTATTGCAACTCATATGTATGTATACGCGCGTCTGATAAGTGAGTGAAGAATATGCTTTTGTATGAAAATCCTCTCCCATGGGGGTTATGACCCCTCTAACTCACCCCCGTGGCAACGCCACTGCGTCCACTTTATCCGAAGTTCAGTAAAACCGAAATGTCCCCATGGTGAACAGAGGTAATGTATGTGAATCGGGACAATGGTTTGCATTCGCTATAGCCGAAGGTTCCCTATATCCTGGTTCACTGTACCCGGAGTTGACTTTGTTTTCCACGTCACAAAATATGTTTAAGGAAATTCATATTTAAATTTCTTGTCTGCATATTTGAAATGATCTAAAAATCCACATTATATGGAATAAGCGAGCTACCATATGCGATATTTATTGAAATCATTTTTACTATTGAAATACACGTGACTACAAAATTCTTAAATTTTTCTTAGTTTTAGATATTATACATAAATAATCCGTATAAATTGAAAATCTGCAATTGAACACATTTTTATAGTATTTCTATTACAGATACGATATTGAATTGAGCATAAGTTTAAATGAAATTTGTAGTTGTTAAATGTATTACATTGCAACCTCTTTAAGACGACCAGATAGAATCTCGACAAATATCTGTTCTTAGTTGCTCTGTAAAGAGTATTTAAATATAAGCAAGCTTATAAGAATATTTAAAATTAAAATATTAAGTGAATAACGCATTAAGTATTTAAAAAATATTAAATTTGCTTAAAATTCACATTAGCCTCAAAACACGAATGCAATTAATAATTAGTTCAGTTCATCAAATTTGAAAAAATGATAAATGGATTTTTGATTCCGTTAGGCAAACAGTTTTTGTGAATTCCACACCTTTTTTTTCCCGGAAAACTGATAAATAAATGCGCAGTAGGGTGTATCTAAAAAACCTTTTTTTCGAAATTCGCTTACCCTTAATGCTATTTTATCCCGCAAAAATTATATATATTTTTAGAAAATTTTCAGAAATTTGCTTTTTTTCATTTTTTTTCAGAATTTAGGTCTAATGCGGCAACTGAAGACCTTAACCAATCGAGTTAAAATTTGGTATACTTTCTATTGAGCCAGTTTGGCCAAAATATAGCACTAAGGGTAAGCAAATTTCGAAAAAAAAAAAGGTTTTTTCTATACTCCCTAATGTAAAGCCTTCATAACGGACTTAGTTGAACTAAAAGTAGCAAAATTCATAGGAAGAGAGGAAACACTTCTGATTTCTGTAAAATAAAGTCATTTATGAAGGGAAGTATGTGAATACGGCAGCTTAACGAACGACGCATTGTCATTGAAACTATGAGCAAAATTATATTTCATCTCGCTATGGTCATTTTGGAAGATTGTGGTTAATCAATGTGTGTATCCACTCCAATTGCCTTCGCAGCAATAGTAAAGCTAATAGCTGTCGAAAAATGTAACTAATAATTTCAATTTGTAAGCCTTGAGCTTGTTTGCAGTCTAGTGTAATTATAACGAATGAATCTGAATTCGTCGGAAGAAGCCTCAGAGTGATGCTGGTTTAACACTCGCGCATTGGACGCACCCAGCCGACAATCCCTGATCAAGTTAGAGCTGCCATGCATGCAAACGAATGCTAAAGAGACTATGCGGGTTACATTAATTCTAGATGAGAAATTGTGTGGTCATTGCAAAACGCATTTGTTGGAACCATTCTGTTAAGTATCTATTTGTGTTGAAATATCGATAGTTCACATACTATCGGAAGGTATGTAAATGAATTTTGTAAACTTGAAGGATTTGCTGTGAGTATTCCGAAACTAGTAGGAAGATGAACAGTTATTAAAATTCTTTGATGCTGCTGCATAGGAAATGTCGGATTGGTTATAAAGGTGTAAGAATTAACAGAATTACTGATGTGAAAGAGACAAGTGTAATCTCAATAAAACAGTACTGTTTACATCATAAAATGATTCTAGAGTAACACAAATACATTAATTTTGCGTGTTATTCCATACTTACTATACTAGTGTTATTCTATATTTATGATTAATATAAAATATTAACCATAATATTTTATATTAAGTATTTTATATTAATTATTTTATAAATAAGTTTTTATCATAAAATGAAAATATTTTTTTAGTTGCTTTCAGATAAATACCGTAGAATATTATCCAATTATATAATTTATTCTTTTAGAGCGAAGAGATATTCGTTTATGAAAAATTTCATAGTTTCATTCGTAGGAAAGCCCACTCACTATTTGACATGACAGTATCTACTATAATTATCCATACACTTGAATTTCTACAATTTCACTAAAAAACAGCAAAGACTTATTTCATTTATGCTACTTTTCTATAATATAACGAATCAGCAGGTATTATATTTCTGTATGAGTAAAAACAAGGCCCCTGCTAAAGGGGGGTAGGGGGGGAGCCTCCACAACTAACACTCCCAAAATTCTATTAAAACATGGCAAAATTGGTGAGAACATTTTAACGAAAGCGATAATTTATTTTCTGCTTCTGTTAAAATTGACAAAATTACGAAAATCCAGTTGGCAGAAGTAAAAAGTTTGCAATATAGTTGATAAAAGAAATAATTATGTTGGTAAAAACCGATATTTGACCTGGCAGTTTATCGGCATCCCCCCCCCTCCCCTCTCTCTAAAAAAGTCTTAGCAATGGCTCTGAGTACAAATAATGAAAATATATTCTTGTATTCCATTTACAGTAGTGATATAAAAATTTAATTCTATTTCAAAATTGTCTCATTCACAGTATTTGTTTGTTTATTCTTTTTGCTATTCCTAAACTTCAAATTTGGAATTAAAGCGTCCACAGCCCTGTTCCAAATGTAGTTGAGGTACGCAGGAGTATCAGAATATTTTATAAACGAACTTAAAATTTACTTTTAAGCGGAACACAAGCTCAAAATATTATATAAAACAATCTTATCTGCAAATGAGATTTGTATGTTCCGTTAACTGTTTTCCTTCTTTTCTTTACACTGTTCGTATATTTACAGTTATTTAGCAGGATCTCCTCTTTTCTAAATTTGATTCATTTTAAATTTTTATATTGAAACTGTAATTGCTGGGGGTCAAATCAACGGGGTCAAATATTCACAAAAAAACATTTTCACTGAAATAAACTTGACAATAAAAGTTTCCAAAATATTGGTATTTCATGAATGAGTTTATTGGGGTGTACTAAAAAACATTTTTAGCTCTTAAATATGTATTCAAAAGTAATTTCAAAACAAACATTTTTCCCTTTAAAAAGGATAATTCTGAAAAACCAAACTTGAAGATTTCAGTTTGTCGGCAAAAAGGATTCTGAAACTGATTTATGTGTATAATATAAACTATGTATATGGTATAAAATGCATGCATTTAGAACAAAATCTCTTTTATATTAAACTTGATTTAAGTCTGTATTAAATAAAAAAGCTTTTTTGGAACTTAACGTTAATCGCCACAATCCAAGTTCTCTTAGGTGCTTCATACTGCAGTTTCAATAAAAATGCTGCATATTTATATGAACTTTTGCACTGAAGCTTTTTGCTTCAGTGCAAAAGTTCAGTGTAACATGCATGTATTTTTGCAACAAACTATATTCTTTACTGTGATTTGGTCTAGTTTTTTTAATCATAATCACAATTAGTTTCTTTGAGTTTCTTAAGTGGTTTCGTGCATTGGCTATTATTCTGGAGTAAGGTCTGCTCACAACTCAAATGTCATTTATTATTGCATATTAAAGATAATTATATCATTAGAGACAGTTTTATAGTTCTTTTTTTGAGGATAATTGCCTTCAGCACGGTTTTTAACGGATTTCTTCACAAAAACACATGAAAAAAATCGATGGACTAAAAAACAAAATTATAGAAATACAGCAGTTTACTGGACTAAAGTTTAAAAACAATATGAGAAACAGCATAAAAAAAACATGTTAGATACTCTAGTAACTAACTGTATAGAGTTTTTAAAATTTCTGTTTCGGAGAGATAGGGGAGCGTATACCTACCAGGAGGTCTCTTTAGCCTGGAAATCAAATCCTCACCAACTGAAATTTAAAAATTTCTAGAACTTTATTTCCTTAATTACTCATTTACTTTAATAATAATATATATTCACATACAGTTCAAAAAAATGTTCGTCATGTATTTTTTATTATTGTATTATTATCGAAACTTATTTAAGTTAATGACAGTAAAAAAGAGTTTAAAGCACTCTATCATTTTAGATGTACTGTAATTAATATTCAACACAAAGAAAATAATAGCACATATAATAATACATAATCACATACAGTTAAAAAATGTTCATCATGTATTATTCTGGAAACTTATTTAAGTTAATGACAGTAAAAAAGGGTTTAAGATACTAGCATTTTAGACGTACTGTAATTAATATTCAACACAAAGAAAATTTTTTATAACCTAAATCAAAATGGACGTTTACCAATCAAATTAAAAAAAAATTGAATCAAGCTAAACCGTAAACCGTCTCTTAAACAATATTACTCGATAAATTAGTTTGTCTGCTTTAGAAATAAGTTTATAATCCTTGATAGTGCAATAAGTAGCAATCAATTACTAACACAACGTAGATCACTGGAACTCCGAATGAATTTTGTGCATAATCCCTAGGAATTTTTAAACGTTGATTTCAACTTAACACACTGCACGCATATGCTCTGAAATGATATAAATTTCGTTAGAAATCCAAACAGTATTTGTTACAAAAAATGAACATGGCATTTCAAACGTGAAAAAAGGTATAAAAAGTGTCACAGTATTGAGAAAAAAAATATTTTCAAGGTCATTTTTTTTATTCCAGTTCTAAAACATTTGTTTCTACCGGAGTTGCAGTGCGACTGTTTTGTTGCCACAACATATAAGAAATCAAGCCATTGATGTAAAATATGTTTCAAATAAAAGCGACTAAACGCAAATTCTTCATTAGGACGATATTTTATGTTGTTCATTTCCTATGTACTTAGGTGAACAACAACAAAAAAAAACCAAAACAAATACTGATGTTTCACTAAATTTTGGTAATTGTTTAAGTAAGTCATTAATAGCTATCGTAATTATGATTGCAATGCTATAAATTGGAAAACGCTGTTGAAATAAATATCAAGACTTATCAGAGATTATCACCTCCACATACAACATACCGTTCTTCTGAACTAAAACAGATTGCGGCTATCTATCATTAGTCACAAATCAAATTTTTAAGTTTTACATATATTTTTTATTTTAAATATTGTGGATATTCGATATTCAACTGCATATTTATTCATCTAGACATAGCTGTAAAGAATGATTACCAGTTCAGGGTAATATTTTGGTTTAGTAGTTGGTTCCAAAAATAACCAATTTTATACGACTATTCTATAAGGAAAATTTGAATAGCTCACCAAATTGTACACAGCATATTAGCTTATTTTAAAACATTAAAGCGCTGAATTATTCTATTTTATTCCGTAGATATATTTTCATCCCTCCACTTGCCTGAAAGAGACACATTGACGCATTATTTTCATTAAACAAACTTGAACGGTCAACGCGATGTAAAGCAGGAATTTATTTGCACGAAATACAAATTAAGGTGTATAAAATTGTTTCTAAACGAAACGAAAGCTTAAAGGGAAAATGCGCACACTTCCGGATTTTTATAACTTGTTTTCGATGTCAGTGCAATCGCCTAAGAAGAGGTGACATTTAATTTAACATTGATTCTTCATTCCTACGAGATCTCGCATCATGCTACAGATATTTTGCGATTTAGCGTTCTTGCCAGTGTATACCAGTAACAAAAAGAAACGGAAGATGACTGAACTAACCAAATCTCCTTGATTTAAAGTGTCTTGTAACATACCTAAAAACAATAAAATAAGCACTTCAAACATCAAGCACTTTTAGATCCAATTTTTCATTTATTCCGCACTCCAAGGGGAAAAAAATTTCTCCAAAGGCACTGAGACGGCTCAATTCCTTTCTTAATTTACGGAAATAATAAAATTGATAAAAACCTTTCTAGTAATCTCCCTTTAAGTAGCATCAGTAGTCATTATCCAGAGAGATCCATTTCGGAAGTTTTCGATTAAAATACGCGTGTGATAGTCATTACCTTCGAAGCGCCGCACTAATTCTTTAGCAGGTTCATTGAAATTTATATTCCAATTACAATTTCTTTCCTGGCTGCGATTCATCAAACAACGATGTTCAAAAGCCATTTCTTCAAAAATTGTTTCGGGTTGCAAATGAGTCCCAGCTCACCCCCGCTTTGCGGCGGTGTTCCTCTACTGCAATCAGGCCGACTGCAAACCTCCTTTTCTAATCCTTTTATCCATGAGAAACGGGAATAATCTTGGAAATAACTCCGGGAAATCTGTTATGTGTAATGAGGGAAGAAAAGTCCGTGAAATGAAGTTCATTTATTAAGAGGCGACGATGCTGTGTTGATTGATTAAATACATGTTTTTTTTTTATTCTTTCTTTATTTCTACGGTCGCCAAGTGTTGGAGTCGTTTTCTCGATTGACAATTCAAAATGAAATCGCAAGAAAATTATTAAATTGCAATAAATTTATTCCGGTTATAAACTTTTAGCCAGCTTTGTAATTAGAAAAGAAAATGGGATGAAATAATATTTTAGTGAAAAATACTTGAATGAGTTTTCAGATTTAGTGGAGGTAATTATTAAATTTGAAGCATACATTATAACAATCTAACAGCTTGCGCAATCATTACCTGTAGAATCAATTCTCGTATGATACTAATCCGATTAAAATCACTTATCCGATTAAAATCACTTAAGCTCATATCTTGCAGCAGTTAAAAGCAAAATGGCAAACATAAATCTATAAAAACGTATTAAATACGTAATGTGGTTTCATTCTTTAATCTATTATTGTATTACAAAAGAAATTTCGATGTGTAATATTTAATTGAAAAATTTTTAATGGAAGACATGACATGAAATTTTGCATTTATAATAAACGCACACACTCACAGTTAAAATCAAAACTATATGTTATATGCGGATTATTTTTCTAGTATGCAAATTAAGAGAATTATTTTTAATTGAAAGTGCGAAACAAATCTTTTTGAAAAGTACAGAGGACATAGTGTCTTCAATAAATGCTATTTTTTTCAAATTTTTAGTAAGTTAAATTTAATATTTTGTGTGATGCAAGTTACTCAACTCGCATCGTTTTGATTATTTTTGTAACCGTACCAGTGTGGAGGAAAAGTCAATTTTTATTATTGTACTTCAAGCGAAACAATTAATATTCATTTACTTACTAACAGGACCTAACCATTTTAGAAGCAGTTGTATTCCCCGATACCTCTTATATCTAAACAGAAATTTATATTTATTAAAATTTTTTAGATTATTTTTCTCACTAAATACTTTGAAATCCTTGCGTATTGGGTTGCATGACTAATCGTGTAACAGATGACAAAAATCTTTTTGAAGCACTTATTCTTATAAGTAACAAGGATGCTGGTTATTCTTGTTTTCTGTTACTTTATATTATTTTATACTTGATAATTACTTGATAACTAAGATTGTACTTGATAAAGTTAAAGAGACAAGTACTCGAGTATAAGAAATTAGAAAAAGAAATCGTTTGATTTTATTTGCATGCTGACTGAGGACGAACGGATAAATGTGTGGTTGTTTAAATTCTGTGTATGCAGTTAATACTAATAAAGAACTTTGTAAATAAAGAACGCGCACATAAAATTAAATAGTATTGATCTATGTGGGTAGTAAAAAGTTCCTACTCTTCTCTTCGTCTGTAAAATATTCTTCCGCTTACACAAGCAGAAAGTGAGTGTTCTCAAACTTCTGCCTGTGTATAAGAAGGAACTTTTTGCAGCTGAAGAAAGGTGGATCGTTTGTAATTCCCGAAGCATTCCGGACTGTTTCATTTTATGTATGTGGGTGTTATTTAAAACGTTCTTTATTAGTTTTATCCATTTAGTGCCAGTTCCTTGATTGTTCCTCTGATGTAAGCAGTATTTATAAGTATCGAATTATATTTTATCAATAAAATTTTTTTGTATTAAACATAAATCAATGTAAGGAAATGCCAACTCTGGATTTCGTGCATATATCTCTAAACGAACGCAATTTATTTATTTATTTTTTTTTCTATAGAAGTTTATTATGAGGTATTTTATTGTTTCAATTTTTAAGTCAACGAGTAGATGTGTTTAGTAACATTTTAAATATTTTCTTTAACTTTTATTAGTCTGACCCGCATGTGGGCAACCTCCGGCCCGCTGGCTGGACGTCGCCAGCGTCGGCTTTCGATACGGCCCTCGGGACTTATCAAAACCCTGTATAAACCCACATAAACCATTCACAATCCCTTATAAATCCCAATTATAAGGCCTGTGACTTCGCTAACATACTAAAGATTGGCCCGCAGCTTTCCAAAGGTTGCCCGTACCTTCTCTAACCAAACACTCCGCAACCTTAAATTACCATTAAGTGCTTAGATACTGTAAGAACGCTCTGAAACAAACGGCAACTAATATTTCCAAATTTTCATAAACAAGACTAATAATAATTCCAGACTCCGAAGGGCGCAGGGCACTACACAAGAACAGTTTAAGCGAAAACATCTTACCCCAGCGCAAACAAAAATACAGGACATTTTTTTAACCCCGGAATGATTCAAGAGTCAATATTGGAACACAGTTCCCGAAGCAATAAGTCCTTCCGAATTCAAATGCAAAATAGTGTCTAACATCAATTCGAGTTCATCTTTTTTCTCCAGGACTCCAGGGTCCGGGGAATGGGTCGTCCATTTTCGTTCCCCTTTCGCTGCTCTCGGGAATACTTAATCCACATAAATCATTTGCATAGATTTGACGATAAACATTCCATAAAAAAAGCATCTCTGCAGATGGTGGAATGGAATACGGTTTTATATGTAAAAGCGCTCTAAAATATCACTAAAACAGCCATTTCGTTGGAAATTGCCTTTCAAAAGCTTTTTCTTTCGCCGGAGTTTCAGAACAATTGTTTATTTTTTTTATGCGGGCATTGCGTGCAAAAAAACGGGCGAATTTTTTTTTTCTTCACCTTGAGGTACACTATTTACAGTTTTCTCTCTATAAATTCGACAATACAAACATTATCCCGTTGCGTGAAGGCTTTTTTTTTATTATTTTTTTTAAAACTATACATGATAAAAATCTAAACATATCACTTCAGTGTCTTTTTGAATTCAAAGACATATTCGTTTTGATAGATACATAAATTTAATGTCGTTCTTTTTTGAAATCCGTATGCTGCACGTATAAATCCTTGGGCAATTAAATGATTTCTTTACCTGAATGTGATAGTTTAAAGAGGGATCAGCAACAATCTTCCTTTTTTACTGAAAAGTCTTTTTAGCCGCCTAGAGAGTAAAGTCTATTTATCTATTGCATACAAAATATAAAACATGTAACCGATTACTTATATGTTATAAGAAGATACTGCGTTGTAAGATTATAAAAGGATATAGCGTGCTGTTATATTCTGTCTTGTTTCTAGGCAATTTTACGAAATTAGTTACTTAATACTGTTTGAATTTTTTTAAGGGCGATCACCAGTCTTTCGCCACTGCTAAGACTGTTAGATTGACAGTCGCGCGGTAGGCTCGAGCCGGGAACCGTCCTGCTAAGTCTTGACAAGTAAAACGTTTCGATTACTAAAGAACACGTTTCGTGTCTTTTTTTAAATATAAGAAAAACCTATCACACAAAACTTACTGCAAAATTGAGATTTACTTGCTTCCAGTAATTTACTGTATTTCAATCTTAATGCTTTTACCTGTGAGACAAAGGAGATAAGATGATAGGCCTTAGCTCAGATGTGTATAAAAACTGATAAGAACATCTTGAAATGATGAGACACGGTTCACGACCTATTTATCTTGGAAATACCAGAGCGCGAAACACCCACATTGGGATTTGAATTGACTGAAAATGTGCGTACGTAATTTGATGCGTTAGAAATTAATGTTTTATTTTGACAGGGGAATGAAAGATATAACAATGCACATTTGAAACTAAGCCGCAAGAGTTGTAATCGTTGTTCTTTTTATAGAGGGGAGGAAGCGGGGCTTAATCAGGGTGGTCAGATTTGTTGCCCGGGTAGCTCCCCATTTTCCCCACAGGGGCGGGTCTTTTACCTTAAAAAACCCGTGGGTTTTTTGGGTGTAATGGGTTTTTTAAGATAAACTTTGATTTGCATCATTTTAAAAGAAATATCTAAATAATAATCTGAATAATAAAATAGGAGCATTTAATATCTTACAAAATTTTAAAGTTCTATTTCAATCCAAGATTACTTTTATCACTATTGGAACTATAAATCCTAATTCCATTCTGTTGCATATATGAAAAATAAAAAACCTTGTTTTTTTACCAGTCGTAATACGTTTAAAAGTTACTTTTAATAATTTTTGATGGTTAAAATTTATGTCATAAAATTTTCTATGACCGAACAAACAGCATTCTATGAAATGGTTATTGTTTAAAGATAATATGTAATCGTGAATGATATAGAACTAATCAAATGCAAAAGTTAATTTTCATTGAAAGGAAAGGATGATTATGCAAACATAATATTCAATATTTCCTCATTAGAATATTTAGAAAAAAAAAAAAAAAAAAAAAAAAAACGTTCAAACATGTGATAATAATTTTTTGGCTGTATAATACAAACAGGTTTGGTTGCACTGTGTTGCACTAACTATTGAAATTAGATTATATCAGCGGATTAATAAATCAATACCACAAAATAAAGAAGTACAAACATTATGGAATGAAAGGAATTATAACTTAACTCTGTGTTGTTCATTAACTATTTAAATATTAAAAAGAAATGTGCAGGTAGGTTTTTGCCATTCATCTATACATATAAGGAGTTAAGGAGTCCCGACAGCTTTCTCCTATTTATCGCATGCGTTCTTCTTGTGATGACGAAATAATGTGCGAAAAACTGAGATTTGACGGAACCATGGCAACGAAGAGGGGAAAAAGACAAAAGTGGAAAAATCTTTCGACCTTGAAGTGCCTATTCTAAATACACAGACTATAGTGATAAATCACTATATTAGAACTCAGACAGGTAGAAGGGGAGAAGCCTAGCCACGTCCAATTCCTGGTAACCCGGTACATTTGCAAGTTCCATGTTCATTTTTTTTTTTCGTTGCAGCGGGAAGTCCCATGTCCTTTTTTTTATTATTGCAGTTGGCGAATTCACATCCCAGCATAGCCACGTCCAATTTCCGGAAACCACTGTACGCTATCAGGTGCCGTGTTCATTTTTTTTTTTCGTTGCAGCGGGAAGTCCCATGCCCTTTTTTATGATTGCAGTGGGAAGATTCACATTCCTTCCCTTTAGAATCTCATACGGACGACTGGACTCTATTTGCTTTTAGTAGTTGCGTAGGTATTAGCGATAAATGGCTGTTAGAGCACAGACAGGTAGAAGAGGAGGAGAAGCCTAGCCACCTCCAATTCCCGGTAACCTCTGTACGCTATCAGGTACCGTGTTCTTTTTCAGCGGGAAGTCCCATGTTCTTTTTTATCACTGCAGCGGGAGGATTCACATTCCAGCCTAGCCACGTCCAGTACCCGGTAACCTCTGTACGCTATCAGGTGCCGTGTTCATTTTTTTTCGTTGCAGCGGGAAGTCCCGTGTCCTTTTTTTATTATTGTAGTGGGAGGATTCACATTCACATTTCCCTTCACAATCTATATTTAAGGGCAATGGGCATTTCTCTTCCAATGCGTAAGCAGGGCAATGCCGGGCCACGCTGCTAGATTTTTATATTGCTTTAAAAGAAAGAAAATAAAATAATTTAAGAAATTCTACGAAAAGTTATTGAGTTATTGCTAACATTTTCTTTCATATTTAAATCACTGGAATTTCTTTATTATTTTTTACAATAAATTTATAAATAAAAAGTTACATTAATAATATAATTTTTGAAATTATATATTTATTAATTACAAAATAAAAAGATAAACCTTTGTCTAAGACAACACACACACACATATATATATATGCGTATGTTTTGTTTTACTCCACCCACTCAAAAAAGTATTCAAGTAAAAGCAAAATTTCTTACTTCAGTTTAGTGAGTAGCTAATTAGTTTTTGAAATTTGCACAGCTTTAATATACGAAGTTATTGTTATTTGTTGATGTATTTTAATAGGGCATGTCACTTAAGTTTCTATTACTTATATAATTTACTAAACTAAAAATTATTTATTCAAAAGAATATGCAGTGAAAGTTTTTAGAAGCAAATTTATTTATTCATTCATTTTTTATTTATTTATTTATTTTATTTTCAGCACAAAAAATGAGCGACAAAAAATAATATCCATGGGAATTTGATATACTAGTACCTCATGCTGTAAGGTAGGAGATGGTAAAAATATTTGCATAGAACTTTCCTGTAGTCTGATGTGTAATGAGAGCAACATTGGTCAAAATAAAGTTCGCCATAGCTCTTTATGGCTTCGTCTAATAAGAGGCATGGTCCGATTTTCACTCGGAGAGTTCTTTGGAGAGGGTTTCGACATGCAGTGGTGCTTCCTGAAGCATTCCCCAAGTGCTCTATGGAATTGAGGCCTGCAGACTTCGATGGCCACACCGCATACCCTGTTCTTCTAGATAATAGTCGTCTTTATTACGCTAGATTTCTTTTTGCCTTTTAAAATTACTAAAAATCCCTTTAATACTTTTCAAGTGTGCAGTTTGTTACGGTTTTCACGAACTATATTGAACAGGAGTATCATAAATAATCATAATCTATTCCAAAAACAATCAATTTTGATTGGAGCATTGTTTGCATTTTTTTCCTGAAAAATGCAACGTATTTAAGTTTTATTTTAATAATGTTTCGGTATTTATAACATCTAACATTTTAATACAAACTCATTTTCTGGAAAAAATCGCTGTTATAATTGATAAAAGCTTAATAAAACTATTTTAAAACTGAAGTTTCACAACATAGTAAAACAAAATGACTGACTAACGAAATAACTAATCGGCCAAAGAAGCGAGAAACCTTATAAATATGTTTTGCACAGCTGTTTCTTCACCCATTTTTATTATTAATCTTTCGCATATAATTTTGTATATTCTTTCGTTCCGAAACCAGTTTCATATTGTATTTTGAGATCACGAATTTTTGCGACGTAGAAAAATTCTCATTTTCATCGCGTTTGTACCGGATAACCTTGCTAAGATATATACAATTGTTAGAGAAACAAATTAGGCATACGAAAAATAAGTTTGGCTTAATCACACCAGTTCATAGGTCGAAATTCAAATTCTGTATTGAACACTTTTCTAGGTTATTTTAATGTAAGAAATGGGTAAGATAAGTCATTTATTGTATGGTTAGATATTTCCTCTTGATTTAAATGTGCAATAATGGGAAAGTTAGAGATTGAAAAGAAGTAATTTACATTTAATCACGTTTATTTTCAAAATATTTATCATTTGCCGTATTTAATTATAGTCAATAAAATGCAATGCATAAACATCGTAGCAAGTTTAGCGGTTTTGTATTTTTATAAAAACTACTGAATGTAACAGTACTTTTCCTTATGAAATTCTCATATTCATCTTTAAATCCTTAATGGCTTAGACGAATAATTTATTACTGTTCTTGGTAAATAAACTGTAAAATGATGTTGAATTTATTTCTTAAAAATAGTATTTTTACTTTCAGATTTATGAATATGAAAGTGATAAGAAATCCTAAGCATTTATTATTAAATAATTAAGAAACAATATCTAAGGACCCACTCACATATGATTCTCCAGTTCTGATGGATCTTAGTTAATTAATTGAATTTTTTTATTTAATTTGTTTAATTCCTAAAACAAATTGACACAGCAAATCAAGACGTAGGGAAATTATACGATTTTAAAAAATATGTGCCCACATCCCACGTGTCTTAACACTACATAAATAAGCATTGTGTAATGGAGAAATATTTATAAGAAAATAAGTGATGTAAATGATGAGGCTACCATTTTACCTGTTCTATCGCCTTAATCTAAATGTTCTCCCATAACGCGAGGGCAAAAGAGCTATATTATTACATTAAGTAATAAGGTACTTTAACTTCACTCATCATTCGCTTGCCTGGGCTACCGCGGCAAAAAGGGCCATCTAATAGCTCGTGAGCAAACTTTCCATCTTCTTTATTTGCTTATTGAAATTTCCTATCTCAGGTTAATTAAGTCTTGAGCCCCTCCCCTCCCCTCTTTTTTTATGCCCCGTTTCATATTTTTCCTTCGTAGGGGAGTTTTTTTTTTCGGTGATTTCCCCTTCCCCCTACCCCTCCATCTAAGACAGGGTTTTACGATTACATCGTGTTTTTATCTTCGTTATTAAATATCCAACAGCCTTATTTTTGAACATTTTAGGGAACGATTTAGCGATAATGAGCCTTAATAAGGGCATCCTTTTGCCTTAATGCTGGAGGCAACAATCACCAAAGTATACTTCCGGCCCTTAGAAAGGCATTTAGCGAATCAGATAGACGCATTATAAAAGTTTATGGGTCGAGTATTAAATTAATTAATTGGTTTGATTTTTTTTAGATTTGTGTTATTATATTAAGTGAGAGATTATTGACACATGAGATTATTTTATAGATTCTCATTTAGCAGCGTTGTTTTCGTTGCGGAATTGTCGGCATTAAAAGCTGAGATTAGACGACTTCATTTTAACTGCTTTAAATATAAATAATAAGTGTTAATATGTTTTTAATTACCTAAGCACTTTGTCCGTTCCACGTCGTTACTTCGAATGGAATTTGTCGTAAGCTGAAAGTAATATAAATTTAGATCTGGAGACTCATAAAGTAAATCATCCTATACTGTTGATCTGTCAATTTTTATTCGTTTCTCTGTTCTCAAAATAAATAAATAATTTTTTTCGTTAGCGTTGATTTAATATCTTTGATGCCAAAACTCTGCTTCGGAGTTCTTTTCACGCGATTTCTTAGAATTTTGCATTTTCAAGTGTCATTTGCTGAGGTTTCAAAGTGCGTGATAGTTTCAATTTATTGGCATGAATAAAAAATCTATTTAAAAGCTGTATTATGGAGTCATCCTTTGTGCGGTTTTTGAAAGGAGCGATCCGACCCGAAGTGGCTCCTTTGAGGTCTCTCGGCTAGAGATTGAAAAGAGGCCCCTTACTAGGGAATTTAAGAGGGAATATTAGACTGTGTGATATTTGAAAATTAGGTTTAAGTGCATAAAAACTACATTTAACTATTTTAAAGCTTTTGCCCCCCCCTTTGATTCGCGGAGTTTCTGGGGTCCCCCGCTTCGCCACTGCATAAAGGCGTAAGATTACTGGGGAATAAATAATCAAATTACTGATATATATGTAATGAATGCCCTTACGCCATCAGCTGGTAAAATGATCGACACCCAGAAGCGTAGCCAAGGGTGGGGGGGGGGTTAGTAACCCGACATGAGGAATTTTTTTCCATACAAAATGTATATTTTTCACTCCCTTATCCCACACACGTATACATATATCTTAGTTGTAGTAGTCATAACCCCCCCCCCTCAGGAAAAATTTCTGGCCTCGCCACTGTCGACACCACACACCATTCTTCACACCATTATTAGGTTGACACTTTTATTTCCAAGTTCGGACAGAGGGTGGGAGTCAGGCCGGCTACCCTTTGGTTCCGTGGCTTTCTTTTCTCTTTTCACTGCAGTCTCTAAAATCTCCAAAATTTCCGCGCTCTTGCTTAAATACTCCACTAGTTACTACTCCTGCCGGCAGGGTGCAGCACGATCGCGAAGGTGGTACTCTCAAACGTAATTAGTGGACTACATTGTCAATCTAGCCCAGAGAAATATTTCCTTACTTAGAAATTCTAAAAGGGCGCAGCAGGGAAAACGGCAGATACTGCTGATTCAACAATTTTCCTCCTTATCGAACTCCAAAAATCGTCTCTGAAAGTAATATTTGTATGACCAAGAAACAAACTTTACAGTTACAGTAACAGAGATTAAAGAAGGTTTTTTTTTTTTTTCAGGTGACATTAAATTAAATTAGATTAAATTGGAAAAGGTTATTTCATTATTACATATATATATCAAATACTCTTAAGTATAATCCATTTTGGAGGAACTCTCTGGGCCCTTCGGCAATCGCCGACCGATTCAATTAGTAAACTTGATTTTCGCTATTACTATCTTATTTCTTAAGATTACACGCATAAAAAAGTTACGGCTGCGTGCAGTGTTTTATTATTTGGTATGAAATTTCTACTTATGGATCCCTAAAACAAATGGGCGTCTATATGATTGTTTGTAGGGGGTCCTACTCCCCTGAGTCAGGGGTGCTGCCCAGAAAGATACTTATTTTAGTGTTGAACCACTTTTAAGTTATAGAAGTACGTACATCATTACGGCAATATATTTTTTCCTGGGAACTAGGAGAGGGAAGCTTGACCCCCTCCTTGCCCATGGGTACGGGCACCCATGCTAAACGCTGGAGAAGCGAAAATAATAGAAAATGAAAGTACAATCCTTTATTCCAGACAGAAAAAGTCTACGTATTGGAATTAAATACTCATTTATTTGGCAAATAATACTTAATAGCACTAATCGGCTCGTTTTGCATTTGCATTCATTTGTGGTTTTCTCCATATAGTTTTCTGTATCTGTCTTAATGATGAATCCTTCTTTATGCCACCTCAGTCACTTAACGCTCAAATTAATTTCAAAACAGCTTATTGGATGCCAAAACGTCCTCCTAAAGTGTTCATTCGAAACGTGAAAAATCCCATTAAACCCTTCCCATCTGACCTTACGACTGTAACCCGATAAATCTGAAAGTGATCCTCGCCAGCCGTTAGCAAGGACTAAATACAGGACCTTGCGAATCAATTCACAGTGGCGGGCTGATTAAACCCCGATGACAGATCGGAGCTCGAGCAACGCATCCCGCTGACGTGGCGAGCTATGAATGGTAGCTTTTGTCCTCGTGCTGAGTTGGCGGCAAAGGAACTAGCGATAAATAAATAATGAAACTCGGGAAGAGACAACGACAGTGATGTTATTGATTAGACTTTGAATTATTGGTTATAATATATTATGAGACTGTATTTGAAAATGTCAAGGAAAATGTAAACGATAGTTATACTTTTTTTTGCGCTTGTGAGTAGCTGTAATTTCGTATATTTTTATGGTAGTAGTGTCATGTGTGCCACAAAACGACTCGTGTTTCAAAAAGTTTAAAATAGGTTTTAAGCATTTTTATATCTAAATAAACTTCGAAACTTAACATTTCCGTTTTTCAAATAAATAGACCTGGGTAATGCATATTTTTTAGAAGTTAGTAGTATGTGCAATCATGCGTCTAATAAAAATATAACCTATAACGATCATGCAATGTATATATGTGTGCATGATATCTTTCCTACTCATATTGTTTGATTATTTATGCCTGGAAAGAGGCGTTTTAACCCTCTCGTCACCGAATTATGAAAAATCAGAGAAAAAAATCTGTCTAGCATTTAATGCATCTGAAATACTATTATAAATCATGCAAATTTTTTTTTCTAATTTCGATTAATATTAGATTTTTCTACTATTAATTTCGGCATTTTCGAAGCATTTTGTTATGCTAAAATTAATTTTAAAAGATGCACATATTAGGTAAAGGTTGAGGAATAAGAAAAAAACTATACTCACCTTAAAAAGAAAAAAAAGGGTAAAAAAGCAGCGTAAATATTTTCTTAATTTTTCTCCTGAAACAATGAAGCGAAAACTGTAAAAATGATCTAAATTGACTAGTACTGCAATCTAGGCACGATTTATGCATCTAGTTAAGAGCTTCATATACTTTCTACGTGAATTAATGATATTGATATCACCGAAAGAAAAAAATACTAAATTCAATAGTTTTCTCTCTAAATATTGCTATTTGAAGTAGGAGCCTCATTTGAGGTTCAGCGTGACGAGAGGGTTAAAATGTCATTCGTAGAGAGGGACTCTCTAAGTGTATAACATTAGATAAAACACCGAAAGCCTATCCGAATTTAAATAATTAAATGCAAGAAACGATTCAGAAAATTTGCGAAAGTATATCTCGGTGGGTAAAATATTAATCGGTGCCCACCTCGCAAAAATTATTAAATGTGTTAAAATCAAACCCTTTAATAATAAATGTTTAAAACCGCACTTTTGACTGTTTATAGTAAATTAATGTTGAACATTATTCTTTAATTTAAACCTAACGACAACCGTAGTTAAATAATTCTGAAATTTATATAAAGAAATCAAGTACCCCCGTATGATGTACTCGCAGAGGTCTGTGGATATTTGATTTTTACTAAATGGAATTTTTTTACGATTTGGATATGTTTAAAATGAGATGTTACCTATAAATAATACTATCTATTTATTAGCCTCCTCTTTATTTGTAGAGATATGCATGATATTTCTACTCCGAAATGATGCTTTAAAACTCTCTTATCTAATGTACATAAAAACATTAAATAAAAGATTTCTAATATGATACCTAATCTCTAGAATACAAACGAAATTCGAAGGAAAACTATCACTAGCTTCGTTAAAATCTGCTACAAAAAACATATTTTCCATAGAACAATGATTATCGATGCACTCGAATTGCCAAGAAGTTACTTAAATTCGGGTTAAACGCTTTTGCTCAACTATTATCTGCTCCAGCTGTAAATGTGTACATGTTTCTTCGAATATCACCCTATAAATAAAAATAAAAAAAAATGCAGCAGCACCTAGCGTGAAGGCAAAGCAAACCGAGAACAAATTCCAAAGATACTTGACCGATTCAAAAGGAGCAAATCGGACCACACTTTCCTGCCTGCATCGCAGGAAAAAGTTCTGAAAGAAGACATGCTTGGGAAGCCGACGGTAACTACGCATCTTCTTTAAATCTTCTAAATTTTCCTAGATAGTTCCGGTTTTACTGCAGAAGGGGTCAGTAGTTTTATTTGCATAGCACGATGACCACTGCTTTGCTCGGTGCGCGGAGGAGATGCTATATCACTCCTCGAGTTAGCCACTTGACTAGCGACGCCTCTATTAATAGTTCAAACACAGGGCCATTTAAATGAGGTTGTGCCTCTTCATAATAGATCGAGTTATGGCGATAGAGGAAGTATACGCATTACAGGAGTGAGGTTTAACACGCGTGGCAGCGTGCGTGCTACAGTTGAGTCTGGATGCATACACTTGGAACAGCGTGCTAGATATATTTATTAAACACCGTGGAGGAGGTAATAAAGATAAACAACAATAATCGTAAATAAATTCGCGACTGTTTGCCTCACGAACGTATTGATGATTTGAGTTATGAATTTTCTCAGTTTTGGAGGATTTTTGGTTGTTTTCTGGCGCAATATGATATTCATATATTCTTTACCGTTTACACTTACAAGCATCAAAATTAAAAGCATGGTTTTTTTTTGTGACAATATTTCCTTGAATACTGATTGCTTTATATATATATATATATATATATATATATATATATATATATATATATATACTCATTTCTAATATTGAATAAATTCAGTCACTGAGCAGATCACTTGGGACGGGGTATAAGAAAAAGCAACTGAGCCATTTAGTGTTTCCCGGTAGTTAAGTTTACTAATGACCAAAAAAAAAAAAAAATTCGACGAAATAGATGACTTACAAAAATCTTCCGTCTCGGACATATTTCCGCTTGACATTGGGTCCAGCTTAGATGGTTTTTACTCCAATTTGATTTTGTGCCCTACACACAGCAGAGCTGCCAACTACTCCGGATTATAATTCAACGACTTTTTATAAACAACAATTTTATTGTTGAATTATCTCAAAATACCAATTGCAGGCGTGGGAGCTGGTTACCATTTCGAAATAAAAATGCTTAAAAGATGTTACTGTAAAGAAAAAATAGTTAATTATGCTCCGGAGCAGTTGGCAACCGTGCGCTTCTGTTTGTGGATGAAGAACACGCCTACTAGATATAGAAAACCTTACAGCTCCCGTCACCAAGCTTTGGCGTCATCATTTAGCCTACATTTAAAAGCTTTATTGAATTTACCCATGAATAGCAATATTTTAATAATTTAAGATAAAAAACATAATTTTAGGACAAATGGCAGTTTTTAACCATGACCAATTAGGTGATATGATAAGGAAATAGATCATAATAAATAATTTTGTATTAGAAAAGTATTTTAATTTTAATGTTACTGCAGCGCACATATATATGTATACGTGTGTGCGGTAAGGAAGTGAAGGATATACATTTTGTACAGCAAAAAATTCTTCATGGAGAATTATGACCCCCCCCCTTTATCTACGCCACTGTCAGGAGCACATCAAGCGATAAAAATGGAATACGGTGGTATAAAAAATTACTTTTAGGGGAGTTGTCATTAAATTCTGATCCCCAACCCCGGCTTTCGGGACATTTGAGATACACTGTTTAACCACGTCCAGGAAATGCAACCCCCAAATGAAATTTCGTAAAGCGCAAAAATTTACCAATTTATCTTATCACGAAATTTCTTTGAACTGTTACCTTTGCAATTTTATGTAAGAGTGACAGAAGACATAGAAGTAAAATTTGTGTTGTTTATCTTACTTCCTAGAGGCCATAGAAACATAATTCCTAAAATAAAGTTTCACAAACTAGATCACTGTGTTTATTTTAAAATCATTTTAATGTTTTCAGAGATCAAATTTTTCATTTTAAATTGTTAATGATGTTTCGGTTAAATTTATTGAAAAGTTGAATTAAGCGATCAAAGGCTTCTTGAATTTGTTGTTTCCGTTATCTGGAGAATTGCGTTATTTTTATTGGCAGTGTATTTTCAGCGTTGTTAGTGCGAAAAATATAATGACAAAGTTGAAGAGTTTTGAAGATCTAGTTGCATGCAAAATTAAGATGAGGTTGTATTATATTTCAGAGAAGTTATTTTTATCCAATGAGTTAATATGATGTAAAAGGAATATTTATGTAGCTCACGGTAATATTAGGATATTTATAAATTATATAAAGTTTTAAAAGTCAAATATAAAAATATTAGGTTACGATAAACATATTCGTACAGCACAAAATGTTTAGTTTAGATCTCAATCGATAGAAATATTAAAATATTTCGTTTATATACCATAACAATCAAATATTTCTGGCACGTTAGCTGGCTTATATAATAGCATAGAACATTTTTGCATTGTAATTTACTTTCTGTTATGTTCGCAGACACAGAAAAGTTACCAAAACATTATTGAAAGCTTTCAGTGTTTTGTAAATGTTACGTAACTGAAACTTTCTATGTGTGTGGGTATATGTGATAGAAATATGTTAAATATGAGAAAGGGGAATACTTTCTTATTCTTATGGTATATAAGTTATACAACTATTTTTTTTTCGTATATTTATAGATCTATAATATTTATTGGCACAAGAAATACTTGTACTTATGCACTTTACACACACATGAGTGATAAATAACGCGTAATTTCCGTAATCAGGATTTTCTGTTATCACGCATCAATTGTATATAAATTTTTGTACTTTAATTAGAGTATTGCAGAACAGATATACATTTAAAAATGCATCATATTTAGTTAAATTAATGTTTCATTTATTAAAGGTTTGACGAGAATTATAACGGTAGTTCGTAAAGCTGAAGATACTGCTCGCACTCAACTGATTTCATAATACTAAATAAACTGAATGTCTTAATATCAATAAGTTTGTCTGTATACTCCAAAATAGCGGTGAATAAATTTGCAAACGATTCTTAAATTGCCAGAGAATGCTTAACAAACAAAACACAAACCGAAAATCCTTATTAGATACTCATAAGCTATTTTCAAATATTCACGATCTAAATAAAGAATTTATCGCAAATAACAATTGAAAATTAAATTATTATTAAAAGCCTTTCAACAGAATAAAAGCCGTTCTTTCGCCTAAAATTTAATGTCGAGTTAAAGAATACATTGCTGCCTTTAAAATATTTGCTGGATCATTTTACCTGAGAGCTTTGTATACTGAATTTTAGTCCTTCGACTCTCATTCAACAAATTAATTTTCACTGTTATAAGGATTGTTTTTAGTCTTTTAAAGATATTATTAGATGGGGTTCTTATACATTTTAATAGAGAATTTAGTTATTTGTTTAGGCGATCAACTCCGATGTAATTATACTATGATTTGTAAAAGCGTGACGCTTGAGCATTTAAACAAATCGAGTTCATAAACGGGAGAAACTCAATAATGTAGCGTGTAAGATAATATTATACTCGCTGCTAACTAATGATAGTGTTAGATTTTAATGTACCGATTGCGAATTGCTTTTAATGTAAAATCAGTTTACTAGGATAAATACATTTCCCATAAATATATAGAGGGAAGTATGAGAAATATTAATAAATACTTTTATCACATAAAAAAAAGTTGTATAACCGAAATGCTAATATTATTAATATAATTTCTTCTAACTATGTTTTGATTGCCCTGCACAGCTAAAACTTTATATTTTCGAGATGAAATAATGTTTGCTGGGATGATTCACAGAAAAGTATCGGCAGCGTCTTGAGTTTTGAAAATTTAAAACTGATGTAACACTTCTGTCTGATCAGCGTCGTTTCATCTCAAACCATTTTAATATCTTGATTGGCTAGATGCATTTCCAATATGAGTAATAATTTATTTAAAATGTAATTTTTTTAATTTTCTGCACTTTTGATTATTAGTGCTATTGGATTTCAAATACATGAAAAGAAATTTTTGAAAAAATGATACTACTTGGCTACTATTTTAAAATTCATTGTCATTATTATTTATAAAGCAAAAAACTTATTTTCTGTATAACATTTTCTCTGGTGAATTGATTTACCTCTTGATTTATCTTTTATTCTGCAAATAAATTATTGTCTTACAAATTAAGTTTGACAGCCCAAGATTTCTATTGATTTGATTCTTAATTTGATATTTTAAACATTTTAAATTTTACTCGATTGTTAGTTTAAAAGTAATACACTTAAAAACCACTCTGATATGTTGGGAAATAATGAGATCTGATATCACTGTTGATTATGTAATTATCATTACCAATTTGTTTTAATTTGAAAGCATAATACCTGAGAAAGATTAAGTTTTATTATATTCACATATTTTCAGATATAGAAATTATAAGTGCATTGCCTATTAAAAGATTCAATATGTTCTTTAATTACTTAAGTGTTACTTTTTTACCCTTAAAACTGTTTTCAGAATTAGTAAGTTTCTGTAAGAAATTTTACTTTTTGCAAGCTTTCCTTAATGCATAATAAATTAACACAAAAAAATATTTAGAAAGCACATTTGACTAATTATATCCCCCTTCTTGTAAATTTAATGTTTTGTATTTTTAGTCCAGTAGTAAATATATCCACCGAAATCTTTATTTAAATTGCGAAAACATATCTGTTATATTACGCTATTTCATTTTTTATACGTTTTGCAATATATTACTGTTACTAAGAAAAATTCACTTAAATTTAATAAGATATTGTAGCATCATCATTTAATTAACGAGAAACCACAATTTATTTTACATCAAATTATTTAAATCATTAAGTAAAGAAAGCGCATAGAACTGTGTATCTAAAGGCGAATTAAATTAAATATAAGTACTTTTATTTTAAACAGTTACCGAATCTCGTGTTTCCTTTGGCTTAGATGACTTAAATATTTTATTTTACTAGAATTTGTGATTTTGGCAGATAACTATGTGATCAATTAAACGGTACTTAAACGAGTCTATATTTTATCGAAATAATATCTTGGTGGTGTAATAAATGCATAAATTTAGAATACAAACAGAAGTACTAAAATACTTGCATTATTTCTACAGCAAAATAGGTAAATTAGTTGTCAGATGAATTAGCTGTTAAAATATAGAATTAATTTTTTGTAACTGCACCACCAGCCGCCAACTTTAATAAGAATTATAATATTTTCCTTTATTTATTTATTTATTTTTTTTTTGGGGGGGGGGAGGTTTCTCTCACCTAGGTTCACCAGAGTTGTTTTTTGAAAAAGTGTACATATACGTATGTATTATATTATATACAAAAGGTGTACGTTTAAAAATATGTTTGGACTATTAATTTTCTACATTTTTATGAGGGCTGTAATCTATGATTATTAATCCCAGACAGGGGCGTAGCCAACGGGGGGGTTAGGGGGGTCAGAACCCACCCACCCCCCATGAGGATTTTTTTCCATACAAAATGTATATTCTTCACTACATTATCACACACACGTATACATATATATGAGTTGTGGTAGTCGTAACCCGCCCCCCATGAAAAATTTCTGGCTACGCTCCTGATCCCAGATGATAAATATTTAATCATGGCAAATACTTTAGATATATCTTAATAAATACACTATGCAAAAAAAAATTAATAAATAGAAAATTATTTCCCTATAGTTCGCACTTACAAAAAAAAAAATCACAGTATAGGGAGAATGCAAAATTATAATCAGGGTTAAACTAGGTGCAAGATGCAATTAAAAGAGTTTTTAAAAAATTAAAAGAAGCAAAAGTAAAATAGCACTTTCAGTGCACTTCTATGAGTCTTAGATCCAACTTCATTTGGTTAACAACCAAGCCGGCCAGCTTGTATAGCGGATAAAGCACCGTACTACGGTTTCGGGTTCAACTCCCGGCGGCCGGGGTTTGATCCCCGACTGGGCGTGGATGTCATTGTGCCCGTGCCTTCATACGGGCGCCCCTTCAGGGGGCGACGTTGGTCCGCCTACTAGGTGCTCCCCATAATAAAGAGGCCAACAACTCCGGCCTTAGTAGTGGTCAATGCCTCCAGGGTCAGAGGCCCGCCATCGGAAAAAAAAAAGAAAATGGTTTACAATTAATACGAGATTTTTCTTATCCAATCACCAGAAACAGCGTCCATTAAGCCAAAAATTTTTACCGAAACACCCATTTTATATTTAAGTCAAATTTATTTCAAAACTATATAAAGATGCATTTGGCTTCGAATTTAAAATAAAAATATCACAAGTGAATGCACCGAGAAATTAGCTTCATCGTGCCAACTGCATCAACGTAGTACGCACAGCAAAGAAAATATTAGGTTAGGTAAAATTCTGTTCCAGGTAACAGTCGTCTATTACATGCACAATGCGGGGATATTTTTGAACGTATAGAGGGTGTCCACCGGCGACTAAAAAGCCGAAATTAGCTACTAATTAAAATATGACGAGACTTGGGCGCCTTTTTTGAATAAAAAACATCCCTTTCATACTATTTTCAAGATTTTGGCTACTTTTACCGTACTACTGACGACTAATTTGAAAATGGGATTTCGGTTTTTGTCAACTCTCCCCCCCCTCTCTTTTATTTTCCAAAGCTGCGATTGGTCGTTTAACAATCATTCTAACCTGGGTTTAATCGTACTATATAAAAAATGTACTATATGCTTTGTTATATAATGCACGGATTTTTCAAATTTTTCATTTTATTCATTACTTCTTAATAAACTAAATAACTTCTTATAAAGCTAAATAAAGTACTTTTATTTCTTAACTACAAAATCATGCAAAAATGCTACTATTTTGACAGCTAAAATTAAGAAAATGGCTACTAAACTGGCGACTTTTTTTTATGTCGGTGAGGGTGCTAAGTCCATCTTAGTTCGAGATAACTGAACTAAAATGGTCACATCCCCTAGATCAAATGACTCTTCGAGTGCGAAGGGGTGTGACTAAAATTTCAGTGCCGCAGCCTGTGTATCTCGTCAACCACGAGCTGCTTGTTTGTGTGATTATGGCAGCGCGACGCTAGGGGGTGCCTTGATAGGAGGACTTTCTACGGGGATCTAACGCGTATTCACGTTAGATCTGGAGAAAACCTACCAAAACTCCAGAGCGTCAGATCGACAGCTGCGCGATGGGACCCGAACCCGGAACCAACCACGAGCTGAACTGCCACCAATATAAGAAAAGGATATTTTACATTCAAAAATTGCCATGGTGAGCTTGGAGACTATCGTTATGATTATTAGCCTTAAGTGACTAGGGGATGCCAGAAGGCGAAGGGAAAACGCCCTTTTGGAAGATTTGCAGAAAGTCTTAGGTTTATTTTACAGGACTTCCGTTGCAGCACAGAAAAATGCTTTATTTAGCAATTCGGGAATTTCTCCCGTGAAAATTAAGTTGATTTTGTTTCTGAAATTCAAATTTTTTTATAGCAGTGTTTGTTAATTTACTTCAAATGATTTAAAGTGCAATGAAATTGACAATTAACAAAAAAAAAATGAGTGGCATTCATAATGCTCGCTCTCTACTGCATCTGCTTAAAAATTTGACGAAACAAAGTGGGGGACTGGGTGTAGGTATGAAAAATGTCGATAAATGACCTTTTTTAATAAACTTTTTAATGTGATTATTAAAATCTCAAACTTTAATAATGGTGTAAAAAATGGCTAATGTAAGCAAAGAAATAAATTAAGCTACAAAAGTACTGGGTCCAGGGAGCATTTAATATCAGAAGCAAAAATCTTAATTAATTTATAAGATAGAAATGTTTATAAAACGGTTTAAAAAAGAGAAAGAAAACTCAAGCATTTCATATTTAAAATTACCTTGCGCCTTACACAAATCGCCTCTCATCTCTTTCGCAAATTCACTTTTAACGCATTTAGAAGGCAATGAAATCGTCAATTAAATCCTAAATGAGAGACCCCCCCCCCCCTCCAACAGCTTGCGAAATAACTCCCCGCTCTCCACTACAAGTGTATGAAAATGCGACATAAAAAGGGGCATAAAAAAAACTCCAGAGAGATAAATGTACTACTCAGATAGAAAGAAAGAACTAGAGAGAGACGTTTTTAAGAGTCCCAATATTTTCCGGCAAATTTGTCGATAGCGCGCCCTCTGATGTGTGAGATTTTTATTTTATTTTTTATCCCCCCGACATACAAACCTCTCGTCTCTGTTTCAAGATTCATTGTTTGCGAGCGGCTATCAGTTGCCTGAATGAAGTCGTGAAAGCGTAATGAAACGTTATTTGAAGTTAAGTACTGCGTTTTCAAAAGATGATTGCGGGCTCCGGCGTGGCATCTGCGCCAGAACTAAATGGCTGCATTACGGCAGACGATAACGAGCTTTATTTTCCGTATTTTGAGTACGACTCGTTTTGCATATCAAGTAGTCATCATTTACGATCGTTCACGTTTCTCCCCGCAAATCGTTAATTTCAAAACGCTAACGCGGAAAAGTTTAGGGAAGTTTTCCAAATTTCTATGAATGCTTCTATGCGCCCATTGAAAAGATGAAATTTAAAATTTCATTATGGCAAAGTAGATTGGTGTTTACATATATATTTTTTTCTTGCTAACTTCTTTATCCCATCCTATACGTTCTGTAGGTAAAAAGTTCCCCTTCTGTACCGTATACGTAAGTTTCCGGTTCCTCGTTCACATTTTCACATAAAATTGGAGTTTCCATTTTTCTTTTTTTAGTAATGCAGTCTATAGTATAATTACAAACTGTGATTGCGATATATATTCATATGTTATTATCACTAGCGTACCGGAGAAGTCCGTGCCCCCCTCCCCCGCAATTTTTTATGGGGCCTTTAACAATTACTTATGTAATTACCAGATTTTTATGCAATCCCTTAGTTTTAATCATTGTAAAGATCCAAAAAAAAAAATTGGAAATGAATGCTAGATTTTTAATTTAAATTTATCTAAAATGTAACGATTACTTAAGTATGTAAATATAAAAAAAGACTTTTTTTTTACACAAACCAAATGTTTTAATAACGGTTGACCAAACTTTTACTAGGTACTATTAAATAGCCCGTTCTTCGCATGGGCAGAATCTATTTATTGCGTTTGAACGTATACACATTTTATGAAATGTTCATATGAGACAAAATTTTGTTGAACATTATAGCATAAAAAAACTGATTAATAACAAGTTAGTAGGTACGTGCAAGATTTAGTAAGAAGAAGGAGTCGGTGCTTGTGAGAATGCTACTCTTCATAGGGGGTTGTACTTGTCCTAGTGAAAATGTCGCGAAGTTTCGAAAAGATCAGATATTTTATTCACACTAGATAAGCTTTAATTCACACTAGAAACAATATTTCACGCTTAAATACTGCAAATTGAGAAAAGACATTTTATCCAAAAGATGTATTTTTATTTTTAAAAGTATCAAAGTATACAATTTATGACAAGAATAAAATTAAGCTTTCTTCCAAACGATGAACCAGTGAACATTATTATCGAAATATTCAGAGGAAAGCTGTAGACTCTTGTTATTTTCTTAAATGTTTCATGTTTCAACAAACTTTTTAATAGTCTTTTAAGGTTTCATTGGTCCTATAGGTTTGTCATTAGTAAGATTGTGATAAAGAGATAATTTTAATCCATTTTTATTTTTTGAGATTTTAACTTTTTTCAATTGCTCAAAAATTCTCATGCACGTGCTTTGTTTTTCAGAAAACAACTTTCATGACAAATTCTGAATTTTGTACTCTTGTTCTTCTCATATTTGAGTAATTAAAACGTATCTTTAAAGCACTTTCTTTACCTGACCGTTCAACTATAAAAAGAAAAAAAAATACATGATAAAATTTCTTCATCGAAACAGAACGAACCGAACTTAACATTTAACTTCTATTTTTAAAATAAAAGATTACATTTTTTCGCCAAGCCCTTATTTCAATGCTGTCGAACATTACTCGACTCCCATAGTTTTATGATTCATTGTCTTCGATCACCTATCTGGAGACTAAGGCAAAGTCATGAAGTCGTTCGTAATGAAACGTTATTCGAAGTCAAGTGCCGCGTTTGCGAAAGATGATTGCGATTGCCTCGGTATCAGCACCCGGAACTTAATAGCTTGCATTATGACTGAGTATAACGAGCTTTAATCATGTATTTTGAGTACAACACATTTTGCATATCAAGTAGTCATCATTTACGACCGTTCGCCTATATCCCCCCACAAATCGTTAATTCCGAAATGTCGGAGGAATGGAGAGGTTATCCCCGAATTCCGGTGGCTGCAATATAGTTTATGAATTTTACATGTTGTTAGATTAGCTTGTAAGTTGCCGTAATGATTCCTCGTGAATCATAATGATGAAGCGTCACGGACAAATTATAA
This sequence comes from Cheiracanthium punctorium, assembly GCA_038373885.1. Lineage (NCBI taxonomy): Eukaryota > Metazoa > Arthropoda > Arachnida > Araneae > Cheiracanthiidae > Cheiracanthium > Cheiracanthium punctorium. The sequence continues at coordinate 1,699,319 of JAWZYV010013197.1, read as the reverse complement.
GCAAAGGAAGCTAAAAGAAAACTCGTCTGCCAACACTATCGTTCTTTGCGTGAAAATGACGGGGAATATAAATTTCGTTGATATCAACAAAGGAAATTAGTACGCAAAGTTTCTGTTAGGCAGTCGCATTTGGAAATTTTTGACTGAAATGAATCGGGTCGTCAAACGCGTATTTCATACAGTTCATTTAAGTTGCTGAGTGAATAAAGTATTTCACAACATTAACTAGATTATAAATTAGAAAACCAGTATCGTAAGTTAACAAGACATCATAGGGTTTTGATCCCCCACCCGAAATTCTAGTCAATATAATAGATTTTTTTTTTTCGTTGATTCTAGAGATCCATTATAGGTGAAAAAATTGAGCGCTACATATCCCCCTGAAGCGCTGTATATCCCCGCCCCCCCCCAAATTTTTCTTCTTGGATCCGGCCTTGGAGCTAGATGTACTCAAATACAGCATCTAGTTTATTTCATGAAGTTTTGGGTGGTGATATATTTTGATAATATTTACGGCATTCACCAGATAATTTTAAAGAGTTTTACTCTTGAAAAATAAAAGTTTTAGCTGTAGCTCAATTGGTGCCAATAAAGCTTGGTAACGTCACAGGCCTTAGGCTTTCTATATTCAGTGGACGTTGGTAAAACACCATACCCAGTTTAAATGTCCCCTAATTTTTAAAACCATTCTGGATCTCAGTAGCCGTTAAACGACATGAAAGCTCATTTACTTTCATTTCTTCAACATAAATGTGTTCCACTCATAATTGCAAATTACTTGCAGAAAGGCCAGAAATAATCATCTTGTGAGAACCAATCCTTGTACCAGGAACTACCGTTTCGATCATCAACTCCTATATGCTAATTCCCTACGCTAGTTTTTCTACTTGACGAGGAAGTAAGTAATAATGTTTCTCACGAACATCCAAATGATTAAACGGAATCGTTAATCGAACAAATCGTGCTTGCTTGAATGGTCAATTGGCTATTGTAGCCACACCTTATTATTTTTTTATTCTTCTACAGATGGTAGTGTCCACCTCCCACTTAATATGTATCCAGAAGCTTCTATAAAGTAACATTTCCTTTCTTGAATTGGGTTGTTTCGTAGGATAATCAGAGCCCTTGGCGTTCGAATATGTCATTTTAAATTAATTAGTTGTTCTGAATGTGTTTCAGATAAATGGTGGTTTATGTTGGACTCTTCGTTGGTGCTTTACAGTAAAATGTAATAGTTCCTGATCAGATAGGTAACGGGAAAAAAGGTTTTAATTCTGAAACAAATTCTGAAATTCATTTGCAAATAAAAAGTATTATATGAGATAAGACAGGGGTAGACAAATCGTGGCGCACGCGCTAAACTTGGCGCGTTGGGTGTTTTCAAGTTGCTCATTACATATTTGTGCTTACTTATTGTTTTGAGGCAGGCTGAAAACTTTCAAAATAATCTCGTGCCCGGAAATATATTATTAATTATAATTTATATGATGCTAGGTCAAAAGGAAGAATGTCTATGTCTCTGAATGCATTGTCATCGAAAATCGAGCCATCTGTGATTCCCTACCAAATATCCAAAAATTTAGAAAATTAATTCTAGTATCCTCTTCCTCAGATCAACATTTTCAATCGGATTTTCACGTTATTACTTTTTCTCCTCTAAACTAAAGCGTACCTGTATTCATATTTTCTATCTCCAACAGTGAACGTGAATAAGTTTAAAAAAAAAAAAAAGTTGCTTCAATTTTATAGCGTACCTGAACTCGTTTCTGGAAAACAAAATTCGCGCATCGTATGCTGAGATAGGTGAAAAAATTATGGAAGATGGAGAGTATTATAAGGGAGAATTAATGATATAGGAAGAACGACGTCAGGGTTGTGTAGTGGCTAAAGAATCACTTTAGCACACCACGGGCCCGGCTTCGATTCCCGATGTAGGCATGGGTGTCATATCGTCCGTCCCTTCATAGGAAAAAAAACTGTCCGGACTATATAGGGATGGACGCGAGAGCATGCGAGACGAGAAATGGCTACGATCACGTCTTGTCTAGCAGTTTTAGATCAAAGTCTCGTCTCGCACCCGGAGATCTTGTCTCGCGGTCTCATGTCGCGCCGGGAGGTCTCGTGTCGCAGCTGGAGGTCTCATGTTGCGACTCGTCTCACATAAGCGCGACACTGCGAGAAGTCTAGTCTCGTCTGGCGTCCACCCCTAGTCTAAACACCAGCTTTGTATTACGATTCCTTGCACTTTGGGGACTAAAATTTAAATTGTTTAATTTTTTTCCATAAAAGTACCAGCACTGCTGAATTATGGGGGGGAAATCGACGATAAACATGTGAGCTGGCTACGATTTCTGAAAAAATGTTTAAAAAAGAGTACTGTATGCAAAAAGTGGTTAATTATATTCCGGATTAAATGGCAACTCGATTTAATATAAGCGATATCATTATATGCTAATGTTTATTTAATCTTGTCTATTTATTGCATTTGCCTAATATATTACAGTTTTTATGATAAAATGCATGGTGTCTCAAAAGTAAGTCCGCTTACACAAAAATGGGTACTTACTTAACTTGTATTTTACAAAATGCCATCCGATATAGAAAAAAAAATATTAATACGCAGTTCTAATTGTTGTGGGAGGATATTTACTTGAAGAAATCTTCTAATTATAAACTAATTTATTTATCACTCATTTTTAGCACTTAAGAATTTAATTTTCTTTTAAAGGAACGCTTCAATTCATGATTAAATTAAAGAACTTCCTTTACTAAATGCCATGTTTACGACAGCGTCAAAACAGAAATACAGAAAATCTTTGCTTTGTTTTAAATTCTAATTCCAATGATGAGTTCATTACATTTTTAAAGTTAATTCTGAAGCAGAAACAAATAGGAAACTACAGTCTGAGAATGAGAGATTTTCACAGATTGAGATCTGCTGTAAACGTTTCAATTTTAATTTATCTTTTTAAATGTTTCCTGCGTAGCATATGATTTCATTTATTTCTTATTTTGTTGAGGGTTTTAAGAAGGAATTAGCATATGCAGTATTTATCGGCCAAAAGAGAATATTAAACATTAGATTTCCAAGCAAAAACGATATTTAACTTTGCAACAGCAGTTTTACGTAAAGATAAAATGACAGAAAATGTTGCATGTACGTATCTTATCTGAATTTTATGAAATATCCGTCTAATTTTATTTTAATTTTTGTCGAATGCATGTAAACTATTTACAGAAAATAAGTTGAGTTGGCTTAGACTGTTTTTAAGACCGATATATATACATATATATATATATAGTGTATGATTTTTATAAAATATTTAATTATTTAATTAAAGATTTTTTTTATACAAAAAAGGAAACATTTTAAATAACCTCTATTTATTTTCCCATTTGATGTAATATTCTTTAATTTCTACTTCATGTTCAGTCTTAATTATATTTTGTTTGATTCAATAGCAAGAATTAAGGTTTTTTAAATATTTTTTAGATACTTTTTGTACTTAAAAGAACCTTCTTCAACATTTTAAATAAAAGCCTCCACAAAAGCACATGTAAACTGCTATATTTCAGTTCTTCAAACAACTGAGAAAAATATCATCAGTTTCAAAACATTGGCCATTACATATGCTTAAAAACAGTTCGCGTGCATATATTTGATCAGTGGTTGGAAAGAAATTGGAATAGCATTAACTTAATCACAAAAAAAAAGGTCTCAGTTCTAGTGTCTAAGTATCTTTACGCCTCAAAATAAAATTAATTGTTTCTGTTATTACATAAACAAATTGGATTCTACTAAAATTGGATTGTTCTATGTCCTTTTGGCGTGTTACTTTTTTAGTTGTAATTTGGGGAGCTGAATAACGAGCTGCTCTACAAACATTAGAAAACTTTTCTCGGTAAATACGCAACATTATCATTAAATACTTTTAGGATCATTATGTAACAATCAAGTACCATTTCCAAAGATGAGATTTCAGTGTTTCCGTATTTTTATGATAATTTAAGTCTTTAAATGTTATCCGCATCTGTCACAAAACACGGCTTTTAGTAAAATTAGTAGCCAGAAAATAGTAAATAATACATTAATTATAATAGTAGATAATAAGAAATATATATATAGATATAATGAAAGACATAAATTAACATTAATATTTATTTTAAAAGATGTAATTGGAATAACAAAAATACTGAGTTGTTGTGACTGTCTATATATATAAATGTTTTCAGAAAATGTAAGTTTCATTTTTTAATTGAGGATACACATAAATTTAGCAACGCCATAGCTATTTAAATTTTTTTTTACAATCATTAAAACGCTTCGCAACATAAAATTTGTGTGAATTAATACACGGACATCCTGCACAAAATATGAGTATTCGACGACCGACACAATTAAAAAATTTTCTTGATAATTAAATTTCATCCTCAGCAACTTCATTTACATATTTCCTGGCAATTCACCTTTGAGCTTTCTGTTGAAGGAAATTACTTAGTCAAATGTTTGGACGACCAGAACTCCCTTTTCCAATATTGTCGACAAGTCCCGGAATAATTAATGCTATTCTAATTTTTCTCCTCGGCTATTAAAATGACCGCTTCCCAGACTCATTGCTTTCGCCTCCGAAAGGGAGCGTATGTTAATTAATTAGGCGAAATTTTTAATCTTCCATTGTGTGGGATATCTTCTAATCCATTGAAGCTCAATCAAAAACTAAGGGGATGACAATGAAATAAAAATGGGATTTCTTGTGCGACCAGGCAATGAATGTGCTACTCAAGAAGACATTAATGAATATTTTCGCCTAAATTTTGTATGAGAGATTTTCTTTCTAATTACGTAAATGCGTTTACTCTAAAGATTTCATTCATGTAAATAATGATTGATATCTTATAAAAAATTCGCTTATTGTAAATAAACAAGGTAATTTTTTTAAGTATAAAACTTGCCTTGTCCACTTAATAATTGCGTGCATGTTCCGGTATAGGTGTTTTCACCGCGTGACTTCCATTGCCTTTCAAAATGCCATGGGATATTTAATTCTAAAAGTGATTAATACATTACATGTTTAATGCATAGATTATCATGTGGACTGTTATAAGCTTACAGGGTGATACTAAAACCAGAGGGAAAACTTATAGCAAAGATAAAACAAATCCACCGGCAAAAAAATTCAACCGACATTACAACACCTTTTAAAATGTAATAATTAAATGAAGCCTGAAGACTAATTTTACGACTTCGCACTGCTATAGGATTTCAAGTCGTTTTGATGCACTTTATTTTTATTAGAAACGTCTCCCATGAATTTGATTCAATCTTTATATGATGAATGAGTTACATGAATCTCATCGAACGAGGTCATTACTACGGTATCTTTGAAATGTTTTTGAAAATAAAGTTCATTGAATAATCTAAGCTAATATTGACACGAATAAAAATAATTTTAAGCAAGATAAATAAATTCGATGAATTAAAATAAGTATTTCTTACTCCTTTCATCATACTGCGTCCTTTCAAACGACGTTTACGAATTTTCCCGATTATTGTGTTTAGATCATGGAATCACTTGCGTCATTTAAATGCATCTTCCCCATAATTGCTTCCAGATAATTGCTGACAGATAAATTCCTTGTTACGTTTTACGCACAGGATCACAGTCGCTCGTTGCAAAAATCATAGTTGTAGTATCTGCAACGACCACCGTGACCAGATAAGTTATTCACACTCTAATGAGCTGATATTTCTTGGAAAAACATGAGAATGCTCGAGCGTAAAGTCATTGATTCAATATTTAGAACCGCAAATATTTTGGACACAGCCCGTTAACATCACTTTTTTTTTTTTTTTTTTTCCCTGCTGCAGGATCAGTGTCCTTTGCCTATGGTGTTATGCTCGTCACACTTGGACAATGGTCACGCTTGGACTTCTATTTTCAAGTAAATATTTTTCAGTTTTATAGCTCTCAGAAGTCACCCGTGGAATGGGATATTGTAATTCGGCTGGGGACTGTTTACGTAAATGGTTTCAAGATGTCGTACTTAAGATAGCCATGGGTGTCCCCCACCGAAGAGGCAATATTTTTTTTCGGTAGGAATGCAAGCGATATTTGTGTTGAACATCGAAATTGAATATTGAATAGTGGAATAAGCTATATTTGTGTTGAATATTGGAAAACGGACAACTAAGTATTTTTTTTTTACATTTGATTGAATATTAAGTGCGATTCTTCATCCTACCACGAAGCATCGCAGTGATACGTATATAACAAAAATCAGTAGTTTTCAAGAAACAAAAATTTTCTCGGAGGGGGGTGCGGCAAAGATCTATTTTCGCTGAATCGCATAATTTTATGCGTAGCATGTTATGAGAAATCTAAATGCCAACATTTTTCATTTTAAAAGAAATGAAACCCTCACTGGTAATGTTATTTAAAAAAAATCATCATATCCCGTGAAAAATGTATCTCTACGAATGAGTGCACATTTTAAATAAGCCCATACGAAAATGCTAAAAGATATTCTTCATGACCATTTAAGGGCTATTCAAACACTGCAGGGATTACGGATGTGGTAGCCATGGGGCAACAAAAGATGGAGGCCTCCCTAATTACTTTTCAAATGAGTTAAATATTTTTTTCGGCAACTTTGTGGCGAACTGGGTTCAGCATTAGCTCAGAGCCTATCTGTCTCGGGTTCGATTCCCGTTGTGGGTAGATTTTGTTTACACAGACAATAATGTCTGCTTCTTGCCTGAAGTTGCATTCTTAGTGTAACGTTGACATATCTCGCAAATGATCGCTTTTAGTACCAGTTGTATGCGAAATGTGTTCAAAGAAGCAGATGCATTGCATCCGGCCCCTTTAGGTAATAAGCAAGATAGTGACGTCAGTTTTTAATGATTTGGTATTCGCTAGGAAGTTTTACGTAGAAATGTGTATTGCGGAGGCCTCTGGCTCGTGGAGGCTACTACTATTTTCGACTACACAATGGACTACAATATTTTTGACTTTGAAAGCATATTGAATTTTGCTTGCTACAAAAAACTAACAAACTTCACAACTTTCAGAACCACATAACTTTGTAAAAAGAAAAAGTTGCCAATCAAAACTATTTCGAGAGACATCAAACTAATTGTTTTAAATATTATTAAATGCCACGAGTGCTATGTTCCTGTCACCACAGTTCTCTGTTCTTGCAAAAAGCAAAACTTCAACTATGACATTCTCAAGAGGTGCTTACTTTAGATAATGTTTTCATGGGTCTCATTTTTGTACGTTACATACTATCACACACGTGTAAAAATCTTAATCATATTTTCAATGATAAATATTTGCACCCATTTTGCCACAATATCCTCTAAATAGAAACCCTAAAGCTGGAACGGAAAATAAGTACATTTTTCCTCCATGGATTGTTAGGTTTCTTTCTCCTAAAATCATCATGCTAAAACATCGAACTACAAAGCGAATTAAACAAAATAGGTATGGCAAAATGGGGAATGAAAAGCCCGATTCTAGAATGAATAAAGCGATGATTTGCAGCAATATCTGGCAATTGAAAGCGAAGTATGCAGTGCATTAATAAAAATCGCTTATTCAATACAAGTCTCCTTTACAAAAAATAAAACGCCCAAACCACATATTCATTATTCTCCTAAATGATAAAGCAATAAATCTCCTATATTTGATAACAACCGATTCATTATGCTCCTAAAATGTACTCTGACTTTTTCCTCTCCTCTATCAACCACCGTGTGCAACTTCCCTCTTTTTAGAGAAAGCTCTGACCCTCAACGCAATTTTTTTTCTTTTCTAAACAATAAAGAAATAAGTCTTCATGGTCGATAATAGCTCTTTTATTGTACGCTGTCTGTTCAAAGTGTTATAACTTTCCAAAAAATATTTTCGAATAAAGTACGGCGCGATGAACATTTGCAGCATTCTTGAGTGTTGAACTTTTTTTTAACAATGATATTCTACAGGAATTGAATTGTAAAGGGTGTTTTCCTAAGGAAACACAATTGCAATGGTTTACGCGCTGATAATTAGGAAGTTGAGAGTTAAAAATCCCCGCCAGATGTGGCAAATTTGTTAAATATTTTGCGTTTCTGTATTTTGAATTATATTCCTTAATGCCTATTTTAGATGCCACACGCTCTACTTGGCTATGAGTGTGAAACTTTTAGAAGATCCACGCTGCTTTAGGCAAAGAGAAGATAATTGATAGAAATACAATTAAAAGATTTTACTTTAATGAATTACGACTAAGAAAAGTGATTTCTTTTTCAGAATCGTTTATTTTTTTACGTTATTTTTATTACATCAATAAATCCGTTCAAAGGTTTTTTTCAAAGCAACGTAAGAGTTTTAATAAGTTACTTGAAATTATTTCATATTTCCCGCTCTCATTAGTTTCCCGTTCTATACAAATATGTATTAAAGCTGAGTGCTTTGACTATATCTTATAGATAAAAAAAATTAATGCTACGCTTGTTGAATAAATCGATTCGTGTATTTCAGACAATTATTTCAAAATATTCAGCTCATGAGCGTTGTTTTAAGTATTATGTGCAAACAGGGGCGTAGCCAGAAATTTTTCATGGGGGGGGTTACGACTACTACAACTCATATATATGTATACCTGTGTGTGACAATGTAGTGAAGAATATACATTTTGTATGGGAAAAAATTCCTCATGGGGGGGGGGTTATGACCCCCCTAACCCCCCCCTTTGCTACGCCCCTGTGTGCAAATGGACCTGTGCACTCTCGATTCAAGAAATAAAGTTTTTCTGGATTTTTAAATATATATCCGTGAATACGCATCTGAAACGGATTATGCTTCATGGTAATTAGTTGCGGCACTGCGAGTAAGTAATGTATAAAATATAGCCACAATGAAGTTTTTCAGATTGAATGCATATGCACAGAATAGGTTAAAAATAGAGTGTAAAAGCTGGGTTAAAAATTTTTGCTATTATTATTACCTAACTAAAATTTACAATTTTTGTTTTTAAAACGCATTCAGTTTTTTTTTTTTTTTCTTCTGCTATTCAAAATTGTTCGGATGGTAGCAAGCCAGTGAATTAGAAAGATTACATATATTTTCAGAAAAGAAAACGGAATAAGAGTTTTGTCTAAAATATCACATTGTAAATTAAATCCAAATGCCGGTTATTGAAAATAAAAAAAAAAGAATTCATTGGAACACAGGGTTAATTGAAAAATTACAAAATAGTGCCAAAATGAATGCATGTAGTGAAGTTTTGCAGAAGTGTAAAGCATCCTGTAGGAAGACTCTCCGAACTTTTCAAGTCTAACAAAACAAATAACTGAATAATACTTTAAGGAGTACGAATTTTCTCCCATGTTAAGGAGATTTTGCAATCTTTCATTGTTATCAAGATAAAACCGACCTTATATAACGGCGGTTTGAGCCTTTTACACTTTAAAGTTGCTGTCACTTCAAAAACTGCAAAATTTAGCTAAAACACGATGAAATATAGCTATCAGTTACAAATAGAATTAATAAAGAGCACCTGCTAAGATTTCTTAATTTCTTTCATTTATACTAAAAACATAAGATTATTTTTTTTAATAAATACGGATATGTGTTTTTATTTCTGCGGATTTTACGGATACATATAGGGATATCTATAACCACATAATAAAAACTTTTAATGTAGCACTTAAACACATATATTATCACTTAAAAATATCTTGCGTTAAATCCGGTTTTCGGTATTATGTTCAAAACGACGATTCCCAGTTTGTCAGAAGCCATTTTTTGACGCTATCTCTTCATCAAAAGTTGTCGACTTAGCTCTTGTTAACAAACTACCAGATCATTTATTTGTTGGGGATCGCCACGTTTGAGAATCGGCGGCAACATTCTTCATTAGTAATCCGATCGAGTACAAGTTGTGCAAAAACCGCGGGATTACCATGGCTGCCGTATTCTTTCAACTGGAAACATATAGTCAGTCCGAAAACCCCATTATTCTTTCACTCAGTGTTTGGTAGATTTGTGGTATGCTTCTCGTAGACAATAGGGAGCAACGTCAGCCCAATCAGTCAAGAACATGTTATTGATTGCCAGGAGATGTCTCCAAGCAGAGCTTGAATGCCTTACTTGTATTTTTAAAAAAGAACAAATGCGATTTTTAGATGATGTGTTGTTGATTTTTGAGGGATTTGCTGTTTGTCGCAAATACGTATATTTGTAATTATATTACCTGTTTAGTTTTTAATAAGCAATTTTCATATCTCCTTTTGGTGGCCACAAAAATGATGAAAATTTTATTTGTTTAATTGAATATTATAAATGGGTAGTAAAATATTCAGAATAAAATTGTTGCTATTGTAATTTTGATAGTAAAATTATAGGAATATGTTTAGAAACTATTGTGCTGCCCCGTATATAATTATTGCTGTTCTTTCAAATAACTAAATGATGTACTGGTATAGCTTTAAAAAAATCACCAAGCAAACCCACTTTCTTTTTTTCCCCCTTTAAAACCTGTTAATTAAATAGCATTTTATTGAAGCTGTATTATCAAAGTCCCTCACCTCAGCTCCTCCGAATGTGCTTCTATTATTTATATCATCTAAAACTTTAAAAAGCGTTTCGATTATATAATTTTGTTTCAGTAGTATATTTTGATTATGTAATTTATGTATTCATTTATGTAATACCTCCTTTCGCATGTTCACGTAAATGATTTCATTTGTTTCTATTTGGTGACAGTTCAAAATCTTTAATAAAAAGGTAACTGTTAATTTCAGTTTTTAAACTGCAAAAGAAACCAAGACACAGTTTAGAAACATTTTTCAGCTTTTTATAGGTTCTACGTAGTTTAAATTATTAAGTACTTTTATTTAAATGTTAACTATGATAAAAAATTTTCATAGTTGTGTATATAATTATTTTCTTTTATCATAGTTTTGATTCTTTTTCATTAAACTATAAAATAAAGGAAAATTTTGTAAAATAATTAACTTTTTGCACTTTCATTTTAATTAATTAATTCCTTTTTACTTTAATTTAACTTTTAATTTTAGTTATAGTATTTTAAAAAGTGGGTGTGTTAATGTAATACCTCCTAATTATAATTCGAAAGTAGGTTGAGAATTTAAATTTTACCCATTAATTACTTTCTAGCTGCATTTAATAAAAACGTAGTTGTTAGTCTTTGAAATATTCAATTTGTTATAATTAGTTTTCACTATAAAATCTATATTACTCATTCCCTCATAACGGTTTTAAATGTGTCATTCGTTTATGTATAAAACGAAAAGGAAATGAGAAATACTTATTGTGTTCATTTATTTTTGTGATTTATACTCTTGACTGGTCAGGTATAGGCATTCTTGTTTTATTGTAAAACTTCGATTTTTTTCATCCTTGCAATTTCTAAACAATCCGATAATTGAACCATTGAAGGTACTGAAATATAAATAATCATTGTAGGTTGCGTTATATGTTTGAGAAACACTGAAAAGACTTTTTTAAGTAATAAAATCTTTAAATAGCAGTGTCATTTAAACATATTCCTCATATCACTTTCTCGCATTTCCACTGCAGTATCGTATTCTCATACTCTCTATGCTTTTCTTTCTAGATCGGCATAATATTTTAAAGTTGGAAACTATCGGGAAAGAAAACTCGATTTGTAAATACAGTTTCTCAATTTGCCGACGGTCCCTTGCCGCCGCTTTTTAAGTGCTCTGTCGCGTGAAAGGCTGCAATGGGATTGATGAATGATCCAACACGATCTTCAAAAAGAGAGATTTTCCGAAATTTGATTCGTCTATTTGGTCACTGCGAAGCTGGCTGATAGCTGAGAAAAATGGTCCGCGATCGAAAAATTAATTTCGACATTATGTGCAGAATGATGACATGTTACGATGGAGGTTTAGGGGTTGTACTTTAAATAACAATTGTTTCCGACCATGTCAATAAAAGTAAAGGGAGCTATTAACGAACAATCAATTGTGCGATTGAAATGGGGGTTTTACACGCGGTTCTTTTTATTCGAAATGCAATGCGGTTAATGCATATTTAGGTAAAGCGTCAGTAATGATAATATAGATTGATTTGTAATTAATTTCTTTTACTAGAGAAAGAACTCGTAGCTACAAAATACTTAATGTAAAATTGGGAGAAAGGAAAATTTTTAGAATAGTAACTTTAAATATATATATAGATATATTTAATTATAATCTACTGGTTATTGCTCCTGACGATGGTGCCAGTGGTTATAATTTTCATTCCATTCTATTATGACATTGTTATACTGTACTTTGTTTGGCTCAGCATCTGTTTTCTTTTTTTATGGGGGGGGGGAGGGGTTCCACACGAGGTTTGAAATTCTTGCATCTGCTGTTATTTTTTTTTTTTTTTTCATGCGGGGTATGTCATATTTGCAGTATATACTTTGTGTTTTACTTATTAGTTTTATATATGTTTTATATATATAAAAATTATGTAAAGCATTCAGAATGTTTTTTATCAAAAAGACGGATATGAAGTATTCGGAAATTTATAAAATACATGATTTGTGAAAATTAAAAAACATATTAGGTTCGTTTTTTTTTTTCTTTTTCACCCTATTGCTAAAAGGTGCTGTTTTCAGAAATTGTTTCGTAAACCATACATTTTCTGACATCAAAGACATAATTGCTGAATGCATGCGTGTGTGTTAGTTTTCAGTTTTGAGCTGTTAAAAGCATTCATAAAAATGTTCATAAAAAATGTTTTATTGATGATGTGGGAATATGAAAAAATATTTTTATAGTAGATTTACGAGTATTATTGAAATTACTCAATATTTTGTTTTTCCGAAACATAAATGAATATTTAAATTAACATTTTATTTGCAAGCGATAACTTATTTATTTATATTTATCGGCTATTGAAATAATAACTTTAGTTTTATTTGCGCACTATGCTAGTGGATTTCATGACTAAGCTTAAATTTTTTCTGGCCTTAACTTGTTAGGATTACCAAACATCGTCCTTTTCTTGTTTTGCCACCTGACTGATTCGCATTGGGTGTTAAGAACATTACAGAATAATCTTGTTTTCTTAAGATTGTCTTGCTTGTAAACAGCGGGGTGTCACAATGTTCTTGTTTAAAAATGCTTGCGTCAGATATTCAAAATACAGTGTTGTTTAGATGCTCTGTTATCCACTCTTATATCGATAAACTTTGGTGATTTTTAAATTGGAATAAGTTATAAAAAATGATATCGTATACGAAAAAAAAACTGCTGACACATATTTTTTTAACAGTTCTTTAAGTTAAAAAAATAAAAAAGTGTCCGTCATATTGCGACCAGAGCGTGCGGATTTTTTCCAGAATGCTGGTAGTTCAAACCAACCTAGAGGCACCAGTTCTTCGTGCATTTTTCCGTATGCTTCCTCTGGTAAATGAAATTAGAATAAATATAACTGTTTTTCGGAAGTGAATACTCTAAGCGTGTCCTTGGCATTAATTTGAAATCGTTTTACACTTAATTTTCACAAAGAATCTCATTTTTGGACGACTGTAGACAAAAATACTAGTAAGTTTTTTTTTTTTTTTTTTTTTTTTTTCCCCAAAGTACTAACAAGCCCACAGTTGCGTTCTGCTCCGCAATACAATTTCTCACTTTTTGTAAACAGTAATTTCTTTTAAATCCCCCCCCCCAATGGTAACCAGTCACCACTTCTGCTTTCGAAATTTTGCGATAATTTAAGCCAAAAATTACTGTTAAAAATTCAGCCGCATTATTTTTCAAAATATCAGTCTTACACTACTGCGAAAAGTTTCACTTTAGCTTACCATACAAAACAAATATACCCGTGGAATGCTTTATATTGCTTCCAAGTAATTGTTTATTTTCCATTCTTTAAATTACTCTGTTTACTCGCGTAATAGTCGCAATTTTTTTTCCAATTCTTCATGGTCAATAATCTAGCTGCGACTATTATGCGGGTAAATCTACTACATAATATTGTTCACCCTAAAGCTAAAGCATTACTGATATTATGGTAAAATTACTAACTTAGCAAATGTTTTCAGATTATCTGCCTTATATTAAATAATGTTTAAGTCAGTTGCACACAAATAGAGGCATTTTTTTTTTTGTAGTTATAAATTTAGTAACATAAATGAAGGTCAAATACGTGACTGCGACTTTTATGCGGGAAAATTATTTTGACGATTTTTTCTGCTTCAGAACGGGGTTGCGACTATTATGCGTGGATGAATATTACGCGAGTAAACACGGTACTTCACAATCTTCTATTTTCATCTGTTCTAATTGAAAAGTAAATTTACGTTATAGCCTTTCTGCAAATGAGTAGAAATCATTAAGAAACAAAGAATTCGTTTCTCGTAAGCCTTTCTACTACAAGACTCAGTAGGTTACCCAGTTGGCCACTGTGAATAGTGGAAAAGCGAGTTCATTTTAAGATTTATTAAATGCTTCCTGCAAATGTATTTCTCATTTCATTTATTTTTAAATTCCATTCTTATGCATGTATTAATGATAGCAACATTTCTTTATCCGTTTTTTTTTTTTTTTTTTTTTTCACGACTCATTTGCGGTTTTATTTGTTAGTTACTTATTTCACCTATATCCATTGTAAAGAATTCCAAGATACTTAAGACATATATAGATATATATTTCAGCAAGGTCTTCCGTCTAACTAATAAAAAACTATACTTTTTTACCATTCAACTGCTTTATGGTAAAACTCTATGACAGATTTATTTTTTGCAGTACACATATACTATATTGTATAAAAAAAGACTGCTCACGTTTATTTTGTTTAAAGGTAAAGAAATTAATTATTAAACTTGTATCTATAATGGTCGTTTAGTAGTATTTCGCTTTACATTTCAATAATGAAGTTTCAATAGCATATCTATATTTATTCATTTTGCATTTCACAATCTACAATACTTTCAAAATCTGTTTCTTAACTTGAAATGCTGTATGTATTCTTTAATTAAGAATACTTCTAAGTGACATTTGGATAAGAAATAATTATTTCTCTTCGAAAAATCGTAATACGATATTCCTTGGAAACTTTAAAAAAAAAATTAAAAAAAAATACAGTGTCTGTTTTCTTCCCCTCCTCTCATTTGTTATGCAGTACTCAAAAGCAATATATTGGCTATACCGTTGCAGGCTTCTATTTTTTGCTCCTCGAGATTTAACAGCCGAAGCCCTATTTCGCGCCACGTTTCTTTCTGCAACTTGGCAACGGTAATTGAATCCAATTGTAACGCTTGGAATTAAAGGTACCTCATAAAGACCTCATTACCATTCCCGTTTATTTATGGATCAACGGCTCAACATGTGAATCAACGTGTGACTTTGTGTGGAATCAAAGAACTGTCTTTCGCGATACATTTAACTACTTAAAATGCAATGAGCAGTTTTTCCCCCCCGCCCACAAAGAAAATAGTTGTCTGGTAGAAAAAGTTATGAGGCTTCCATGAATTGAGGAAGTAATTGGGGAAATTGCTCAGTAACTTCTGCCGGATGAAGTACATTTGGAATCTATTGTGGATTCTTTTTCTCGCCTGTATTGTTACAACATTGCTTTCGCCTGAAATTCCAGTGCATAAATTTAAATTTTAAAATGTGTTCTGATAAAGCAATCCAAAAAGAATTTGTGTTTGTTCAGGGGCAATTGTTTCCTTTGTTGGGTATTTTGCAATAATCATGGTCGATTATTCAAACAATAGGGCTTTCAAGTAACATTTGAAATCTAATAATGGCTCGCTAAAAATAAGTTAACAAGGGTTATTGAAATAAATATAAATATTATGCTACATTTTCAGACTAAATGTAAAACTCATGTGTTTATTTTAATATTCAAATCATAGTACAAATGGAAAAATTCGTGGATAAATGAATGGGTTTAAATTTGTTTTATTTCTAAATTAAATTAATTTTACAACAAATTATGCATACTTATAAATTTATATAAACCGCTTATATTTTCTTAATAACACAAAAGAACTGCTCTTATTTAATATCCCTAATGCTTTTTCTAAAACTATGAAGTAGAAGGTTTAAGCAGTATATACCCACTTGTACATAGAGTTCAAACGAAGAAAAATTATGAAAAAAAATATATTTGCAATTACTTAAAATTACAAATAATTAATTACAAATATTGTATTGGATTCGGGTTTAATAAATTTTGATTGTGCTTCTTAAAATATTTTTTTTAAAATTATATGCAATCGTGTGTACAAAGTATCAGCAAAATTCAATGAAATTGAAAGAATTATTTTTACAGGGCAGAAATAGTTGCAGCTATTTAAAAAAATTTACTAACATGAAAAGTTAAAAGCCCTACCAAACATAATTTAACTTCTTCTGTTTCCGTGATATGAATCAACAATTCCGGGTTAGATGTAGTACTATTACAATATTTGACGATTCAAGGAAAAAAAAATCGGAAATTGACAATCTAAAACCTAAATGTTAAATGTCTAGAAAAAATATACTTAATTCTTTCAGTATTGGCTGCACTTATCTCTTGAAGGATTAGTGGCTTAAGAACAATGCCCAATGTTCCTACAGTGTGCGTATGAAGGAACGATATAGCCATTGACTGCGAACCAGATAATTGGAAATAATTGATGTGATATGTCTATATTATTCAACATAAATGCTTACTGAAGTGACCACTTTAGTAGCTTAAAGATGGCTTTACAATTATCTATTGCCTAATTATACGTGCAAGAAAACAATACATTTAAATACTTAAGTACATTTTATTTATTAAAATTCTGTTATTTCAATTATTCAGTTTAGAGAATTAAGTATACGGGTTCTCTAGAATCGACACTCAAGCAAAGAACCTGTCAAATCAATTATAATTAATAAACTCCTTTTAACCTAGTAAACCGATCACTTGGCGTTTATTCTCCGCATTATAATATCCAAGATAAATTATAATTACCCCGAGAAATTTAATTTATCCATGATGACGAATGAGAAGCATTAAAATAAGGTTGTGCAATGAAGCTACGCGATCAGTTTTCATTTCGGCTACATCCTCCGTACAATTCAGCAAGTCGCAATTTCGTCTTACGAATGGCTATTCGTGCCACCCCATTTGGCATAACAGATGAATCCTTCTAACGGGGGTTTGCGCAGTAATTACGTCCCAGTTCCCGTTTCTATCGCACGAAATCCGGGGCCACTTTTGCTCTTTTGATTAAGTCAGACGCAATCGAGATGCATCAATTAACGGCCGGCTTCATTCATCATGGCGGCCGAGCTCTGCAGACAATTTGGTAATGTGATAGTTGTGGCCGATCAGGCTAATTAGTTGATGATGGAAACACTTGCTAAGTCTTATTCCGACTTTTCTTTTCACCGCCCCTCCCCTTGTAATAGGGCTTTATCGCGAGGGCCGCTTAAAAGCAACTGCCGCTATTATCGCTTATTGATCAGCCGCCTGCTTTTATCAAGCGAAAATACCTCCAATTGGAGCGGTTTAAATATTCCCGAGCGATTGCAAGAAGCTCCCGTTTATGAATTCGATGACACAAAGATTGATGAGGAAAGGCCTTGTTTTACTCAAAAAAAAAAAAAAAAAAAGATAAGAAAAGAAGAAAAAAACAGCCACAGATCGATGTCTTCGAGCTCGAATACCGACGATTAGTTTCCACAGTACGAAACTGATTCCTGATAAATATTCGGAAATGATATATGGAAGACTCCGGCTAGTGGCAGTAGACGCTGGCGTTTTTACTCGAGATCTACGCTTGCTTTGGCATCTATTAAGTAGGATAAATAGAAAAAGAGATTGACTTGGATGTTTATTTGGAATTGACGTAGTAGCATTTATTTTCTTACGAAGCCGAAGTTGGTTTAGAGGTTTCGTTTCTTGCAGTTTAAACGAACTGGTTTTTACGAATCACGATCGATCTAAGAACGGGCAAAAGCAATTATTGATTTGTTATTCATGTATTCAACCTTTAAACCTTTATAAGCAAGAATACAAAATGGTTTTGTCATAATGCAGTTGGAATTATGAAAAGTGGGAAATAGAAGATTTTCAGACATTTTCGAGTGTCTTTCATAGATTTTTAAAATGTGTTTTGCGCATTCTTAACTGATCCTTTTCCCATAATATTATCAATTTCGTATCTCTAAAATTGCACATCTCTTTAATTTAGGTGGTAGTATGCTCATACCTCTTATAAATATACACATTAATATTTATGCATGGAAGAAGGGCTAAAGGTTTTACCTACCCGATTTATGATGGGATATAAAGTATAATCTCCCCCCGTGAATGTCACATCATAACCACAATAATGAAAACAGTTTTCTGCATTGAGCAAATGCTGCCTGTAAAGGGTTCTGAAAGAATTATTTTATCCCTTTTCAATGCATGTTTTGAAAAGTTATGCAATAACCATCATTTTAACCACGCATCCTCCCAAACGTTACTCGAATAAAATAGACTAGGAGAGTATTTTACAAAACTCAAAGATTTAAGTGACAGCACGTTAAGGACATTTAAGAAAAATGACATCATTCATAAAAACGTCTTTTGAAGTGAGCAAGCACTCTTAGTACTTGAAATCAAAGTGAGACCAAGTGTCATAACTACTGATAAGGAACCGCCAAGCTTTTTCAAAGTGACTGATAACACCATGCTATCAGGTCTTCTTCAATTTGCAACCTCTTCCTGCGACCTTGTATCTTAAAGAGCGATTAAATATTAGTGTCGCATTTTACCTAACACATTTCTTCTTGTCTCTGAAAGGGAATATAAAGTTAAATAAAATGTGCTATTAATCACTTAGTCTTCAAAAATAGAATGTACTATCATTATTCAGAAAATACTTAAAAATATGAACGCTCGTTGGCATCATTTTTATCGTAAATAAATGATTTTTTTTTAGGAGTTTCATGCTGTGCTTTCCCCGAATTTACAACTGAATTTATTACACCCAACCATAGGAAAATTGTAAATTTTCAAATAATACGAATTATGTCAATCGTCTATTTTATCTTTAAAATCGCTATAGCTGTAATTAATTTTTATTTTTAAACAAAACTCAGTATTAGTGGATTTATTTGTTGTTTAGTGAGGGTTTAATAACTCCCACCAAGTAATATTTGTAGAAATGTGTGAGAAATAAACCTTTGTAATCTTACTTAAAACAAATTACTGATAACATTTTATAACATATTAGTGCTTCGGAAAATGTCTTTTTTTCATTATTTTCTCGGAAATAATTTTTCAACAAGTTTTTAACTGCAAGCAAATGAAGCCTAAATATAAAATTCAAATTTGTTAAATTTTAAAGCAAAAATTGTTAATATTTATTAAATGGAGTTTAATCTAACAACTATGTCAAAAAACTCACATACATGCCAAATTTCGTAATGTTAACTTCAGTTATTTTAGCTAGACGAATTATTGACGTACCAAAAACGATATTACTTTCCAGTCAACCTAATATTTTAAATTGTAAAATGAGAACAAATTATAGAGAGCAGACTGAACAGTGAAATAATATATTAGATACGCAGATTAATCTAACAGACATGCTGCATTGAAAGATGAATTTTTAAAAAAGTACGTAAGATGGAAAAATAAACTATACGATCGGTCTATTTCGTTTGTTTTCGAACTATGGTAGGCAGAAAAGAAGAAATCTGTTGGTTGCAAAAATTTTCTTGCTGCGTAAGTAACTACACTCATGTCCATAAATTAAGAATAATTCAGAATCACACAGAAATTGATCTCTAAAATAAAAATTTCACCTGTGGAATGGTCACACACATCTTAAAGAAGAATATGCAAATTACAGTAAACCACCAGATGGCGTGGATGGTACGTCACAATGACGAGAGTGTAAGAGAGGGGTATATGAGGAATGGTGGCGAAGAAGTAAAATTGTTCACAAGCGCTGTGAAAGCCTTTCAGTGCAAAAACCGCATAGTTATGGCACAAAGGAGGCATTTGGATGATGTTTTACGTGGCAGAATTATCGGACAACTGGAATGTGGACGTACCCAGCTGGAAGTATCCGAGGAACTTGGAATCGCCCAGAGTGACATCTCCAGGCTTTGGATACGATTCCAAGATGATGGTAATGTGAGTAGACGTTACAGCACAGGTCGCCCCCGAGTTACAACACCGAATGAGGACCGCTATTTGGCAGTTACTGCCAAAAGAAACAGACGGAGTACAGCATCAGACCTGTCTCGTCAGCTCTCTTCAGCTACCGGTACGACAGTTTCAAGGCAGACCGTGTACAGACGCTTAGGGCACATTGGTCTATATGCTCGTAGGCCTGTCAGATGTGTTCCACTTACCGCAACTCACTGTCGCCTGCGATTAACCTGGAGTAGAGAGCATGCATTGTGGACACCGCAACAGTGGTCTTGTGTGATGTTTTCCGACGAGTCCAGGTTTAGTTTGGAGTCTGATTCTCGCCGGACATTCATCTGGAGAGCGCCAGGTACCCGTTACCACCAAGAGAACACCATTGAAAGACACCGTTACGGCGGTGCAGGATGGCTCGTTTGGGGAGGAATTATTCTTGGTTCCAGAACTGACCTGCATGTTCAGAGTGTAACGATGACAGGCCGCATCTATCGGGATGTCATTCTGGAACAACATGTACGTTTGTTTCGGGGCGCCATGGGTGCTGAATTTGTGTTTATGGATGACAATGGGTGCTGAATTTGTGTTTATGGATGACAATGGGTGCTGAATTTGTGTTTATGGATGACAACGCCCGTCCTCACCGTGCAAACATTGTAGACGAATGCCTTCAATCGGAGGATATCACCCGTATGCATTGGCCAGCATACTCACCGGACTTGAATCCAATAGAGCATGTGTGGGATATGCTTGGCCGACGAATTGCAGCCCGTCAACCCCCTCCCACCTGTCTACCGGAACTTCGGAGTGCATTGCTTGATGAGTGGTGTAATATTCCCCAAGATCAGATTGATCATTTGATACTCAGCATGCCTAGGCGTTGTCAGGCCTGTATTGCATCGTCCGGGAGACATACTCTGTATTAACCATCCTACTAACCATGTTATACTGTTTTTTGTAAATAGGTTCTTTTTTGAAATTTGGTCAAGGGAGTAAAATTTGCAATTTTTATTAATTATGTCAAACATAGAGCATCTTTTTTGCTCTTTACTTTTTGTTTAATAAATAGACTTTACAAATAAGTGAAATTTGTTTTGCTTCTTTGCCTGAACTTCATTATCCTTAATTTATGGACATGAGTGTATTACCAGGACATAATCTCTCATTAGAGTATAAAAAATAAATAGTGTACATCCTGTCTTTTTTTGCTATTTATAAACTGTAACAAAATATTGCTGGATGCTGTTCGGAAAAGTGCCGTTTGTTTGTTAATAGCCAGTCATAGTTGGACTAGTTGAGTGTACTTCTGCTAATGACACGACCGTATTTACTCGAGTAATAGTCGCCCTCGCATATCGCACCCTCGCTTTGAAGCAGAAAAAATAACTTTAGAGCTACAATATTATGCAGTAAATTTTCCCCGCATAATAGTGAAAAATTGGCGACAAGGAAGGGCGACTATTACGCGAGTAAACACGGTATTAATATTTTATACCTCGATTTGATAGCTTTGACGGTGGTGTGTTTCTGCTGATTGTTGAAGTTGGCAAAGACAAATAATCGTATGTAGCAACAGCATATTTGAAACCTCAGTTATGCGGCAAATACCTATTTCTGAAGCACGAACAAAAGTCAAGATCCAGTGCTATCCCCCTATCCAATCTGCCTCTAACGAAGTGTTTACAAATGGGTTTTTCAGTGCTTAATAGCTTACATGGTGACCTCGCAGTCACAGTTGGACTAGTGAGAGTTCTTCCGCTAATGGCCGACTATTAACTGGCGGAGTGCCGGTTGATTGCATTAACTAGACTTTATTTTTGTTGATTAGCGATGTTGACAAAGACAGATGAGTCGATAAAGCAGCAGAAGGTAACCCAGATAAGGCTACAAACAGCTACTACAGCCATTAGTTAAAGCGAGGACCCGAGGAGTATCCTGCTGACATGAGAGGACAGCTATTTGTCATCCGACTAGCCGGGAACCCCGCAGATCGCAAATGACTACTACGTTACGGAGGGAAAGATAGAACCTGCGGGTGGTTCCTCGACCTATTAGAAACTCCCTTCTCTCATTGGGTTCTTTTGTTCACTGAGATAGCATCTGCAGACAAAGACTCACTAGAGAAATATAAAGTACGACACTGGAAATACATCGTTTGTCATTTTATTTATACGGTAGAAGAAAAGTCACTGGAATTATTTCGCGATTTAGAAAAACTATTTCAATTTGGGCGATAGAACTAAACACGCATGTACATTAGTCCCTACAATCTTTATCATGATTTACTAATTCGCGGTTGAAAAAAAGAAATCCTATTAAGCAATTTGGTTTGTACTAGAATTGGAACAGGAGATGAAATGTAAACCACAGCGCCTGAAAATTTTAATGCAACCTAACCAGCAGCTGGATTCTCCCCTCGTCGTTAATTTTTCGCAGTCGTTAACTTTACCGCGCCTTGAGGTCACTTGAGGGGGAGTGTTAAGGAGGAGCGTCAAGGGGTTCATGTGATTGGCTAAAAGACCTCCTGTTTTCCTCCGGAGTTGTTAGCGCAGTCGGTAACCAAACAACTGGTTCTGCTCAGTTGACAGCTAACAACCGACGATTTCGTGAACCACCGGGGCAGAATTCCACCCCAGAACCTGGATCTCAAACTGCTTTCATTCTGGCCCAAAACTGAAAACCGGTTGTCTTTTCCTCTCGGGTTTTTGCTATTTTTATAAAAGAGATAATTTTTAATTAGAGAGAGATAAACAGTCACGCTCGCTACTCCCAGAATATACTGAAATTCAATAAACGTATAGCAGCAGAAACGCAGCAAGAAAACTAGCTCCGTCTTTTCCACCGTTTGTATTCCTCCCCAGAAACTTTTTGTTCTGGTTGTGTGCTTCACCGACAGAGAAGAAGTCAAGAAGTGCTTTGTTGTAAAATTCATCGCGCTTTTCTTGCTAAAAGGGTGTTCTGACATTGTCCGCGAATAATTACGAACAATTAGTACTTATAGATATACATCTGCAATGCTCCCTTTTCTTACCCCTCTATACTTGAATCTCTCCGATAACATTTGATCTGGGCGGTACCGTAAAGTCTTCGACAAGAAGCTATAGATCTTTGATAATGTGCAGTTCTGACGTTATAGAACGAATGAATCCCTGAGTATTTCAAGGGTTCTTCAGAATTCGACGCTATAGTGACATGATGAATCTCATAACTTTCGAACACTTACTTCAAGCATCCGTGATCGAAATCCACTTGAGATTCCAGCCGAGAGCCGAGATGAACATACCAAGGAGAGGAGATCGGTTTCAGACAGTGACCAGTGCAGAGGTATTTTCCTCTGGTTATGCGCCGGTACGGCCAGAATTTTGCCCGAACCCGCCATCTGACTGTATAAGTTCCAACTCAAATTTTATGTGTTTGTATGTGCGGTCTAATAAAGTGTTTTGTGTGAGAAAAAGGGCTCCATCTCTTTATTTTTGACGCCACAGTATACGCCTTAGATGAATATAGTTTCTAATTATAATTTGAAACAGTAATATATATATATATATATATATATATATATATATATATATGTGTGTGTGCGCAGGGGCGTAGCCAGAAATTTTTTATGGGGGGGGTTATGACTACTGAAACTCACATATATGCATACATGTGTGTGATAAGGGAGTGAAGAATATACATTTTGTATGGCAAAAAATTCCTCATGACCCCCCTAACCCCCCTTGGCTACGCCCCTGTATATGTGTATATATATGTGTGTGTGTGCGTGTGTGTGTAACATTAGGCGCTGCTACGGGAAAATTTGTAGTCGTGGACCGGGCAGGCGAGGCTGTTGAGGCCTTCTGGTCTCTGGCTTCGAGCCGTTTTTGCGGGACCCTGGCCGGTCTCCGCTGGAAATACAACGCTGGAGCGAGCGGTGAAAATCCTTGGGCCATAGCGGCCGTCGATGGAAGAAATGAGTCGAACTGTGATTACATCATTTTATTGGGTACTTCGATACATCTTTGTTTGGCAATATCGGTCACGCGGAAGAGTAGCTCCTGGGCTGCATCAGCCTCTTTTATTAACTTTTGAGGTCGGGCTACATGATCCAATCACGTTGCAATTATTGGCCGAACGCTAGAATCTGGGCAGCGGTTTTTCAAGGTTTGTTATGTCTTTTAAGACGCCACAGTGACTGAACACTGGGACTGTCTACAAAATTGCAAAGGAATTGCAAGGGACCGTGTAGTAATTGCAGTTTTTGAAAGGAGATTCTTTTGTTCTAAATGAATTAAAACTGCGTAGTTCTAGAAATGTGGGATTTTAGCAGGCTTTTGATTTGTAATGTTATATATATATATACATAAAGGTTCCAACTTGTTCAATGATTACTGACTACGTGCGCTGAAACTGAACTGGAAATATATGTGTAACTTCATTATTTTTAATTTTCTATCATCAAACACTATAAGAATACACATCCATTATAACTTTTATTAGTCATTATTTCAATGATAGAAATGATTTTGACTGAATGGTATTTCCATTCATTATTTCCTGATTTATTACTTTTCAAGTCCTCCACCTAGGGAACTCCCCATCGGCGGATACCCCTCGTGTAGGCTTGCCGTAACACAAAACAAAATATCACTTGCTTAAGTTCCCTTAATATCCCATCTGTCGCTTCGGCATGTTTTCTGGAGCAGGAAAGGGATATAAGTGAATTTTTGTAACCTTTGGCTAAGCCACTTACTGGGATCCCACTATTTTTGTTTTTATATTCACATTCTGCTGTGTATGGCATGGATCCTAATGAGAGTTGGAGTTATTGTAAATATTTACTTTTTTCAATCCATAAATTATATTGTCTCTTGTGAATTGATTTAATTCCATGTAACTGGCATACTGTTTCACTGATTCTTCATGGTAGGATGGTATGTTTTAGTCATCAGTTTATTTTTTGTTATATACATGAGTATGTGCGAAGTCTGAGTTACTGATCTTCAACACCCTGTAAAATAAAAACTTCATGAAAACGTTTCCACTTTGAACCATTCTTTAGTTTACAGGTGCTTACTACATTGGAAATTAATGCTTAATAATTACTATCTGGCTCAAAATTGAACAGCTTTGCATTCTGTAAGTGGATTTTCGCATTTGCGAAAGCTCAAAAATCGTATAAGATGATAAAAAGCTTGCCACAAAACTGTTGAAATCAGTAAAGGTGACTATTCAGGGCTTTAGTGGCTTTTTTTCTGGTGTAATGTAAATGCTTTCCCTATAATAGATAGTACTTTTGAATGACCTTGAGCTAGCTACATGGTGAGTTCTAAATTTTTATTTTAATTTGAACTGTCTTGAGTGGTTAATTAACAGTATCATCTAATTTCATAAATATTCTTTAAAAAGCTAAACGTTAACGCTGCATAAATATAAGTAATCAAGGTACTTTCAAAAGCAAAAAAAAGAAAAGTGTCTGTTGATTATGAAATTCGTATGATTTTAATCACCCTTTTATTAACTTTTTAGAAGCACACTTTTATATTCTTAAACTTTTTATTTCAATAAATTCTTTTTAAAAACTGTTTCCTGAATATCGACCTGTCGCTAAACATTTCAGACAAATTTGCTTTCTAAATTCCAATTAGACGATCTCAAATTCCTTATAATTATGAGCCATAACAAAAGCATGCTTAGAAAAAAAATTACAAAAATGAAAGTTCATAAATTTTTCTCCTTCGAAATAATCACAAAAAAAATTTAGGCTTCGGGAAGCGTCAAACTGACACTTCCCTAGATATTGTAGAATTTGTTAAATCAATGCTTGTGCCTTGTTAGTTTTTTAAACACCATCTCGAGTTTCAGTCAAGCTATATCTCCGTACGTTAATCTCTGCTATACTATCGATGTCTCCGACATTTTAGTACCTTTCACCCATTCGATGTGATCAACAGCTGGCAATGGTCAACGAGATCAGAGGCAATTCAGTTCTATGGATGCTGACTGGTAATAGCATATGAAGTAGAATATGTCATCCGCATCGAGGGGGGAGTTCTCCATATTTCATGCGCTATTGGAGCATACAACCATCCGTCATGTATCTTTGTAATTTCTCCTTCTGGTATTGACGTTTTCGGAGTATATATCACTAAATAACGTATAAAGCGGGGAAGCCTATTACAACATAAGCTCTTTTCGATGAACAAAGACTAGCAGGAAGCTTTAAGAGAGAAGTATGTTTCTGAAATTATGCATTATCAACGATTGATGGGTTGTTGGTTTCAATTGTTTGACACCAGCTACTTATCCCTAATTTGGTAGTTTTTTAATCATAATAATGTTCTTTTCTTTCTTCTAATGGTGTTGCAGCTAGTTACTGGCTGCAGCTAGTTTATGCTTTACCCGGTAGATAGCGCAACCTATATCTGGTCTAACGTGTGTATCTAACATATGTGGATCTTTTTGCACGCTAGGATCATTTTCGGCCACCTTCCCGTATATCTACTGGTAATCACATTAATATAGCTAGGCACTCTAAATAACAATTACCACAAAAGTAGAAGTTTTTTTTCTCCCCGTAATGCATTAGAGGGTTTGGTGAAGTTTTTGACTTCAAAAATTGAAAAAATAAGGATAAAATCTCGTTTTAAGACACCATAAAAGGTGATGAAACATATCTGTTGTTAATATTATGTTATGAAACCTCAGGACAAGTACTTGTGTTAGAGCAAATGCTTTTGCTGCAATTCTTGTACATGAAATGCGCGAAATATTTTTGTTTCCTTTCGTGTTCGAAAAAGACCGATATGAAATGAATATAAACACTGTACGATTTATAACACAGTGTACATAAGCTACAAATTGTAAACGTAATTTTGTTTCTATTATGCGTAAAATTATCGTGTATGTATCGATAGTCAGAACTTATACACTTTAGAGTGGCACATTTGCACTAAATTGTTTTAAAGGACTCTAATATTAATCTAATAAATTTACATTTAATACGTTAATTCTCAGCATTTATTTCACATAGACAGTGCAAAAATCAAACACAAATGCAGTTTTGCCAAGAAGTATTTCATTATTAATGTGTTCCATTAGAAAACACATTAAATCAGTTTAAAGGAAAGAACAATTTGAAACCACTTCGAGAAATTTATTAATATTCATTATGTTCGTGTTATTAATCATCCTCTGTAAAGGATTGGTCTCGTATTGCACGCTTTTGTTCTGTCCGCTGAAATTATTTTTTCAGGGATTGTCTTATCGCAACTTTTGAAAGATAAACCGGTATTATTAAGATACTGAAGTGTTAGCTGAGTGCCAACCGTTAATATCCTGTTTGTTTGTTTATTAATTTGTAAAACAGGATGTCAAGACAGCATTCAGGGTTTGCTTCTTCAAATCATTAAAGGTAAAATAATGAAAATTTTATATTGTTTTTGGTAGCTCTGCTTGAATTTTGTTTTAATTTCGTTCTCTAATTAATAAATCCGTTTTTTTCTTTCATTCTTCTTGTTTGTTCGTTTGCATTGCCTTCCGACTAAACATTTTTATTTGTTTGTTTATTTTACAATGGAAAAACTTGTGAAGCTGCATTACAAAAAATTGTGTATTAATGAGATTGTTAGATTTAATAATACTGTTAAAATGAATTATCTTTTTAAACGGTGTTTTTCGTTATACTTATGAAATATACTGGTGCAACACTGAGAAAATTCAACCATTTTTTAAATAATAATGGTTCAGTCCAGTGTGCTTGCTCTTTCCTCAAATGAATTTAATCAAATACTTAATGCCTATTTTTATTGCTTTAAAATTCATGTTTAATCCGTGGAGAAGAATGAGATATAATTTACAAAAATTCACATAACTGTATTGAAACCAAATTATATTTGATTTTTACTTTAAGACATGGCACAGGTGCCTGATCTTTATGTAGAGTAAAATTTCAGCTTGGTGAATAAACTTATGTTAAATGATCAAAACATTTATTCAAAAGTTTTATAATCACGCAAATAAATAACTAGTAAAGTTTACTAATCATGTTGGTCTAGTAAGCAAAATGTTGAAAAAATTCAGTTTAAGTCAAAAGTATTCAGAATCGGATCTCAGTCATGCCCAGGCCAAACCAGTGGCGAGAGCACAGCGCTCTGAACTGAGAGACGGAAGGTGCCTGGTTCAAAACCAGGTTGTGTCCGCCGACCTAACCGTTAGGAGTTTTCCGTGGTTTCCTCCGAAATTTAGCATAAATACGGGTCGGGAACCTTTAGAAAGACTCCCATGGAGGGCGCCCCCCTCCGCCATCGGCCTAGATCCCACGCGTGTAGATAATTGGCCATAATTTCGCAACAACAACCCTTTCATGCCCAAATATAATAGTATTAAATTTTTAGTTTTGAACATCTTCAGGGATCTCCAAAATATTGATTGTAAAAAAATGTCAATTTGGAAGCTACGTGAATATTTTATAAACTACAAAACAGTGAAATAATTGAGAGAAAAACAGTGATTGTTATAAAGACCAATGCTTATAGATTGTTATAAAGACCAATGCTATATTTTTCGAATGCCTTTTATTCCGTAGAGATTTTATGCATATATCAATGCCGCATTTCTTTTGTTTAAAATGCTCAGTTAAAGGTGCACGATGGTTATTTGAATATGCAAACTAAGTAGGGAGACTTACTAAGAGGTTTTATGTTTCAGCTGCATAGACAGAGACCCTGCTGGTCTGTGCCGAGTGTAAAAATCATTCCCAAGTGCTATATGATGTAAGGCAATTCTTGGAGCTACAATTGCCTTTTTTTACCTTTCTATCTGAAATACCTTCAATAATTATGAATATAATGTACCTACTCAAATCTCTTGACTTCAAGAATACTTTTAAGCAATGCACTAGGTTCACTTTCTTCTCCTCATGGTTTGTTTTACGAAGTTCTGATCACTAATCAATTTAACGGTCAGAAAGAGAAGCATAGATCTACTCTACAGGGTCATTCCCAAGTTACATTTCATTTCTTTTCTCCTATAACTGATCAACCCACGCAAGCCACTCGACTCGAGAAGTGTCTCGTAATCCATTCATTAAGCATCACTTGGCCGTCTTCGCCCCCGTGTTTCCCGTTAAGAATTTCTGTAGATACGTAAATGCACTTTATGGCACTATTTATCACCAATCAATAGAGCTGCAATAGAGCAGCCAGTCACTGAGAAAGAGGGAGAAATCGGCTGTATATAAATGGGGTCATTCCTGCATTCCTACTCCTGAATTTTGTTTTCCTTCCCTGCTTCCAAACATCTGTTCGATGTACGTACGGCTTCCCTGGTATTTTTTTTTTTTTTTCCTCTAGAGGAGATGCAGAGAGAAGCGCCCCTGATGTCAATATACCCGGCACCTTGCATAGAGTAGGGTGAATTTGGCGGAAAGTGTTTGAGTGATAGATGAAATGGTGTCTGAAAAAAATAAAAGCACAGTACAACGGTTTATTGTTTACTCAAACGTAGGCTTCGTTTCACGTTTTAAATAAATGCATCTTAAGGCTTCGTTTTACTGTTTAAATAAATGCATTTCAAAATAAGTTGAATTTGAAAGGGAAAGGAACAAACGTGATTCAAGTGAGAAAGGTAAAACATGCGTGTTACATTATGTGTGCCACACCTTTACAAGTTATAGACACAGGATAATTTAAGTAGATGTGAAGTATGTCTAGTATTTAGAAATTTTAAATTATTATTTTTTTAAACATTTGCAATACTTCCTTCCGAAACCTCAAGAAAAATGTCTCACAATCTCTCTAAATTGCACCAATGTTGATTGCTCATAGGAAGAACTTTGGATGTATTTCCAAGATAACTGACTATGAAGTTATGGTAGAAATGACGGGTGACGTAGTAATTCATGCATTTGTAGGGTAAATGCAAATTTTTCCATATTACAGGAATAGAAAAATATTGCATTAGTCCCATTTTATATGTGTTCTTACAAAAGTTTGAGGGGTCATTATATTTACATTGAATCATTGTTGTAAGTTGGCACATAGCATTGGGGGGGGGAATGCTTTCTAGTGTAGAAAATATTTTCAAATAGGTGATTTTTGAATTTTGAATGTTTTTTTGTCTTGGGAGGGCAGTTTCCCCCCTTTTGCCCGTAGTAAGTTGTGCCTATGATTGAATCCTTAAAATTAGACAAATTGATTGAAAATGTGACTACCCCAATATTAAGAGCCAATATGCTGTTTGGAGCTAATACAGGCATATAAAGAAAAGTAATAATTTCCAAGATAAAATCAGAAACGTATGCTTTCTACCACATCTTTCAATATTTCCATCCATATATTTCGTATTTAAATACTACTTCCGATGGACATCTTCACTAAATAACTCAAACGTTATCGATTAACTTTTATCCGTTCTCGCCTTTGAGACGAATATCAGTAAACAGCACAGTTTGCTACATAATTGTAAAATATTCTAACTCACGCACCTCACTTATAAATAAGAGGGGCAGGAATACATTTATAGAGTAGGGACCACGACATTAAGCTACGCGCGGACATAATTCACGGAGACGCTGAATATTCCCGGACAAATTCGATAAACTATATGTTAATACTACATCGCTTTCGGATACTATGCAGGCATGATTTGATCGCGAATTAATGCGATTCTTTGATGATTGTTTCTGCCTGCCTAGGAATCCGAAGCAATCGATTTTGCTTACTTGTATCTTTGTCCGGTACATACATAATATCCAAGGAGAAGTGCATAAATTACAGCTGATGAACAGACGAGAAGAGCACTGCAAAGCAGCAGTGATGACAGGGTAAATTATCCCAGCAGAAACGCGAGCCTTACCTCACAGAAAAATACACGCCTCGGGTAAGTTTCGAATTAAGTGGGAGTCCTGGGAGAAGGGGGAGCACTTAAATGGGAGTAAACTATATATGTGATCGTTTAGGTGGCACGTAATAATTTCGTTCCTGGGTGGTTCTTCAGACGTCATGTACGTTCGAAGTGCCCACTGCTTGTGGCTCATTGATAGAGATGTCAAGATGTTGAAGGATGTTTCAAAGAAAAGACTTTAATGGGTTACGTGTTCATGAATGATAGATAAATGGGTTTCTTCAAATCTGAGCTGTATTTTTGATGTGCGGGTACGTGTGTGTCAGATAACACATTGTAATTTTTTAGCGGCGAAAGGTGAGGAGAAAATAATGTTTTTAATCCCTGAGAGTGCAAAATTTAAATAGTACATTTAAATAGTAGTTTAAATAAAAAAATAATAAGAAAAAGGTAATTGTTTTATAATGATAATGTTTTAAGAATATCGGTTTTCTTCAGGAGGAATGCTTAAACATTGTGGATATTCTTAATAATAAGGTAAAATTCTGAGTAATTGTTTTCTGAAGATGGCGTACCACTGTGTGATTTCTATTTCACATTGTGATTTCTATTATAATTAGTTATTTTAATTCACTGTATAAAGTGGCGTAGCCAGAAGTTTTCATGGGGGGGATTACGACTACTGCAACACACATATATGTATACGTGTGTGTAATACGGTAGTGAAGAATATGCATTTTGTATGGCAAAAAATTCCTCATGGGGGGTTGTGACCCCTCCTATCCCTCCCCCTTGGCTACACAACTGACTGTATATGTATCTACATATATATATATATATATATATATATATATATATATATATATATATATATATATATATATATATATATATATATATATAAATGCCTTGTGTTATTGATTTGCGACACATGATTTGAATGTACTTAATACTATGGATATGTCAAGTGTAGTAAAGGGTACATTGTTTTCAGTATTATTCATTTCATTAATTTCTTTCAATTTCAGTTGGTCTGAAACAGGAGTGAAAATTCCCGTGAGATGGTTCTTTAAAAAAATTCCACTTCTGACAAGTTTGAGCAGTCACAGAACCTTTTCTCATAACGAAAAAGGGGGGGGGGGAATCGCTTCTCTTGCGCTTTTGTATTTTTAAAATATGTGCTTTTTTTTCTCTGTTATTATAATAACGGTGTAAAGATCAAACGATAACTATCTTTAAAAAATTATTTAGAACAAAAGCTCATTTGCCTGTTACCAATATGCATTTTCAGAACATTTCTTCAAATTCCAAAATCGACCGGTTCCTTTAATTCTGACATAAAGAAATGAATAAAAAAATAACAGAAAATAAATTTTAAAAAACGAAGAAACTTTTCGGCTAATAATAATGCTGTCGATAATAGCAAATCGTAAGTAAAAGCATAAGAGAAAAGTTAATTTCAATAAAAATATTTTCAAATCTAAGACAGTTTATATGCATATGTATCTGCAGATTTAATAACCCAAACTTCCTCTTTAAAATGCCAATCAGTGGACTAATTTTGTGACCAAAAGGAAGGTGCTCAGTTTTCAAACACGCTGCCCAATCCATTAATTCTTGCAGCCAGCTTTAGTATATAAACACCTCTTAAAATAGATTCCAAATTGCAGTTTCCGTACCATTTCCTCTGGTTCTGGGGCTGGTTTCACGATATTGAGAAGGCATGAAGCCAGATAAGAGGTGACCTCCTCACCGACTTACATCCAACCTATTAGTTAAGACTGAATCCAGCGCTTTCAGATTTGTTAGTCGGCCTGTCACCCTAAAGTGACAGGCTTTGGGGGGAACTCAATCTCCCCAAAGACCCGGCGCCAGGGATTTGTAACCCGGTTGGATCAAGTTGTAACAAAAAGCTCAGTTATGATGGCTACACAAAAAGGATCAAACAATATCTCTCAATCACAACTGGGATGATGTTGAAAAATAATGAAGAAAAAAAAAACTGAATTTAAAAAAAAATTTGCTTCAACAGATTATATTTGAAAAAAGTCATTTTAACCGTGCTCAAAAGTGGGTGTTCTGGTTTTACCTAGTATTAAAATGTAAAGATTTTTGCTTATCATAAATGGCTGTAAGCTTTGTTTTGGGAAATTGTTGTGTCATTTAACGCTCTAAGACCCCAGAAACTGAATAATTTTTATTTTTCATATTTTAAATACAGTATATAGTTAATTTATTTTTTAAAAAATTGTTAATATAATTGTGTCATCTTATATCTGTAGTTATGTAAGTTTTAATGAAAATTTTGTAAAATACATGAGTAAAAAACTTTTATTCTTTATACGCTGCATCAAAAAATTACTTTTTTCTTCTTTGTCTGCCATTTATCAGTTTCCAAACTTTCTAAGTCCTAACTCTTTTTTTTTTCTAAATCAATGATGATACATAGTTGCTTAGATTATCTCAAATTTCGATGAAATAGACTCTAATTTAATGATGATAATCAATATTTGCTTTCCTAAACCACCAAAAGCAAAATCCCAGACTTTTTAATTGCAATTCAAAAATCAACTTATCTTTTGTCGCAAAAACCCTTTAAAACAAAATACTTACGGAATTCACCAAATTCGCTGTTAGTAATAGCAAAGTTTTCTGTATCACAAACTGATCCTACATATGAAAAAACATCCACACATTTGAAAAAAACTGCTACTGCTGTATGCAACTATCTTTTGCGTAAAAAAAGAACGTTCATTAATATTGAACATCTAAG
The DNA here is from genome assembly GCA_038373885.1 of Cheiracanthium punctorium. NCBI lineage: Eukaryota > Metazoa > Arthropoda > Arachnida > Araneae > Cheiracanthiidae > Cheiracanthium > Cheiracanthium punctorium. Next base: position 1,665,569 of record JAWZYV010013197.1, on the reverse strand, counting down.
AAAAGGGAAAGGGTATGACGCAATTTTTCTTGTAATTTTTATTATTTATAGTGTTTTAACAGCATCAAGAATGTTTAATTATTCCAAAAAGCAGTTCTTAGAATTATTATACAGAGAAAATTTTTTTTTATCATATGTGCGCGTTTTCGTTAACAATAAATGTACTTGTATTGCAGTGAAAACCTACGTCCTGTAAGTGAGAAACTTAGAGCAGAAATTACAACAATCACTATATAAAGGAAGATTTAAAGTATCACAATTAATCATTACAAACGTATTTTTCTTTCTTAATATATTAGGTAAATTGGTTTGATCATAAATTTAGTAAGTGTGGTGCAGATTCGATCACGCTATCAGATTCGAAAATCGTATTTTGCGCTATATTGTGTGTCTAGATTTCGAAAAAATTGTAAAAGCAGCATACAAGTCGCCCCTCGCTTTATTTTTTATATAAATACTGCATGAATTTTCCTTGACATATTTTAAAAATACTTTCCTTCTTTATTAGTCAGCAATATTAAGTTCAGGTAAATTGAAATACACTAAGAAACACTTCTACCAAGACGTTTACTTAGCACAACGCACTGCATCAGTAAGAACAACACAACGTGTCGGTAAAAGTAATGTTTCTTTTTCAGTGCATGTTACCGAAAAAGATTAAACTCTAGTCAGTGATGTACATTTTAAGTATACAGTTTATAACTTCAAATGTGCATATATTAATTTGTTGAAGCATGCAAAATAATGAAGTGGTACAAGTTTCAGCAAGAGTAAATACATTGCAATTCGTTATTTTTTCCGTTCACTAAACTGCAGTTTTCACAGCAACACACGTACGCTTAGTTAACTAAAACATCCATATATCGAAAAAAAAAATTTTTTTCTTCTTCTTCTTTTCAAAGTTCACTCTCTAAAGTCTCATTTAGAGCTTATTTATTCTCACTGTAATTACTTGTTGAAAAACTTAAACTTTTTTTCTTCTGCATGAAATTGTACAGTGAAAACAACTTCACATTCATGACCTCGTGTACGACAGTCAAAAGACTAATCCTTAAAGAAAGCTAAGGGGACTCAAATTCGACTTCTTTCAGTATTTTACAGCTTTTAAAACCGTCACGTCAATCATTAAACAAAATTTTAGTTAGACCTTTGGATTCTTTTAGCAAAATATATTATTTCCCTTAAACACAGAATATTCTAGACAATTTGCAAAAACCATTTACAAATATTCTGTCTATGGCGTTGTTCGAAAAATGAAGCAATACTTCCCCCCAATAAAAGCACTCTTCCACAATTGCCTATCAGCAAGCAATAAGCTATGTACAAATAATGCGATATTGTAATGGAACACCAAAACCATCGATGCTAATGACTCACCCACACTTTCTGGCGCCATTACTGATCTGCAGGGGGTCGTCGCCGTAGCCACCTACAGCGACTTCAATTTTGGTTTTATTGGCTGCGGCATTCGAGCGGCGACAAAAGCCAATTAGTGTTTGGGCACTCTAGCTGTGTAAAATGCTCATTGATTCACCAGTGATATTTCATAAGTGTTTGGATGCGCCAGTCAGCAAGTGAGAGAAAAATCAGCAGGTTGTCGTGCAAAAATAATATATTCGAATTACGGCTTTTTTTTCCGAGTCAACATAGCTGAATTTTCCCGACATTTCTCTTTCGATGCTCATATATTTCATGAACCTGCTGTGGCTTATAACAATTAGAATGAGAAATGTGAGAAAGCAATTTACCTAGAATTAGGGAAATTTTTTTTAGTCTCTATAGGAAGATGTTACGTCTTGGTTACATAGTTGATGCTTTGGTTATCCCAAAACAAAAACATAAAATGCCAAAGAACAATACTAATTATTAATTGTCTGAATACTTGAATTTGGTAGAATCTTTTAATGAATCCATTAGCATAGCCTGCAAAAAGCAATAACTTTTACGATAGTTTTAATTAACCATCTACCTGTTAAGTGAATGTAGCATAACTAATTTTAAACGAGCGTGATTTTATTGCTAGAAGTTATGGTTTTCGCTCATGCTAATGTTGAAAAGTAAAATAAAATACTTGAAAAATTTTAATGGCTTCAAACTGTTCCACCTTTTTTTTCTTGAAGTTCTGAGTTCTTGAGTGTTGCATCTTCAATATTTATTTTCATCAAAGAGATTAAATGAACTTTATAACTTTCTTCCATATTTGTAAAAATTTAGATTTCAAAATATTTTTGCTGATTAAAAAAATGAAACATTTGATAAATTGCTTTTCATTTTTTTAAAGACAGTTTGTTAAGTTTTTGATTAAGCCTCTAACGACATATTTTCATTTCGTAAAGACAGTTTGTTAAGCTGCTGTGATCTTGCCCTTACTCACATGCTTTACTTCAATGCTTTTTTAATCAGAGATGCATTAAATTAGTAACTTACTGCATTATGGCAGTTTTTTTTATTTCGGTTGTATTTTCAATCATTTTCGATCAGAATATTTAGATTCATTTAGTGGTGGTGTCCAATGAATTATCATTTACAAGCACATCCTAAAGAGTTATAATAGTTTCATTTTATTTATATTCACATCTGTCTTATAAGTTCGTAGATATTGTCACCTGTGTATAATGGAACAACATTTTGTATTGCTTAAGCTGTAAATATATTAATGTTATTGAGTATTTCTCTCTTTAGTTTTCTAGTGCAGTAGAAATGATTTGTTAAGTCAGAAAAGGGTATTAAAAATGACATCTAAAATTTAAATCAATCCTTTACATATTTTAGAGCTTCGGTCAATCTTTTAAGCTTCAACCAAGCATATAAAGTATTACTTAGAATTCAAAATAAGTATTCATCATTTTTTTTACCACGCCATGCAACAAGCGGGGGGTAAAAAACCCTTTTTTAATTGTGCATTGACTTCGAACACAGTGAATACAATCTCATTTATTCAATGTGTGAATAAAAAAGTACTTATAAAATGCACTTAAATATGTCACACAAAAATGATATATTTCTTCTCTTGAAAGCAAGCGCATTGATCCACGAAAATAAATCATGTGCATTTACGTCGTGAGGCAACAGTTACAAAGTTACACACATTAAAAGTTATCAAATCACCAACATTTCCATGTGTTCTTCACTGAAAGGATATGGGAGGAGTGAAATATTTTGCATTAATATACTTGAACGTGTTAGATCTTGGCCTTCCAGATCTAACGCGTTCCATGAAGCGATAGTCTTAAACAACAACAATAACCTAATTGAATGTAAGGGCGGAACTCGACAAGGATTTTCTTTCATGCTTGGAGAGGATAATTTCTGCACAATTTGTCATGAGATGTCATTGCAGAATGTACAGAAAAATCTTTGCAAGGGGTGTATTTTTTTTTTTTAACTCTTGGTGTCTAAAGCAAAGACAAATGGAACTGAAACGTTGTAGCAAATTGTAATTGTGTTTATTTACTCATCAGAAAAGAATTTAGACTCACATCTTATGCGTTAGTGTATCTTACAGTTGTAAACATTCGCCAAATTTTAACATTAAAGACTTCTCAAGTGTACAAAAGCTGATCTGGATGATATTCGCAGGGCGCAGTAAAACGTCATCTCAGAATTAGAGAATAATTGTCTAGCATTGGAAAAAGGACAATTTACATTTTGCGTTTTCAAAAATACGTGTATTATTACACCCCAATGCAATTTAACCCTTTTTCTTAATTTTGAAGATCACTAAAGCGATAATGTCCTCGTTTTGAATCCTCCAAATTTGGTCTGTCTGACTGCCCTAAACTTGGTAGGCTGTTTTTAACTGTAACGTGAGTACGAGTGAGGTCTTTTTGAAAAGAGATCCTCAAAAGAATGTCACCGCCATATGTATTTCGATAATTAGTCTGTATGTTTCCCTGCATACCTTCTCTTTACTAGTACTTCCCGCTGTTATTTTACACTTCTCTCTGTGCATGACATGTGATATAATTGAGTAGTGAAAAGAAAAAAAAAGCGAAGGTTAATCTATGCATTATGTTCGATCTTGATTAAATGAAATCATTAATTTGACAGCATGGATTTCAGTAATGCAGTACCAAAAGAAATATATTTCTGTTACTAAACTGAAACGTCAATTGTTGAAATTTTTTTGTATTCAGATTCACATTTATTTATTTATTTATTTATGAGCTACTTACTTTTTTCCTCTCTCAAATATCCATTATTTAAGATTTAAAAATATTTTTAACCATATATATATTGTACACGAGTTAACACAATAGCCATTTTTTTAAACTTAAAATATGCGGTTTCAAGATACACTCTATTATTAAAGCTGCTTGAAAATACAGTAGTACTGCATTTTCTCCTGTAGGAATTTTCCGGTCTCCTGTTCGTACCTATTCGTTTAATTCTCGAAAGACACAGGTGTTAAAACGGTTTTTTTTTCCTACCTCTGAAACACTCACACAATTGAAATTTCCTCTCATAAATCAACTCTTCATTTACAGTGCACACAATGCCATTACCATAAGCCAAACACCGTACCAGAAAATCGTGGACTCTCTTCATGATTGTTGAGTCGAAGCAGAACTAGCTACGCTGCAGATGCATGAGAAACGCCATCAAATTTCCTTAACCTATAAAGCGCTGTTCACTAAATAATAACTTGACTTCTATTTTGATGATTTTACCTTAACCGTCTACTAACCTCGGACTACTTATCATGTATCTTAAAAACCCTATGCTACTTACCAACTTTTTTTTTCTTAGTTCACTAAACCGGCACCCTTACCGATGCTGCCTGCCATATGGCCAGTCACCCCCCCCCCTCATTTTCCCTTGGAAACAGCCTACCACTATTTAGCGAGTTAGCAGGCCTGAAACCCATCAAGTTTCTCTTCATTTTTTTATTTATATTTTTTACGCGCTTATCTTCTTTCTTTTTTTAATCTGGAGCCTGATTTCTCCTAGCTACATACCCTAAGTAAGTTGGTGAGCGTTATGGGTGCATATGCATACACTTTTTTTTCCCCCTTCGAAAAACTTAATATCCTCGGACGATTATGCGATTCAAAGCAGTACTTAAGAGATGACCCGAGGCCAGGGCCCTTTTTTAGACTGGGTTCGCAGTCTCACTCTTGCGCCCGGCCTTAACGACTACACAGATGGTGCGGAAGTTAAATTACCTGCATGGAAAATAAAAGTTTTTCTTGTTTTTTTTTTTTCTTTTTCTTTTTTCGGTGTTATTGATGAGATTTAATGGTGGCGGTGGTTTAATCAAGAGCAATTTGAATTTACTGCCGCGAGTAGAGTGGAGTAGTTGCGGATCTGTGAGAGATTAATTGAAATCGTGAGGCCGTGATCTAGTGATTTGAGAAGTTCGCCAAACACTTTGTTGGAAAGGTAAATGTTAAACAGACAAGTAAATGTTTTCGAGTCTATATCGGCTTACTTGCATTGCAGCAATTTATTTTTATGTTAAAGGAATACGAAGACTTCACATATTCAAAATTATTGCTGAAAAAAAAAATCAACAGCTCTATACCAAAGACTGCTAATTAAAAAATACTTAATATTTTTATTAATATTAATTGAATTGCCAAGAAGTTTTGCAGTTTTTTAAAACTTATAATATGCGTGAAATAGTGACCAAAAGGTTTGAGGAAGATTATGTAAGACGATTAAATGTTCCAGTATCATCTCTATAAATCATATACACTTCCTACTTTACGAGAGAAAATTGTAATTTATAATAAAAAAAAAACTGAAAAACAAACAACAGTTTCATCTTGAATTTACTTTTTAAAGAAAGTAGAACACCAATCCTCCCGAATGCTTTGATTTAGACAAAGGAAAGCTAATATATATACCATGTATTATTTAATAGAGAGATTTGTTATATATAAATATATATCTGCTCTTTAGGTGCACGAAATGTTTTTTAAATAAAAATGCTGTCATTTTTTCTGTCATAGTAACATATTATTTAATACCATACTTCAAAGAATTTCTAATCTCTGACCCCAAAAATCTTTTGCGTTAGGTATCATTACATGATACGTACATGATAACATAAAAACATATCTGATTACTTAACATATCTATTAATTAAAATACGAGAACATTTATATTAATTAAAATACGAAGAAAATTTGATTTTTTAAACTCTCGAATTTCACTAGTGGAACTCAGAGAAGATTTTACAATAGTTCTTTATACCTTTCCTTTAATGGTTTTTAAAACTTAATACTTTTTCAATTTTTATTCCATCCACTTTTATGAAATATCTGAAAATATCCAAAAACGCCAAAATTTAAATTATCTTTAATGGGGAATAATGCACTGTTCATTTATTGGACCATGCGTGAAAAAGCCCTGTCAGAACATCACTGTAAATACTTTGAACTTTAGAAACATTTTACTATTAGGTATGATAACTATAATGATGTATACGTTGTATTTCGAGTTCGTATTTCGAGTGTGCATTTCGAGTTCGTATTTCGAGTGTGCATTTCGAGTAAAAATATGTTGTACAATTTTCCACTATAAGCCGTTTTCCTCAGTCTCTTATTTATAAAACATTTAACCACTTTTGCATAATTATTCAGCATAACCTACTCAGTTTGATTAAAAACAATTTTCAGCAGTGTTTAAATAATAAAAGTAATGAATAGATAAAAAATGAAATTAAAAACCCCAAACTAGAAATCGCTTAACGAATCACTACAATTTCAGCGTTAAAATAATTGAGTAGAAAAGCTATTCTTTATTTCATTATTTAACTTACTACAGCCATGAAATCAAACTTTCCAACAAAAGCTGTATATTTAAATAAAACGGTTAAAAAAATCCTGACTAAATAGTGCAAGTGTAGAACATTGATATTGTTTAACGCTCGTTATGATAACAGCTTCTTTCAGACAATGGAATCTGTACAACGTCACAAATGGGGAATAAATTGTTTTAAAAGTCCCTAATTACGATTCTAATTCGTTCCCCAAGGGAAGTGTCATCAACACAAATCTTCTGTAATCGATGCGCAGAAAAGTTTCAAAATTAAGCCCCATTCTATTCTTCGATGTGTAATTATTTTTTAAATATGCTCTCGCAGATCATGTTTGAAAGTCTTTTCTTTTCTATTTTTTATTTGTAACCTTTTGTTCTCATGTGGGAATTTATTGGTTTGAATCCATTAATGAATTTGTAGCAGTAGCGAAAATCCTATTTTGATTATATTTAAATATGTATAATCTAATCATGATAGTATTTTACTAAACGAAAGATTAACTAAGTGCAAGCATTTGATAGCTTGCACTTAGTTATATTTTAATTTCTTTTAAAATTTTATTTACATTATATTACTTACATTTCTTACTAACGTTTACACATCAGACAGTGTGGGAAAAAATATGTAAATTGTAATTAAAAATTATAAGATTTTTCTTTCCTTCGTGCAGATTTCTGATTTGTTTTACATAATGACAAATCGTTCGAACAATGCACATTTTAGAAATTTTCTAATTATATATCTTACTCGATATATATAATTTTAACAACAGCTTAAAGTTTTATAAAATTTTATATTCATAAAGTTTTATAAAATACACAGTACAATTAATAACTAATAATAACAATAAGTACAGGTAATCACCAGTTTCTTGTTATCATATCCAGTTTCTTGTTATCACAAGCGTTAAGCAATATAAATGTTCTTCACTTGCAGAACTTCAGCAAATTTCTTAAATTACACTTTAACTTAAATAAACGGCTTTTGTTAGAAAGTCCATTTTTATGTCTAAAAAAACTGTTTTTTATGGATTTTTATTGTATCGATAAACTAATTTATACACATGTGTCTTGTATTTTATAACTTATGTAAAAAGTTCAAGAAAAACATAAACATTAAATGAATAATAATTTTGAGTTGCATCCTATTTTCGATTAACAGATCTTCGCAAAAATAACCATATAATCTTACAATAAATTATTTATTTCTGAACAAGGAGCTAATTCTTTTGAATAGCCTAATTAAATGTTCTTTGATCAATAGTTTAAGTGAGTTTTGCCCCCACCTCACTCGTGTCAAATTGTTGCTATTAAATGAACATTACAACTTTCTCAGCTACCACAAGTGCTTCGTCTTGAAATTAAAATCAATTATGACAGTTTGTAAAGGTTTCTGTGGTAGAAACACTCTAAGGATAGCATTTACTATCAAAAACATTTTTTTTTCTTCAACCAAATCCTTGCAAAAACAACGATAAAAGACCTCCACTTAATCCTCTACGAATGTTCTTTTTTTTTAATTCTTTGCGACGAGCTGCTGCTGAAACGACATAATTGGATATCGCTCAAGCAATAGGTCTTGGGAGTTTTGCCCTCATCCCACTCGTGAAAAGTTGTCGCTATTAAATGGGCAATTGCGTGCTTATTTCGTCCTGACTCATAAGTTTCCGGGTTTTCGGCAATGTATCTTCGAGACCGTCACGAAAGCTGTGACACACACACACACACACTATTAGGATCCGTCTTGGATATGTAGAGATACCAACGTATTTGTCGTTGTACGGGGTGATTTGAGGGAGAAATGAGTAGGTGCCACTATACCGTAGCTCCGGTAATTGTTCCACGATCTGGCGATAACCGAGAATCGCTTCGAACAATTTCCCGGAATTAAAAAACGCCTTCTTTAAGCGTATTGTGCAAAGCAACAACTTTATTTTAATGCGGCGTTATTAGTTCAATCATTTCCATGCGCTTCACGTTATGCGATTTTGATTTTTTCCCTTTTTTCTGTGTTTGTACGAGCTTAAAAAATATCTCGATATGGTAATGCGTTAAAAAGGAGATTGTTTTCTAACACATATTCCAATTTCTATCTTTAGAACTATTTATTTATTTATTTATTTTTAGCAACTAAAAGAAAACAATATTTTTGTGATTTTTTTAAAATCAGAAATACGTACGTTTTCTTCTAATTTGATGCATTAACGCGACCGCTTTCGGGTACTACACTGCTCAAAGCAATTAAAGGATATTGTAAGTTTTATATAAAATAAAGATATAAGCGAAATTTTTTTTACCGAAAATGGAAGAAGAGAATCACAAATGCAAATTTTTCTGATTTTCAAACTGTGGAGTATGCTAATTTTGAGTTCGACGTCAAAACCGTCGCTTCAACGGCAGCGAATGAAATTCGACTTTCAACTGAATAAAAGACAATGAAGACAAGGATGATCGGCATTCAGTGACTGCTTTGTTTCGATGAGTACGATGTCTCAGCGAAGTCATTTAACCGATTCAAAAGCTTGGAGAGTTGTCGGTAGGTTAGAAGGGGGCAAACTCAAGCCGAAGTAGTGCAAGCCGTTGGAGTGTCACAAAGTGTGATTTCCAGGATCTGGAACCGGTTTTTGGCGACTGGAAGTGCAGGCAAAGAAGGGAGGAAGACCAGGGCAAGGTCGTAGACGGGCAACAACGCCCAATGAAGATCGTTATTTAGTGTTAAAGGCTCGGAGACACCGGAATATGGACGCTACTCTTCTCCAACAACACTTTCGCTCGGCTACTGGACAACGGTTTCAAGTCAGACTGTCCGAAACCGGCTCCATGGTGTAGGTCTGTATGCTCGCCGACCGATGGTATGTGTTAGACTAACATCAAGGCACCGACCGCAGGGCGTGGGCAACAGAGCATGTGAACTGGAGGAGAAATGAATGGAGCAATGTTCTTTTTTTCTGACGAGTCCCGTTTTTCAGTTCATCCTGATAATAGGCGTATTTTCATCTGGAGGGACCGTGGCAGTAGGAATAATCCTGCGTTCGTGCACGAAAGTGACAGCTTTGGCGGTGGGAGAGTGTTGGTGTATGGTGGCATCTCCATTGACTGGCGCACAGACCTCTACATCATTCGAGATGGACCTCTGACTGGTCGCCGATATAGGGATGAGATCCTCAGACCTATTCTAGTCCCTTACGCTGCAGCAATCGGAGATGACTTCATTTTAATGGACGATAACTGCAGGCCACATCGTGCTAACCTGGTGGAGGATTTCCTTTTCGAGGAAGGAATCCTACGAATGGAATGGCCAGCGTGTTCTCCAGACATGAATCCAATAGAGCACGTTTGGGACGCTCTAGGAAGACGAGTTGCTGGCTGCCAATCACCCCACAAACTCTCCAAGACCTGGAAAGAGTTCTTCTGGAAGAGTGGGACAGAATACCCCAACTCGTGATTAATAGCCTCATTAATTCCATGCCTCAAAGGTGTTTAACGTTGCTAGCCGTCCGTGGAAACCTTATCCTCTACTGAAAATGATTTCCTTTGAAGAAAACACCTTTTCTTATTCTTTTTTTCTCATATGCACAAATTGTGTTTTTTTCTTTTTTTACACAAATGCACAATAAAGTGCATTTTTTTTCTGCCAAACATGTGTAATTTATTCTCATATAACCTACTACGTCTGTCGACCATGTATCAATCAGCTAAAAAGTTTCCCAGCCACAAGATCCACCTAAAACCGCAATATCCTTTAATTGTTTTGAGCAGTGTATTTAAAAAATATCAAGTATATCTACTTTTTATTCTGTATGGTGATTCATTTACACTATAATTGGGTCCCACCATGGTGGTCGAGGATATACAGACACTGAACATGGTAGACGGCTGAAGTGTTTGCGTCCCGCATTCGGGCCAACTGCAAGGCTGTCGATCTAACATTATGGAGCTTTGGTCGGTTTTCTCCAGATGCACCGTGAATACGCGTTAGACCCCCGTAAGTAGATACCTTCAGTGTAGGCTTTCCATAACACACAAACATCAAGAAACAGATTATATCTAAAGTAAGAATAGTTGTATGTACCTAAAGATATTTAAGTTGTTGAATAATTTTAAATTCATGCAACTACTCTTAAGTTAAATATTACAATTAGGCATGTTTAGTTTGTTAAATATTACTATTACGCATGTTTATGTATGCAAATTTTGCGCATATTTATAAATGTACTGCTTAATTGAAATTTTGAACTACACTATGCATAATAAATTATTGCTAATATGAAAAATATGCTACTTTTTTTAAAACTTTTTAAAAAACTTTTTAAACGCCTGCCAGAAAAGCGCCATTATTAAAATAAATACTTGATATATGCAGTCAAATCTGCGCTAGTATACGCAATACACAAACCCAAATATGGGTGAAAACATTTTAAGGTAAACTACAATGGAATGTATCAGAAAAAGTAGATTTCCTTTTTTTATATAAATCAATTTAAGGAACATCGAAATATTTTGAAAAATATTGTTTAATGCCTAATTTTATTCAAGTTTTCATTCTATAACCCTGGCCATCCTTTTTGTCACTTGTTAAGTGGACTTAATGAGTTATTATACGCATATTTTCAAAGTGAAATCTATATATAAGTGAAATTTTTACAGAGGAGAGAAGATTTTATGGGCACAGCCCTCTGAAAATAATAATAAAAAAAATATTGTGGTAGTCCTTATTCAATTTCATGAAATTCCTTTTTATGCCTCTATTATTTTTTCACTTTTCGAAAGACTTTTGTGGTATCAACATTGACTTGGAGCTAATTCCTTAAAAATTAATTTCAATTTCTTTAATTTTAAACATGCATATCTTGAGAATATACGCTGGTATTTCAATTTTAAAAATATTTAATCTCAAACTAAATATTTTGAAATTAAATGTTTAAAAAATAGAAATAATGAACTTTAAAATGAATTTTTTTATTTTAGAAATATTATATTGTTAACTGATTTTTGTTGTTGTTGTTGTAATTCTTAGTTTACTTTCAATTTAAATATTTCATTTCTTTCAAAATACTTTGTTTTCAACAGGTATGATTTATCGACATTTCGTTCAATTTCCCTTTCCTATTTTCTTCCAAATAATTCAAAATGAGTCATGATGTTACACATACATGTATTTATTTCATCGTTAATTTTTCTATTAATTATATAAAACAATTTTCTATTGGTTTGAAAAATATCAATACACATAATAAGTTTCAATCACAACTTCCTATTTCTTCGGATTTCATAAATATCTCCCTGAGTAAAATGTTGTTTTGCGTAGTTTATCCAGCAGAATTTCATAACACATTATTTTTCTGTACATATTTATTTATTTCCATTAGAACAATAACAGATTTTAAAAATTCCTTTGGGTTGTTGACACCACTGCAGCATAGCTTTTATATATCCCATTTCTGACACAAAAGTACGCCTTTTTCGGGGTGCAGATGACCCAGTTTAAACTAAATAAAATAGTTTCGGTATTTCAATCAGAATGACACAGAATTAAAAGTTATTTAAATTAAGAATTTCTCATTTGTGTGAAGCAGTTTTAATATTCAACTAATTATTTCTTAGGAACAATTTACTTTTTATAAAACTAGTTTTTAATCACCCTTTTCTTCGATTTTCCTCTAGTTCCGTGTTGTAAAGGAAACAGCATTTTAATTATTTTTGCCCTTTTCTTCTGTGCAATTGTGCAACAAACACCGAACTGAAAAACAAAGTACATTTATCTATTTCTTTAAAATGTAATTTCAAGCAACAACATGTTGCAATAGTAGTTGGAAATCAAAGTCATTAAAAAGAAAGAACTTTACTTGCCTTAGTTACAAAGTATATTCGTATGACCTCTTTCCCACAGTGATTACGATTAGACTCTTAATTCAGAAATATAGCATGTTGAACTCTTTTTGATGACTAGTCTTGGGTAATTTTTATATTTTAAAATAGGTCAAGTGCATTGAACATCTCTTTGTTCACAGTAGTTTTCAATAATTTTGATGAAGAGTCACCAAGTACACTGCTAAATATAAATTAGTTTGAAATAGTTTTGATGAAGAGTTATTAAGTACAGTGCAAAAGTACAAACTCATTCGCTTTGAGCCGAATTGATTTTACTTAGCAGATGAATTTTACATCCAACATCTTTCAAAAAAACTTTTTTTATCTTTATGTAATTTCAATTGTTAAACTTGCGGAGACCATAGTGATTAATCTGTTCAATACTAGGTAAGCTGTAATTCAGCAATAAATAATTCAACTGAAGTTATTAGGTTTTCGTAAATATAAACTTACTATAAACAAATATAGTTCTCAAATTCTTTGGTCACATGATAACATACATCTTGTTATAGGCAATATGTTATCAAGTGTAAAATTACAGTCTTTTACAGCAGCGCTTTCTGACCTTGAACTATATCTGTAAAAGTATTTTTTTGGGGGGTTGAAGGAATGTTAATATAAATGTGTGACTAAAATGACGTCATGAATTTAATAAACTGAATTATATAGTAAAATAATATGGCATAGAATCACGCCCACTGATTTCTGTCCAGCTTTCCTGTCTCCTGATTTTCAATTAGCTGAATGACACTCGAGATAGGTGAAACTAACTCAAGCACTAATTATTCTCTCCAAGATGGCTGTTTTGGTTTGATTTCGGATTTCGCTATCTCTTTGCTTGAGAGTGCCGGTTGATAGGATTTGTGCTTGTCCTTGAAGATGGAGGTTAATCTTTTATTTTACTAATCAATGATGCAGACTTCATTAAGAGGCGGCTTTTCACTCTTTTTGTAATGGGACATCAGATTAACAGATTTGTGCCTAGATATTTTTGTGACCTTCTTCGATTTTTGCTAATACCAGCAATAATAGATAAATTTCTGATGTCAACTTCTTGAATAAGGGATTATTTCTTTTAAAATCATTATGTATAAAAATTGAAATATCAACACCCTACTCGGTCATGTTAAAATATTTTGTGGAGTTGAGGTTCAGTACTCGTGAATAAAGGCTAGCGAAAATAAATAACGTTTTTCGACTGATAGCGAAAATGCCGTCCCAAAAAAGGAACACTAGGCATAAATGGGTTAGCCCTTGAAACTGCAAGCATTTTCATTCCACTCTAATGGAGTTTGAAGATGAGCTGTTTAATAATTTTTACACATTGATTTTATAAAGAACTTTAAAATTTCGCTTTATTCATATGTAAATTTAGGAAAATATTCGCACGCCTTTTTGCTACCTGTAAGAATTTTACGGAAACAATATCTAGTATTATTTTTGAAACAAAAGTAGGAAATTTGACTAATGTTTGTATATTTTTGATATCCAATGCTGAAAATGCCTTAAATGGGTGGTTCTCGGTGAAACCACCAAGCGTGAAGGGGTTAAGCAGCTGATTTCATTAAACAGCAAGTTCATAAAGTGCCAGGCGCTGCACTAAAATTTTTTATATTTCCATTGGCAAACGGATCTGTAGCCATTTTAGGAATTTAAAAATAAGACTATTTCTCTTAACATTTCATATTACACTTTTAACCACTTCTGGGATCATTGATTAAAATATGTCAATATTTTAATGAGAACACAACCTTTAAGTATATTACCACCGCCTGCATTGAATATTTTATGAAATAAAATGCAGAACATTATTCAGACAAAATCTATTTTAGTAAAACTTACCTGTAAGTAAAATTTACTTTCAGAAAAACATTTATTTGAACTTTAACTTCACCCCTGAACCTTGACTGTGTCTCAAATACTGTATAATACTGCTATCTGATGACGGTAAAAACATTCAAAAGGCTTCTAGCTGACTGAAATAAGAATATACGAAAATTTTCGAGAAAGGTCGCTATTGCAGGGCAAATTCTCAAATCCAAGATATTAGATATTGCCCGGAATTGGAATGGGTTAATACGTGTGTTCAACACATTTATCAGCTCTCAATGATGTGGTCTTGAGTTAAAGACTTATGTTTTTAGTGTTGTCAGATTTATCTACTTTGTGATTTTTCACAGTCGCTGGCATAAGTCAAATAAAATATGCTATCATTGATCATTCCTGTTCAATTCTCAAAATTAAATCGCTTTGATTATTAAATTCTGAACTTACAAAATGCACTTTTTGGCCAGAAATCCCTTATACCAGAACATGATTGTAAATTTGCTATTACGTAGACTAAATTCTTTAAACGTAACTTCTTTTTTTTTTTTCTTCAAAAATACGAGATTATTCAAGATCATTTCTTGAAACTACTGTTTTCACCGTCAGTTTCTGATTTGGTAAACACTGAGAGAAATTTGGTAGAATGTTAACATTAAGCCAAATAATATTGTATCTTTGAAATAAACAGCCAGCGCCTGACAAAAAAGCAATAATTAGTATTAAACAAATGAAATATATTTAATTATGCACTTGAGAATTTTTTTTTGTGAATTATATAAATATCTTTCCCACATTAAAGGAAATACGTTAAAATATCATACATACACTGTTAAGTGCTAAAAATTTTCCAAGTGATTCAGATAATGTTTAATAGACGGGAGCAAGACAAATGAAAGGAGTGAGGTAAAAATCATCTTAAAATGCACACTAAATTTAAAAATTATGTAATTAAATAGTACAAAGTTGAGGTTTTCCTTTTATTTTCGTTTATAACATGGGCATTTAATTTTTGTTAAGTTTAATGGGAAACAGATACACCTCGCTTTTGCGGAAGATTTACGGCATAGATCATGAATATTTAGCACTCTGCGAGATAATTACTATTCTCTGTAAGCAGCAAGTATGGGGTAGTCGTCTTTTTTGCATCAACTGTATTATCAGGCAGAATTGAGAATTTCTTAAACGTTAATTTAATACAAGATTCAAAGAATTTCTTTTTCTCTCTTTTCTGCAGAAGTTCTTGAAATTAAATCTGTTAAGACACTCAATTTTTGAAATTTAGTGATACTTCAGTCACTAACATTTGCTTCACCCATTCTTTTAAATGGAAAAGCAAATGCTTCTTGATGTATTTTATAGTAGATTTTAGTATTTTTGTGCAGGAATATTTTTCACTTGTTACTTAAGAGGACAACCGATTGAAGAAACGTTATTTCCATTGAAGAAACGTATCCACCCAAACCTGCCCTTCTTTTAAATAGATTTTTTACTCAAAAGAAATGGACCAACTTTCTTCAAAATTCAAGATTTCCGTACAAAATATAAAAGAATCACTAAATCGGTTACTGATGTCTTGATTTCATGATTTTTTTTTCGGTCCATGCATCCGCCTGATGGTTAAAGAGACCCAAAGTGATAGCTGGCAAACGTAGTAAGTACATTATATTTACACTCAGTGACATAAGACAACGTTCTTTGTATAGAAAGTTTATTACTATAAGATGTAAATTTAATTTAACATTTTCAGGTTTAATCACTTCGATTTCGCAATTGACATTTCCAACCATTTATATGATATAAAATATGATTCTGCTCCGTTAATTTCTCTGAGCATAAAATTAAATGTTCGACATAACAGGTAGTTGCTTAAATATCAAAAAACAGGTCATTTCGAAATGATGTTAATAATAAATAAATGAATGAACTAAAACTCAGTGCAAATGATTTATAATTTTCCC
Source organism: Cheiracanthium punctorium (assembly GCA_038373885.1). NCBI lineage: Eukaryota > Metazoa > Arthropoda > Arachnida > Araneae > Cheiracanthiidae > Cheiracanthium > Cheiracanthium punctorium. Next base: position 1,649,148 of record JAWZYV010013197.1, on the reverse strand, counting down.
CCTAAAATTGTAAATAAATAAATAAGTAAAATAAAATTAAGTTAATGAATAAATAAAATAAAACAAACAAATAAATAAATAAAAATACTTTTTAATTAAAAAATGGTGTTTTTTATAAACCTGATAACAAAATATTCCGTTATCAAAATACATTGCTAAATAGTAAGCTAAAATATGAATTTATTTTCCACTTTGAAACTTTTCTTTTGTAAAGACTTGGCCGGCCTGCCGAACTAATTCAACTATTTTGTGTATGGGGGATTTTAAATTCACATTTTAGATAAAATATTGGATTCTAATTTACTAATGCTCTGCAGATACTTGTCGGAGTTCATCCGGCATATATATCATCTACATAAACGACACTCAGGTTTCATTAAAATGTTTATCTAGTCAAAATTTCGTCAGTTGGAATGATACTGTATCTTTAAAAAGTTATCTAATCTTCTTATTTAAATCTTTAAGCAATCACATTGGAGCGGGTATTTGTTGACTGAAAAAGCTCCCCTTCTGATAGTTCACTAGACACAGCTAACAAGTGACTTTAGACATAGAAAAACAGCAGCTGAGCAGGGGCGTAGCCAGAAATTTTTCATGGGGGGGGTTACGACTACTGAAACTCACATATATGCATACATGTGTGTGATAAGGGAGTGAAGAATATACTTTTTGTATGGCAAAAAATTCCTCATGGGGGGGTTATGACCCCCCTAACCCCCACCGTGGCTACGCCTCTGCAGCTGAGTCATGTGCATTTTGATGAAAATAGGTTATATTGAATAAATGTTTTTCCTTAACGAACTCAATTTGATAGTGTCTTCTTATAACTGTAAATGCAAAAAGAAATCTGTTTCGTATAGACATTTATAAATATCTTTTATAACAATATACATGATAATGTTCCTTATTTAAAAATACCTCTACTAAATAGTATTTTAAAAGACAAGATGTAATAGCTAATGTGGCAGAACACAAATACTATAGTGTGAAACAAATTTTCTACCTCACTTATACAAATGATGAATTTGTTTCTTCCAAAAATGCTTCGTTTAAAATAGAATACAAATCACCAATTTATTTTTGAGCTTGCGTTTTCTCAGGAAGATTTCGTCACCAATGTACGTTAAAAAAATTTGGTTTGCATTTAAGTATTTTACGATACTTTTTCACCATCCCGGTAGTACGATTACTGTTGAAATTTTGTTCATTAAAAGGTTAATGGCGTTATCTTACTATCACATTAAATTCGTTGTTATTTTTAAGATAATTTTTTTTTATTTTGAAGATATCATTTGTTATTTAACCTAGTTTGGAATATATAAACAAAGTTTTATAGTCTCATAAAACTCAAAACTAATTTGCCTTCAAAATCACCAGGTTGTTTTTCTAATATGAAACTTAATTTTGGACAGTTATTAAAAGTAACAATTTAAGTTAGAGATGCTTGAAAAATTAGGGAATGTTTTTTCACTAGCAGTACGAACAAGTCAGTCTATTACGATTTTGAAACATTGCGAACTAAAAAAAAGCAGTTTGAACAAATGCTTTCTAAGTGAGCGTTCTCGCACCCAATTTTGCACTTTATGAAAATTTCATAGAGCAATGATTGTCATCGAATGATTGTAAAGACAGCCTCATAGTATGTTCGGACCACATGTGACAACTGCAGTCTTTTTAGAGAGCAGCTTAAAGTTAAAACCGAAAGCCTTCCTAAAACGTTTAGAGAGCATCCTCTTTCAGCTGCGAAAATATATTATATCCTGCACCCTCGGAAATATATTTTGTTTCGTATCAATTACATCTAAAGACCGCCGAGCAACGTAAAAAATTCAAGTCTAAAATATTACGGAAGAGAGAAGAAGAACCAAAGCGAGTTAATAATGTAAGTCTTCGAGGAGAGAGGAGGAAAAAGAAAGAAATAAAAAAAAGACTCCGGAAAAAACATCAAAGAATTTATCCGGAGTCTTTTGAAAGTAAATCTCTTCTCGTAGACAATTCCGGGTGCGGGGAGGGGGAATTTGCTTCAAAAGTGCTCAATAAGATGTCGCCTAGGAGTGGAAAGTATCAAATGGTCACAGGGATGTTTCTGCCTAATCCTGTTACAGCCTCAGGCTGTGACTCAGCTCCATTGGAAGCAGTATTTACCTTACTGGGAGACCGGTGCTCAAATAGTGTAGTCCACCCCACTTTTCCAAAAGGTAAAAAAGGAAAAAAAAAAAGTTCCATTCAATTATTGTGAAGCTCTTTTTCTCTCAGAGTACAACTAGCTTTACAGACAGCACATAAAGATAGTCGAATCTGGTAAAATAGAGAAAATATTACGGCTATTGATATGCTATTGGAAAGGGGAAAAAAGCAATTTCTATCTTGCTTTTAAATTATGATTCGATGAGGCTGTGTAGGATTGTTTTAGGGTCTTCTTTAGGATGTCTTCTGAATGTAAGCAATTATGGTTTGTGGAGTTCTGAGTTGTGTATACATTAGAGTTTATGGGTAGTTGGGTATTGTAGAGAGATATTGAAGTGGAGAGGGGTGTTTGAAGAAAAAAGAAAAAAAATCTTCTTTTTTTCTTTGAGAAGTGTAAAAATGATTAAACACGTAATTCATACTAAATTATTGACTTAAATAAATATTTTTTATTCAGTAACATTGCAGTAAAAACGTACACTTAAGATCTTAGTTTTGCTTTTAAATTTAAGCATAAAAGTAAATTAATTTAATAAATATATTCATGATTATTATTGGAACAAAACGTTTACTGTATAAGCAAAATCGTTGTCTGAAAAACCTAAGACAATGTTTCTTCATTTACGTAGTGAAAAAATGATTCATAGTACTATTGAGTGTTATTATATGCTTTTCCAAGTATGTACACTTAAAACAGTTTTAGGAAATGGTAAAGGTTACATGGCGCAAATTAGTACATGGCGCAAATTATCTCTTTAACAATTGTTCATTTGTTCCATTAGCTGAAGTAATCTTGATGATTTGAAAACTTTCATTGAAGACTCCAGAATTAATCCCATTAATATTATTATAACTGTTTTGAACGTCTGTTACAAAGTGAGATTTTAACGAAAATTATTTATTTACATTTTTTGTACGTACTACACTTAAAAAGTTATTGCTCGAAAAACTCAAAACCCATGTCATTTACTGGTTTTAATTATTTATTCATAGTTGATAAAGGAATGTTTGTCGACGAATTTAATTGATGATAGTATAAAATACAGAATAACACATTTTTATGAATTCATATCAAGTTTGTCTTAATTAGTTAACAAAATTCAAAATGTCACAATGAAGGGAAAATATGAAAGTTTTATAAAACAAACTTGAATAAGTACGTTATTCTTTTAAACAACACGAAAGAAATTAAACCATTCAGCACTAAAACACATATAAGGACAATCAGTTACTTTTCTCAAACAATGGAACGGGATTAATATATTTATTTTCAAATAACTTGCAGGCAATATTTTTATCAATTAATTGTTCTTAAATAAGCCTCGGCCTCCGGTAACATACCAAATTACATTCACATTACTTGATTAACAACAATTATAACTCCCACTACCTAAAAAACACGAAAATCTTTACTTAAATTTCCGTATTCATATTTCCCCCCCCTCCTTTTTAGCTTTAATCATTGGAGCCATCCGTCCCCAGATTAATCATCAGGGAAACAGCTTCTCTCCCTCCCCTACCCCCCCCTACCCCCCCCCAGTAAAGTAGAATCATAGGTTGGTGTTCAAATAACAGCGCACCTTGTCACTGGTTCTTTCCCCCCCCCCTCTGCTACCGATATTCGATTATTGAATCGAAATAGGATAATCGTCCCCGGTTAAAAGTAGGGCAGCAAAGACAATTTCGCCTGTGTCTTGCAGTACTCTACTGGCGGAAAATCATGCGATGATTGATATTGCATGAGAAGAAAATAGTGCGTCGACATGATCTTAAGTCCTTAAAGGATTTGATTTATGATTTTTTTTTAACCCTAAAGGATATTGAACTTAATGAAAATTCTTATACTTCGTGAATGCAAGTTATCTGTGTAGTTAAGGTATATTGAATCGCTTTTAAAATTTTGAAATATAATGCAGTTATTACGCGTTATTGTTAGTGCGCATTTACATTTTCCAGGGAATGATTTTCAATTTTTAGTTCAGAAGCATAATTACTTCCCTTAAATAAATGTGAGTGTGTGCGTGTGTGTGTACCAAGAATTTTCATGAATATCTACTTTCCCATGCAGTTACTAAAGTAAAAGAACAAACTTAACATTAAAAATTTATTTTACAAATTTACTTTTAATTTATTTATTTTAATTAATAAATTTTTAGGCATTATCAAAACTGTGCATGATTTTAAAAAATATATAATTATATTTTAAAAAAATATATAAAATATATAATATAAAAAAAGCAATAATGATTTTAAAAAATATATAATATAAAAAAAGCAATAATGATTAGATTTATTCATATGAACAGAATGCCGTTAATATATTACGGATGTAAATTGTACTCTTTTCTTAACAAAAATTAGGGATTGCACTATTAATCAATCATTTAAAGTAGAATATTGATCAATAACTAGCTGAAAAGAAAAAAAGTGTACAGACAATAGTAAAACAGAGTTTGAATATAATAATAGTGTTCGTAGGAATTTTCCAAATGGGAAAAAAAAAAAAACGCAAGCGTATACATTTAAAACTTGAAAATTTTAAAATGTATGAAAGTCTATAAATTATATTTTCGGTACTTTCGAATGTGTAGACTAGTTGTTAACTTAATTAGTGTTCAAGAGTATGCTAAACTCGGAAGCATTTTTTCAACCTACGCTTTAAAATGTATAGAGAAAGAATGTCACACAAAAATGCCCAACAATTAAAGGGATGATAAAATACAATGTTCAGTAAAATACTTGAATAAAATTATCGAAATTTAGCGTGCATTGAATGTGCATAGACAAACTACATTAGAAAAGTTTCCATTCTGCTTTAATTACTTTTCGCATAGTCATATACATAAAGCGAACATGCGAAACTGTAAACATTTGCTTTACAAATTCTTTATAATGCCGTAAAAAAAAGCAAAAATACGGATTGTACGCTAGCGGGTATATGCATCGGCAGTACCAGCAAGTGAAAATTACGTTCTTTGAGATATTTTTTTTTTCCGCATTTGATAAGAAAACGGATCCGCGTCCAAACGCATTTCATCAGTCTCGACTGAACCCCTAAAATTCCCGGGTGTAAATTTAGGGCACCGTAAAAACATGTTTTGCTTTCATTCTAAATTCCTTTCGCAGAGAGCCTTGAATCGCGAGATTCCGTCTCAATTAGCATTGCGAGAATCAAAAAAATGGACACGGAAAGCGAAAACGAATCCAAACACAACACTGAATCATAATCAGATCCAGGAAAAGACTATAAAAATAGGAGAGAGAAAGGAGACGATCCTTTGTCATTAGGGAGAAAAATACAGAGGGATCTAGAAGAGGAAAGGAGAAAACGCCGGGAAGGCTAGGCAGAAATTGATGAAATAACTGTCTAGAAACTCTTCAATCGTCCCTGTTTTTTTTCCCCCAACTTTTCCCTGTTAAGTCTTTACGAAGAGTGATTCGTGCAAAAAGGAGAATCAAGCGTTTCGCCCGTTAACGCTTCACAAAATCAAAACTTAGTTTGTTCTTTTTTTTTTTTTTGTGCGAAAAAGGAAAAGTGATGCATTGAATATTTTGAGAGGTAAAGCAATACTAAGTATACACGTTTCTACTTTGAGCTTATGGATAAGATGTAAATAAAGGTAAAATAATTTCATTGTCTGCTCCGAAAATCAACAATGCTAGTGTTACCACTCTAGATTCATGAAAGCTGTAAAAATATTTATCAATTTTTAAATGAAAACTACCGTAAACAGCGCTAAAATCCGTCAGTTATCATTTTCCAATGCAGTGCCTAGCGTTAAATTTAATTTATAATCGAAATGTAAATCCTTCATTAAATTGTGAAATGCCGGCAAGTGTACGGTAAATTTGAAGGATTAATTTTACAGCTAGTGCAGGTTTTGGTTGATCATTTAAACTTACTTATAATTCTTTGCCTGAATTCTACTATAATTTAGGACTTCACCGGAAGAGGTTAGAACTCTAGAATGCACCTTACAAATTTCTAAACAGCAGCTGAAGTTTACTGCATGAAAATAATTATCTTTGGTTATCCTTGAATCCAGCCTACTTTCTCTGAAATTTTTCACGTGAATTGGTAACTACAGACAATTATTGTTGCTTTTGAAGATTGTCAAAAACTTGGTTCCGAATTCTTCATCAATCATAGACTTTTCAAATTGCAACATTTAATCGCTTTTGCAACACGATTTGTAGAAGCACGTTAATACTAAGTTACGCTTTGGAAAGTGAACTCATTTTCTGAAAGTGAACTCTGTAACTACAGACAATTATTGTTGCTTTTGAAGATTGTCAAAAACTTGGTTCCGAATTCTTCATCAATCATAGACTTTTCAAATTGCAACATTTAATCGCTTTTGCAACACGATTTGTAGAAGCACGTTAATACTAAGTTACGCTTTGGAAAGTGAACTCATTTTTTTTTCCTTAGATCAATCATACCATTCGTCTTCAGTGCTGATAACAAATCATCTGTTAAAGCAGTTAAATGTTTTTTGTTATCTTATCAAATTTCATCAATTGTCACTGAAACAGTTTTCACTGGAATTACATAAACGTATTGTCCCATTCTGTAAAATAACGACGTGTAGTTTCAAGTATTTTTCCAGTGACAAAGAAATTCCATTCTGACTCCATTACCTTTTGTTTGGTGATGTTGAGGAAAAAAAAAACACAAAAAATTCCTTTTAGAAAAGGAACTGTTCCCTAAAATCTCTTAAAACTTGTGTATCTTATAAAAACAATAAAAACCACGTTATTTTATATTTATAATGCATCCTTCATGTGCAAATGTGAAACAATATTGAATGAAATATAATTTTAAATATGTTGCCACTAAAAAATACCTGTTAGTTCTTAAAATTTCCGTTTTTAAGCAAAATAGTATTGATAGTAAGCTTTAAGTATATTGAATTTATAGAAAGTCTTTCATGAAACTTTTCAAACGCAAAAAGCAAATGCATATGCATTTAAAATTAGCATTCGTGAATTCAAAATAATTGGTAGGGTACACAAAGTTGAGAGCCTGCATAAGGTTATGTACTTATTTTCACGTTTGATTTATTTATTTTTTTTGTTTGTTTGTTTGTTTTAAAACTTGATTTTTATCATAAAATTAGTATTTTTTCAGTTTGTTTAATCGTATAATTTTTAAGTAGTAATAAATCACTCAGCATGCGTAATGCACATTATTTCACCACACAGAAAGGATATTGTAAAAGTTGATTTCTATATAAATTAGGCATTAATCAAAATAATGTGCTGTAAAACACAGTTACTTAAATTTTGAACAAATACACATTTTGTATCTAAGCTGTTACGTATATAGAGGTAATGCGTAACAAAAAATACAGCTAATTTAATAAGTTGTAAAAATTCCTATTTGTGCATTAATAAATTATGACGACGTTATAACTCGACGTTATGAACTTTCACAGCTTTTGTTAATTCATTTTTACTATAAAAGGAACATAACTCATGCAAGATCCATTTTAATTAAATATATTACTCCCTGTATCTCTTGTAATACTGTAGGTGTTTTAAACTATCCGGTGAAAATAACAAATTAACTCTTTAATTATTTACCTGTAATTTATAAAATTTCTTTATAAATATTTTAATTTATCGCATAGCAGACAGATTGTTTTGTCAAATATAAAAAAATAATGTGTTCACTTTATTGAAAAATTGTCACAAAACGTAATTTCATGTAAAAATTGGTACATACCAATAAGTAATGTATGCGAGAGGAGTTAAAAGATTTGAGTGAAGAAGACTGTGTCCCCTTATTATACTTGATTAATTTCTTTTTTTTTGAAGTTCATAAAAAGTACTGATGTCATTTGATGGTAATAAAAATTATAATTTATCTGAAATCCATAAAGTCATTTCAATGCAATCTATTGCACTGATAAATCAGTACCTGTATTTAGAATATGCGTTTCTCTCACTTAACTCTTTATTTCAAATTAAACTAAATACTTATTTTAATTCTGCCTTTTTCATCGCAGAAAACGTCCAGAAGTAACTTCTACCAATTACAAGCGCACTTCCCATTCGACCGCTAATTACTAGATAAACATTTAAAATAAATTATGATAAATTAATGCATCTCGGAATATAGTGGAATCAAAATAAATTAAATATGAATGCATTCTCTCTCTCCCATAAAACATGTTTATCTTCATTTCGAAACCGTTTAGCTCAGGGGGACATCATTATTTTGACCTCTATTTTGAAATTTAAAAAAACAAAAAATCCCACGTCATTAAGGAAAGGGATTACTGTCGGTGCATTAAACATCATAAAGCATAATTACTGAAATCCACTTGATGTTTGTTCGTGATAGCGGAAAACGCATCTGTAGCTCATATAGAACACCTTCTCAGATTCTGCTTTTGTTCGGATACATTACCAGTTTAATTGCTATGATAAACCTCTGGGGATGTCCACTGGGCTCAGTAACTCTGACATGCGTGAAACGCCTTTCAAATTGGTAATGATGCCCTAGCGCCCGTTAGACACATTGCAGCAAATTAGCTCACCGGAGATGGGGGTACGTGCACAAATTACGGGCTTTTCGGAGCGGGGGAAAGACACATTCTCGTTAATCCTCGTGATTTGTAATCAGTTTTATATTAATTTTGTCGAGCTGGTTGGGTTTAATTTACGACGCTCGGTTTAAACGTTTGAGGAAATGGTATTGAATATAAATAAGTAGGAAAATTACTTTTTAAGGGAGTTCGAGTGAAAGAGTTTGGAAGGATAAAATACGTCCATTTTTGAGATTATTGTAGATGACCTCCCTGAGAAACTGTAATATATTAAAATGGAAATAAAATTACAGTGTAAATGTACTAATGCAAATTAATTTAGAAATTTGGGTTTGTCATGATAAATTGCATAAGAATGATTTGTATGTAGCGCAGAAAAATGAACACCATTGAATGAACAATGAAGTATCAGTAAAATGATGACCAGTAACCCAATTATTTCCCTGGAATTTGATTTCATCACCGATTAAAACAATTAAATTTAAAAATAATGTAATTTGCTTCTCAATCGTTTTATCATCAATCTAAATTTTGTTTTCCGTATGCATGACTTCCGTAGATTCCGATAAAACTCGGTTCATAGCGTCAACTGCACGTAAATATGAACGGTAATATTATAAGTTTTCGTAACTTTTTATGAATACGAAATTTATTCACACTACTCTAATCTTTCAAAATGACATATCTACATATAGAAACCGTTGAATAACATTTATGAATACTATAAAGTTAGGTAAATTTTGCCTTATTAAAACTGGACAGTATGAAGTTCCACAGCTCCACCCCTTCTTTAAAAAAAGATGGAGAAGAAAGAAAGAAGAAACAGAAAAAGGCAACTAGAAATTTTAAACTTACATTAGGGATGGGAAGATTTTTTTTCGTTACGTCTCAGAAAAGACAGTGCTTGTCATCTTTGGCTCCTTCTAATACTGTGGGGTCAAATTACTTATCAACAATATAAGCAAAGCTCTTACTAGTAAATGAAACAAGAATATATGTGTTGGAATATTCTAATCGTAAACAGTTGTTAAATTGACTGAAACAGCATTTTTAGGTTTATGTTTCGTATCTAGATAAAATGTTTAAAAAAATCAATAATTATCAAGCCATAATCAAATTTAACGTAAATATTTCGATTTTAATTTTAGACATAACAACCAACAGAATTAATCTTTATAAATTGAAACAGAATTGCACATATTTTAATTTATTTCGAAACGAAAACTAAATGGTAGCAAAATTGCAAAATAAATATTATCATGTTATTTGTATCTTGATTTAAAAATTTAAATAACTCTGAAAAGTATGTGTGTTTCGGTCTGTCGTGCACGTATTTATACTTTTCAAAATTATATTAAGTTTGGTGTCACTGGACGAGAACGTTTGGTTCATTTCATAAAATCGAAATATAATAAATAAATTAACATGACTCCTAGAGTTATGTCAACAACTAAGGTGAAATTTATTTCAAATTAATGTTACCCAGTGTTTAGCTTAAGCATTAAACTTAACGGCCGCTATTAAAACAGTTTAATGTAAGAGAACGTTGTCAAATTATGCCACAAACATAATACTTAATTTGAGCTAAAAACCACTGTGGTTTCTTCTAAAAGGTGAGTGTTTATTCAGTCAGAATTCTAGTCATGAAAGGACATTTAGTGATCTTGAGTCTTGAGGTTTGTATGAAATATGTTTTAATTTACTTTTAATTGTGCATCCCAGTATTATTGGTTTTCCAGGGATAAAAATGAACAGCTTAACTCCTCATACTACGTTTCTATTAAAAATAAATCATTTTTATATATAATTTAAATACCGTTAACTTATATACCCAGCAAGTTTTTTACAAGCTTTAATAATAAATCACACTGGTGTGAAACACTATGTCAACAGTAAGATGTCAACAGAGTACTGACTGCTAAATTGAACCTACTTTAAACTGGCATAGAATATTTTAACCTTAGTTAAATTTTAAATAAAACTATAAAAAATTGAATTATACAAATGAAACGTTTAAAAATGCTTCAATTACATGTGGAAAGTATATAGGTTTATAAAATTGTTTGGAATGTCAGACCAATTTCCGTGTTATTTGTAACTTTATTCTACAATCAGAGTAAATTTTACAAAATTTCAAGTACATCCTTTTTTTCTAGTTTACGTGTAATACTTTTAAACTTGTTTCTACTATTTGGCAGGTTTACACTCTTTCTCTGAACGACAAAAGAAAAAGGACAAAAAGTTGTTTACACGGTAATAAAATTGGACACACAAATTGCAAAATAAGTAAATTTTGAAAAAGGAAATTTCAATTAATGTTGGTGCGCTCAGGATTTCTATTTGTCAACGTTTATAGTCAAAACATACCTTTTAAAAGTGGTTTAGTTAATTTAAGGGCAACATGCATTACCGTGTAAGGTGGAAATCAATGAATGAAAAACTTACAGCCACTGAGAGGGTTGATGTATAACTTCAATACTCTCAAACAATATATTATTTTGCGTGCTGATAATATTGTTTTGACAGGATATATTTAATGCACTTAAAATTGATAGCTTTTAATGCACTTTTTATATCATAGGAAAATGTAAAGGAAATATTGAACATATAATTTTTCAAGATGCTTAAAGGCTTTTATGTTAAACATAGAGTATTTTTTATAGTTTTCCACTTTTTCAAAAAAAAAATTGCAAATTGTTTTTAACATTTTTACATAAAAATTCTAGCTACCTTTAATTGATAACAATCATATCATTTAAATATGATGCATTTTGGAAATTATATAGACAGCACTCAAAACATTTATTACAAATATACAGCTATTTAAATCGAGAACTTTACTCCATTTATTAAATTAAATGTATCCCTGAAGTACTAGGCAGTATAAGTACTAGGACAAATTAAATGATCCCAACTGCCACCAGTAGAACATTGTTTTAAGATATCCTACATCCACTTCTAGAACGCTACAGATTTAAAATAACCTATCCTCCTATCCTGAAGACTGATTCCCACTTCTCCCTTATTAATTGAAATAGCAGCTTCTTTCTCTTGCACAATCAGCCGGCAGCGACGTACGGGTACGGGCAGAGTAAGAGAGATCACCCTTTTGTCACGTATATGGACGGCTGAAAATAATGCCGCGTCGGTTCTGCTTGCTTCCAGTTTTCTGCATCGTGCACTCTACACGATCCTCCAATCCGACACGAAGTGGACGACAAACATCTCGAAACCATCCTGAGCGTGATCGAGTTACCGATGGAGCTCTTTATCGTGTTGCTGCTTCATTATTTTTGAAAACATCCTCGCCCCGTTCACGGAAGTTTTCGGGAGCTGAGGATTACATCCAAGGCGAGTTTTCCCCTCAGCCAGACGTTTAAACAATTCCATTCTCACGTTTTGACGGAGTGTACGAAATTTCCTTCGAGGAGCGTGTGTGATTGGTTTGTGTGATGTTTTCTTTGTTTCGGTGTTTGTTCCTCGCTTAGTTCCCATTAAAATTATCGTCGAAATTGCGTAAGCTTAATTGCTTGTGATATTCATATATTTGAATCTTTGTGGCATTTAGAATGTATTGTCACAGTAATTTAGAAAAATAGTATTAATTATTATACACTAATGTACTTAACACTTGTTCTATTTCTGTCCTTTGTTTAAAAAAAAAAAAAGGAAATAAAATAAAGTGCATATATATGTTTATCTTTTTATTACCTTATTTTTGCCAATTTTTTTTTAATTCATATCTCATAAATTTCTTCTTCTCCTCTGTGTACTTAGATTTTCTGTCATATTATTCTTTTCCGAAATGGCAACATTCTTTTTCTAAATTTTCTTTTGTTTATCTTCATTTTTTGCTCTCCTACATGCGTGTAAGTTGGTGAACGCTCTGTAAGCGAAGGGGGAATTTATGCAACCCCTGAAACGTCCTTACAGTTTTTATGACTTCTATAAGTAAGTGTATACAACGTTACTAATCTTTGTTTTTATAAGCATTGGTACTGCTTTCAGTTCACTGTCAGAAGAAATTTTAGCTGAATTATTATTTACATTTTATAACTGCCAGTAGAATTTCGATGTGTTCTATATAGTTACCGTTTGCAATTTTATCAAAGTTAAATGTAATTGTGAATAGATGAATCAATTTAATTCGTCTATTGATTATATATAAGCGTTACAATTTAGTATGCTGAAGAAATTGCATTACTTATTCTTTCTGCTTGGATTTAACTGCATAGCATCGTGTTTATGTTTTGCACAATCGCTTTTAAAATGTATTTTCTGTACATCTATAACAGATACGTATACAGGGTGTCCCCAAAGCTGGTAACGGGCTTTAATTCTTTATATATTAGAGATAAGTAGGCGATGTAAATTGAAAAATGTTCAACATAAGGTCGGAAATAAGACTCCGTTAAGAAAATATCCCTCTCGTTCATTTTCAAAAAGTTCACTTTTTAAATATGTATACGACCCCCTTACAAAAAAAAAATCCCATTCAGCAAAATGTGCACCATACACTAATGAGGAGATGTACCAAATTTCAGTTTTTCATCGTACGACGTCTGAGAGATATCTTTAAACAAAGATATCGCTATACAAGTTGAATGTATACAAGTTGATTTTGAATGTAAACGGTTATTGCTAGAGTGGAAAAAAGGATTTCTTTCGTAATTTCTGTACGAACCCTGAAATGCGATCATTCGACGTGATTTTTTCCCTTCGAGAGCCATTGAAAAGTGGTTTAAGTCAGTACAATGCTTATCTTCATATCTCTGACACTTTTAAGGCTATAATTCTCAAATTTTGTATGTCACCTCATGAGTGTATGGGGCACATTTTACTTATTGAGAATTACTTTGTACAGGGGGTCGTATACAAATTTAAAAAGTGTAACTCTTTGAAAATGAAGGACAACAGTTTTTTCGTAGAGCAATAGTTTTACCGATCTTGAACAGTTTTTCAATTTACATTACCCAGTTATCTCTAATAGATACAGAATTAAAGCCCGTTACAACCTTTTTGGGATACTGTGTATATCACATATGGGCAACCACCGGCCCACGGGCCGGATGTGGCCCGCCACGGTTTTTGATCCGGCCCGCGGAACATAGCAAAACCCTGTATAAAATCCATATAAACCATTCAAAATCCCATATAAATCCCAAGTATACGGCCCGCGACTTCGCTATCATCCTGAAATTTGGCCCGCGACTTCGCTAACATCTTAAAGTTTGGCCCGCAACTTCTCAAAGGTTGCCCATGCCTGGTGTATATAATGCTAAGTACTAAAAGTAATATACTCAGAAAAGTACGAACACAAAAGAACCAGACAACCGTACAAGTGCAATAAAACTTTACATATATACTGATTGTATTACTTTTAGTACATGGTATATACAGAGTGTTTTAAAAAGGTTCCGACAAAGTGTAAGGGGAGGTAAGACACATAATAATTAATCAGAATAGCATAGCAATGTGGAGTCAAAACGTCGTTTTTGCTTACCTGTTAGCCATCAATTTAATAATGTAATGTGTAATCAATATATAATCCCTAATTTAACGACCAATTTCAGTCAAGTGCTTTTTTTGAAAGATCTGTCAGTTTTTGACGAACCATGGTCGGAAATTTCACTATTATTCCGAAGTGATTATGAACAGCTACGTGAAGCTTGCTATGCGATTCTGAATCCTTGTTATATGCCTAACCTACACTTAAGATTTCTTGGAACTGTTTTGAAACACCCTGTATATGTAAATTGACTAGTAACATTTACACGCTTACTTCTTATTGGTAGCTATACTAAGATTTCAATAACTAAACTTCCATTCCATTCATTATCATTTCATAATTAAAGAAGAAGAAATCAACTTTTAAAGGTCCTAATTAATTAACAGTGAATATTCATTTACTTTATGAAAACATTTCCATAGTTGGATATAATTTATTCATAAATTTCCTTTTCAAACTATGCAAATGTCATAATACATAGCACTTTGATTGATAGTCTCGAGCTCAGTTACTTTTCGAATAAATAATCTTACTAGCAAATTAAAGAGTAACTATGCATAATTTGAACTCATACTCAGAACTGAGGGGGAAATTTAATTAAATTAACTATAAATATTACTTAAATACCCAATTAAAGGACCGTGTAGCGCAGGAAACAGTCTTAACTGCTTGATGCTTGTTAAGCGTATCAAACATGACAGTTAACAAATTCTTTGAAAGTTTTCCGAATAAAGGGGGTTAGCAACTTTTTCAACGGTTTACCACCACCCAACCCATTCAATGTTCCCGCAATAAATTAGAAAAAAAAGTTAATACTTCGCTTTGAATAGGGGGTGCTCTATCTCCAAACACAGTTCTAATATTTGAAACCATCTAATTAAAGTAGCACTACTGACTGACAGCCACACCTTATCAGGACAGTGCAAGCCTCCTTTTCCCATTTGCAAACAAAATAACAATAATCGAAGCACTTTTCGTGGGCCCTCGAGGAACAAATGGGTAATTTAGTTGTCAGCTGCGAAGTTTTTTATTACTCTATTGCCGAAGAACGTGTGGAAACTCTTGTCGTCTTACCGAATGCTGTCAGGAAAAATCTTTCTTTATGCACGATTGGAATTATTGATATCAAAATATTTCAAAAATTACTTACGAAGAAATTTCATGCTGTATGATCTCGATTGCCTTCGATAGTGGATACATCGCTTTGTATATTAATTCGGTGTAGCTTTGTAACGGCTGGAACACTCTTCATTCTGACTTAGATGTTTCGATTTCGTTCTTTATTTACTTTAATTGGTTGGCAACCCTTTGCTTTTGGCTTTAAGGATGCAGTAAAATCTGTTTGAATGGGTGCGTCTGATATATGATGGTTATTGAGGAAAACAGCTTAAATAACTGAATATTTCGTTTAATTCAACAATTTTTTTTCGGTTTCAATAAAAATATGGTAGTCACTTATTTTAATGAAATAATTCTAATCTTCATAATATTTTTTTAATCAACGAATTTTATTTTGTGGGCTGGAGTGTGAGTATGGAATAACATTTTATTGAATCTATGGAACTTTTTCAATTTAACAAAATTATTTAATTAAAACAGCGCCAACAAAATATTTTATTAAATCAACAACAAAAACAAAATTTTCAACGTAAAAAAATAAATACAGCTGTAGAAATGTAATGAAATTTTAATTAGCTATCACATTAATTAGAATTTAATTAACTGCGACCCAAAAGTGCATTTAATTGTAAATTAAATTAACTCTGTTTTATATAAAAGTTGTTTTCGTTGTTTTTATATTATTTGTACTCACAGAAAGATGCTTGAAAATTTATAGTTTGTTGTGAAAGAAAGTGTTTATAGACACAAAAATGTCTCAATCATGTGTCATCAAATATCTATTGTAATTTTTTTTTTTCTAATTTCTGTATAGGGATGGATGCGAGACGAGACGAAGCTTTTAGGCTGTTTTGAGAGACGCGTATATTTTACGCGTATACGCCTTTTGCATATTTTACGTCTCGCGTCCATCCCTATTTCTGTCACATATAGTTCAAAGCTATAGCTATGAGTAATTTGTATCTTTTCTGGCGATACTAACTCGCTGCAGAGCATTACCAAACATACTTAAAGCGTGTTAGAAAAGAGGGAGTTTTTAATAGCACAACTCATAGGCTCTTAGCTTTATTTGTTTAAGTGATATCCATCATCTCTTAGATCTGATAAGAGACAAAATGACTTGACAGCCATGCAAAGTCTCTCGAAGAATCAAAAAAGTTTTATAATTAGCCATAAAGGTTTCAGAAAGTAATTTTAAGGCCGGGTGCTATGAAGAGATTTGTAACTGGGGAAAATGATATTCTGAAGGGTTATTCCTGTCTAGGTCAAACATGATACGTTTTCCCAAATAGCATCCCCTAAAAATAGTCATTTTGTCCCAAGTTTCAAAAGTTTTAAACGGGATATAAGTGTTTTTGCCCAGGTTGCAAATGGTCCTGTTATCTCGATGCGCCATCTTCGCAAAATTTCCCAAACTGCGATGGGGAAGGGCGATAAAGCAATTCTATAGTTGCCAAGTTGAAATGAACTTGCCTTCTTCAGATTCAGCTGACAAAAAAGATCGAGTTTTTTGAACGGTCTCAGGAAGAGAACCCAAAAAATAAAAGAGGCCGGAGTCAGATCCTGGCAAATTCTGAGAACCACAGACATTCTTCTCTGCTCAAGTGTTGACAACGGAGACGTGCAAATTGATTAGCCAGAAATTGTGCTTTCTTTTGCTGTTAAAGAGAGAACGTTTATGCAATTAATATCGAAAACTGAGCTAAATTCTTTATGAAAGAGATATTTGTGATAGGGTTCAATTCATACACGGCAAACAAGGATCATTCTGGAGACATGAAAGCACATTTGACGATTTATTAAGTCTCCGAAAATATTCATGTTTCATTTAGAGAAGCGTAATTTGATGTTATGCGGGAAATAATCCTTGAACAGATAATAATGTTTTATCAGATTTCACTTCCATTTTTACGTACAGTTACGCAATAACAGTGCTTTCCGTCCACTGTAATATCATATCTGTCTGCGAAAACAGAATATGATTCCCTTTTCTTAGGAAATATATGGGTGGGTGATATGCCCAGTAATGATCATATCCCCGCATATATTACGTAAGAAAGCGAGCCTTAAATAACTCATGCAATTTAAAGTAAAATTAAGTAGAGAAAATGCTCATTCCTGAAGATGACGATGTGTTATCACTAACTGTGTAATATGAAACTATATTATTAATAAATTATTTCTTATTTCAGTCTACTTATTTTTATTCTGCATGATTCATTATTCGGTGTTTAAATTAGTCTGAAATATTTCTAATAATATTACTTAAAGTTGATACATTTTGTAAAACAGCAGATCAAAATAGTAGTACCTAAAAAAATAATGAATTTGTATATTTGTCTTTTTCTTTCGCTGACATTTTTTTTTACAATTCGTCCACTTTTAATCAGTCTAAATTCTATGCATATTTTTTGAACTCTTAGGAAAATTAAGTACAGTTGTACAGCAGTAAATTTTACAGATGTGATTAAACGCAATTTTCGTACTTAATGCTACTTTTATTGAATTAACATACACTTTTAAATATCTTCTTTACTTAAACATGCAATAACTGTCGATAGTGGTATGTAAACTCATTATGCAGCTTGCATGTCATGAAAATGTTTTTCCTGTCTGTTAACAGAATCTCTGTATTAACTTTCTCTTCAAATAACATATGGACTTTACCTGAAGTTTTCGATTACTTGCTTAATAATAAACACATTAATAAAACCTTCAAATCAGGCATTACTAAGCTACAGACTATCGATAAGTGTTTTAATTTAACACGGCAAAGCCGTGCCTGAATAAAGATGAAAAAGTATTTGCCCTCATATCCTCTTTTTTTTTAATAATAATAAAAAAAGCTCCTTCGGCAGAATAATGCTTACTTAATCCTCGATTATATTATAATGCATGTGGGATATGAATAACCCGCATTTTAATAGCTTATAGAGATCACTTATATTGAGGTGGTAATCTACAATGCAAAATCTTTGAATGCTTTTAAATAGGCGGAAAAGAGCTGAGGACATAGGAGCTTGGCTGTTGAAAATGTTAATGGGGGATGAAATCTCTAAGTGTTTTTCTTTGGGCAGCAGGAAAAGGGGAAAATAATATGCCTGGCTCACCCGTTTCCATTTGTACTCCCAAAATAAACATGAGGTCCGGGCTCATATCCCGGCTATGATAACATTCGCGTTTTCTCGAATAGCATTGAGAGCATTTATTGACGTTTTTCCCGCTGCACAGAGGCGTGCGGTTCTCATATCCTCCTCAGATTGGCTGTGAAATCCCTTCAGACCCTAGAAATTTGAGGTTATCCGTTTAGATTCATAATTGGCTAAATGACTCATCACAAATATACTTCCTGCCAGCTTAAATTGAACGGGTGGTCAAACCCATTATTTTACTCCAGTAAATTGTGGGAATGCTGTAGTTAATGTATCATTTTGCGTCAAATGTTTTGCATCATGTTCAAAGTTTACTGGCCATTCGGTTTCTTTCTCTCTCAATCTTTCTATGTTGAAAATTGATCGTTCTCTTCACTAGAATTTAAAAAAAAAAAAAAAAAAAAAAAAAAAAAACTTTACTCATTCGGGTTTACATTTACTTGTAAAAATCAAATTTATTTTCAAATTAGGTAACATTTAAAACAATACGGATTTTCATTAATGGATACCTTTCGCCGGAGATCTTTAATTCACAATATACATTTGAAATAGTTCTGATGATTAATTTCTCAACTGAACTCAAATTCTCTGTAAGTGGACGACATTTTATTAACTAAATGTCATTTCTGAATCATCAAATTTTCGCTAATCCTAATGTAAGTCCTTCGCTAATCCTCTATTAATCATTATTAGAGCTAAAAATCATTATTAAAGCTATTATTAATTCGCTAAATACTTCTCAAGACCCCCTATATGTGAGGTGTTTGGCTTATTTCAAAATTTGTGATGAATCTCATCATGATTACTAGAGAAACGTTTCATTGTAATACAACTAACTGTTAATAGCGAATCCTATTTTTTTAATACCATTGTCTGAGCATATTATGATTCTGAAGCTATTTAAAAAGAATTTTGGATAATTTATAGTCTAATTTCTAATTTAGAATCAAAACTGTAGGTATTTTTAACATGTATGACAAACTCCAAAACGTTACAATGCAAATATATACGTATAAATATTTTTTTGACAGTTGGTGAAAAAAATATATTTATTTATTTATTTTTTCTCTTAACCTATCACTTTTATAGCAAACCTTCACCCTACAATGTTGCCAAATTGGCTCAATCTAAACACAGTTAGAAAATCATTTAACCTTTTCTTTTCCCTCTCTCAAAATGAAAGACTTTTAGGTTATCAGACTGCGAACAAGTTTTGCTAAAACGGGATTTCCACTAGTCAGTTCCTGTCACCCACAAAAGAAAAGGAAAGAAAAAATCAGTACACACTTTAAAAAAAAAACCATTTCTTGGACTACTATAATGCCTGTCAGTTTCCATGTCAAGCGTCCACGCTTCCTAAATGCATTTAACTTGGAAAGCCTTACGCTAATGCTGGATGCTAGTATCGAGGCTTACGCATGATAGATTGGCAGAGAGGCCCATCTTATCGCCATAATACAGTTTCGACATTTAAAAAAATGTTAAAATAATAATAAAAATAAAAAAGTATTTCGCTGGTGCTCTTATCACTCTAAAAGCCCAGAAGGTCTAACGTATGGATGAGTAGTCGAGGTAAAAAGGAAGTTTGGGCTCCTCATTTGCTCTACTTTGTAAAGCCACCTGAAAAATGATCTCTACCCCTCACTAGAGGCATACCTCTTCAATCGATAAATGGTCATCAAACTGTCGCTTCAGCAGTATATATACTTTTTTTCTAGGGAGAGATTTATAGGTTCTAGCGAGTGAGTGTCCGCGAATATAAGAGGCGATACGGTATTTATTCCTGATAACTTGACTGCTCCTGATGAAATCGTCACTTTCCATTAACAAGTGAAATTGAGAAATAGGTGTACATAAACTGCATAAAGTGCATATTCCGCACTGTACATCTAGAAATGAAACCATAAAGTGCATATCCCGCACTGTACATCTAGAAATGAAACCTTTCAGTAAAGCTGATGTAAATATTAAGGTTCCTGTAAAGTGAAAAAATTGTCTAAATGTTAAATTCGGAATGAAATTTTTAGTGGGATATCGCTTACGTAACAGGTTAAATTCATAACCTTTAAGTCAAATTTGTTTTCGATTTAAAGAAATTTTCTAGTTTTTGAGTTATACATTAATATTAGTTGAGTCATACAGTTTCTGCTGTTTTGTCACAACATATTTTTTAACTGGATATAGGGTGAAATTAATAAAGTTACTTTATACAGTGAGACGAAAAATCCACCTAAAAGATCATGAAAGAAAATATAGATAAAAACGGTTATATTATACATACAACATTAAAAAAATCTAAAAAGTTGTGAGGAAAAGCAAACAAATAGATAAAAGATAATCACTTCAATTTATCAATTTATACATATTCCATAATTTTATGAATATACTAGGGATGACTTAAAATTTCAAATTCATTAGATTACTAAATTTATATTTTATTAAAGTGAAGTACTAAAATGCGATCAAAGATCAAAGTACCTAAAGTACAATCCAAATGTAATCATAGACTAATACCAATTTTTTTTAATATTAAAAATGATTTTTCTATGAGGGATAAAAAATAGCAGTTTAAATAAGGTGCCATAAAAACAATCATTACTCACTCTGCCTTCACCTCGAAATATAGTGTCATGAACTAGCAATTTTCTTTTTCTTCAATTTAATCAAAATTGCACTTGCATCAAAGAAAATCTCCCTTTCTACCCCGCACTTTTGGATAAGACTAGGAGAATTCACCAATTGTTTACATATGCAATGGAACCGAATAGCATAAAAAGTTAAATTTTGGGGTTAGTACCCGCTCTAAATTGACATCTTGGCACAGGGAACTAGACATCTTGTAGACATTACTATTAAGAATACTGCTAAGTATAGAATGGAAGAGAGATATATAATTACATGTAAACTGTGTTTCTGAACACTCGGTTAAGGAACACAGTCGGTTCGGTTTCTAAACATCAGCAAATTAAGGGGGGGGATTTCCGCGTTGGTAGTTAGAAAAAGACAATCGTATGGTAAATTTAAAAAATCCATTCATTTTGTTTATGCAAATTAAAACTACTTGTTTTTTTATTCGAAATCACTGTTAAATAAGTAATGCAATTTCTATTGTTAGACTTATAAAGACTATCGTTGACTTATCGCTGCAAATGCTCAAACTTGTGTAATATAAGTAAAATCCACAATTCAGGAGTGAAATTTTTGAAAAATGAATAGATTTTTAAAAAAGAGTGTCCCCATATTGTTTTTTTTGCTTTCAAAGTTGCGTGATTAAGACTAAAATATATCTGAAAATGCTTCTCAAAGTCATTTAGTGCTTTGAATGAACTAGGAATGTTCATTTATCATACTAATCTTTAAATAAACCGTTGTATACACCTATAAATGAGTTAAATAAACTCCATGTACGTTTCATGAGGCACTCAACGTCTACTTACTTCAGGAGTAAAATATACGTCATTCTGCAGGAAAGCATGAACGCAGATATAAAACTTTAAATAATAATAATAATACAATGAAAGTACCAGAATGTCGAGATTCCAAAGGAAGGAAACGGCAAAATGTAGGGCAATAATAAGGCTCTCCTTTTTCCTTTCTCCGGAATGGCAACATTGTTAATATTTTAGTTGTTTTTTTGTGTTTTTCATTTGCTTTTCTGCAAATACCTGTAATGTGTCTTTTAAAATGCTCGAAGCTTTGACTTTTTTCAGATATATATATTTTCATATCGTGGTATAACTTAATTACATTTTATACCAGTTTTTCCCCTATGTCGCCAAATCAACGCATTCTAGATTTTTGAAGAAAACGCGAGTACTGCAGTCTATTTCTTTCAGAAGTTCATATTCTAAAATAGAATATATTTTACACTTCATATTATTATATTATATTTTACACTTTTTGCGTACTGAACATCATTTATTATTTTTATTATGAGCTTAGAAAAATCACGGCAAACTTATTATTTCTACATTTAACACCTTTCCCTTTCAAATGACGTATGAAGAACTAAGTAGTGACAATTTTCAACCAACGAGCCCTTATAATCTAGCAATAAATATTAAGAATTAAGGAAGACTCTATTTTATATTTGTTTAAAAATAAAGTAGAAAATTGCAATCAGAATTGTTACACTTTTAAAATGTACGTATAAAAATTATTAAAAACGTTTTCCTGTGTTATATTTTATTATTTTAATTTTTTTCAACATAGCATATACAATCTTTCAAAAAAGTATTTTAAAATAACTCAAAATTCCTATGTCATTTTCGTATTTAAAATATTGTTTTCTATAACGTGCATCATGTCATGTATAACAATAACTTCTCATATTTTTTTCTAATGCTGTGTTTTTTCAAAAACCAGATTTGTTATTGACAAAACTAAAATAAGAAATGCGGTTATTACTCGAATACTTTTTGAGCGGGTGTACATGGCTGCAAACCTTTACGGAATATAATTAAACACCTTTTGTAAGCACTTATTTCCGGCTTAAAATGTAGCAAAAATTCTTAATTTAACATGAGTGCTGGTTGCTATTCTTAATTTTAAAATAATAATCCTTCATTTTTTTCTATAAAAATGTACAGTTAAGACAAAAGAATGGAAGTGTATTTATTTGTTAATAATTTGAACAAGTAAATTTATTTAAATGTTATAGAAACATAAATTTTCTTTGTTGAATGTCTTGAAACAAAGTATGACATTTATCATCTTTTTAGCCAAATAATAATAATAATAGTATCGCCATTCACAATCTGAAAAGTCTACGAGCCTTGTAAACTGTGTTAAATGAAGTACTTTTCCAGCCAGTCATAATTTACATTTCCGGAATTTAGGTACGTATATATATATATATATATATATATATATATATATATATATATATATATATATATATATATATATGTGACGTCAGATATTTCAGTAAAGTTCCAGAGTTAAGGCAGGTAATATGGTTTATTGAACATTACATTTAAGTTACAATTTAGAATGAGAAGAGGGGAGGGGAGACGGGTACAAAAATCAGCGTGGACTAATTAAGCAGTTCCAGTGGTAGAAGTCTCTTGATTTTCGATGTGCGGGTGTATTTACGCTCACCACACCACGTGGTTTGCGAAGACATAACTCCGCCTCTCTCTTATATCTAATCGAACCACACACATTTACCAACATGACCCGCATCCGGGGCTGCAAGGGTGTGGGGACACGTGTACACTCTAAAGAACTCAGAATCGACGGCCAGATGTCTGAGAAATAACAAAATAAATAAAACATAGCTCCAGAGCGCGCGTGGCAAGTATGACAGGAAAGCAAAACTTACAGTGAAAGTACCCGCTTGAACAATACCCAAACTATAGTAAAACCCAAATTACCTTTTTATACATTAAAAAAAAATAGTAATATGTTTAAAAACAATTTGGATGTGCTTATGCATGCATATATATATCTGGAGGAATTAAAAAAAAAAAGGGTTCCTATATTGTGATTATTCTGTCCTAAACATTATTCTTTTCTTATTTACTAGATTAATCTTCTGTCATGCAATAACTTATTATACATACTTTGTCAATAATAATAATCATTATATTTTTTAAACAATATGTTATATTTAATTTTGCTATAATATTTATTTTATTCAATCTTTTAAATTTATTATTATTCAATATATATTTATTATATTAATATACCTGGATATTCTTAAAATTTAATAATATTACCTTTTAGTATTTGGCAACTCCTATACTTTCTTCTTTCCACTTTTACACTTTTATTTAGTGGCAACACCATTTTTCACTTTTTACAATTCTTAGCATTGGCAACACATATCAACTGTTCAAATAAAATTTCCATGTGCTCAAGGTCTGGTATGTAAAATTATCTTTCTAATTTTTGTTATCTTTTTGATTTCTTCTTTCCTTTATATAGTAGGGTAGGGCCCAGATGTGTGGAGTTAATATCTCTGCTGATATGCCACACAACCGAAACCCTACTATTTGGTTTACTGTAAATTATAATCCACTGTTTGTGGCCCCTGACGATGGTGACAGTGGTTATAATTTCCGTTCCATTATACTATCACAATAATTCTTGCACTTTATTTGGATTCAAAATCTGGTTTCTAATTCTTGATAATAGCTGTTATTTTTATGAGAGATATGTCTTATTTGTAGTATGTTTTGTGTTTTACTTGTTATATATATATATATATATATATATATATATATATATATATATATATATGTATATATATATATTTATATTTAACATAAATTGAAAGTGTAATGTGTAACTATTATTAAATGACCCATTTACACAGTCATTAGCAAATGGTTGCTCTTTAAAAATTTTTGAAACGAAAAAAGTATTGCATTCTGTTTCTCAACAGTTTTAATGGATTCACGCCGACCGTAAACTCTATGAACAACTTTATAAAATATTATCGATATCTCCAATTATTATAGTAACTGTCAATTTTAATTCATCAGCTTCATGAGTGTTCCATGCACACTAAATCTGTAATCTCTAATAAAGCAAAGACGTGATTCTTTCATCGCACATTGCTTTACACGCTTCGCAACTTGTTTCTGCATTTTAAATACACGCAAACACTCCTGTATATTTTTAACACACGCCACCATCCATCTTATCCCAAATAAAGTGAGCAACGCATTTTTAAACTTTAGTAGCCAAGAAGCACTCTCCTATTCTCTCCTATTCTCCTATAGAAGCCGCACGACATCAAAACAATTACCGCCATTTAATTCCTCATCACATTTCTTGTTAAGCAACATTTAGCAGGCCATAAGCACTGGAATTTATAGCGAAGAAGCAACAGGGCATTTTTTATGGTTGCATAATTTTTTCGCGCTTTCTTTATAATCTTTTTTATCTTACTGGGGATTTTTTTTTTCTCGTAAGAGGCATATTTTATCGGGCTAAATAAAAAAAAAAAATTATTTAAGGCGAAATAAAGAAACAAAAAAGGCACTTTTTCTTACATTCTCACGTTCTGTTCTATTGGAATAAGTAATGAAAATAACACGAGTGGCGACTAATGATTAAATAAATCGCTAATGCCCAGCCAACTTCTTAACTGGCACTCTGTGAATGAAATGCAGAACGAATTTATTTTGAAAGGAATGATGATTAAATGACTGGGTTTATTGCTGTTAGCGGAATTTAATGAGCGTAGATTTTTTTTTAAGTAAAAGACGTGAAGCTTTAAATTTCCGGTCGCCATTTCTACAGTATTAAGAGCTTCCGCATAACGCCCTCTGATACGGAGAAATTTCATGAAAGTTTACGGCCAAATATTAGAAAATGTTACAAAAACGCGTCCTTAGTGCAAGGTTTATAAATATTGTCCTTTTTCATTTTTTATAATGTGAAACGAGTTGAACGCTCTGACATGGTGTTTGTATGGTTGAACTCAAGTATAATGTCTGTAACAATTTGATTATAGTATCGACACTATATTTTCCGTTCAGTCACCTGTAGAAAAGTGTTTAGACAAATTGTAAGTAAAAAACGTTTTTTGTTTCAAATTATATTCTTAGTCGCTCAGAAATTCTTCTTTACTTATTTAGTTCAGAAACATGTGAAATAAATTTATTCTTATATAATAATTTCCTGTTAGCTTGCAGCTACTAGATGGTCGCTGCAGTCTGTACCATAAAAATGTATGTATAAGACATTCATGTTTACTCACAAATTTGTTAACGTTAGTAGAATTAAGTTTTGTTGAAACAATTGTTTTTAATTTGGTACTTGTGAAGACCATTTGTTCTTTTATGGCAAATTCGACATTTTTTTCATATTTTGTTTTCTCCGTACGTACATTTTAAATTGAAATTTCATTTAAAAACTCGAAAATATTAAGGCCGTTGACAAAAACTCCAATACCTTTGGGAAAAAAATTAAATTAAAATTGAACAAACTTACGTCAAAGGTAATCCTTGAATTCTTTCCAATTTCAGGTGCAATGCAATCAATTTTTAAATCCAGATTAATTACATCATATTTATATAAAAGACTAACTCATTAATGGATAATCCTTCATGAGCGCTCAACATACTTCACATTTCCCTATTAACTAAAACTTGTCGTTACTCGTAAGCAGTATTTAAAAAATTATTAATCTTTAGATGACACTAACTTAACGTCAAAACCTAAATGATAACGCTAATAATGGGACTGCAAATAGCCTTGAACTCACATCTGAAAACAAAGTTCGTCCTTAATCTGTAAATGTTGTTACTCAATCAATAAAACTCGACCCTTTAAATTTGTTTAAAACGAAATTGATTTGTTCATTGAAAGCCTGGCTTAAATTATTTTTCCTTTTCATTTTCCTCATAATTAGAGTTATCTTATAAAGCTCAGTGAAACTCCAATTTTTCCTTCCGTAATCGGAAACTTGAAGGGAAATTAAAGCGTAACAACGGCTTTCTTATTAAGAGGTGGATCTATCATGTTTATCTGAAGACGGAAACATTAAATAGACTGTTTAAATAATTTGAAATAACGAGACGCGGCGACTAAAAGACTGGGTTAAACATTTGGCGCCCAGCTCTTCGTAAAGACACTTAAAAGTTCCCTTTTGAGAACATTAAACTGCGGTTACGCAAGTAGACGTTGATATGACGTCTGCCAGGCGACTATCTTTGTTTGCATATTAATAACAAATTTTAGTTTTTATTTCGGCTATTTTAAAAACATTTAAAACTTGTAGCATATAATTTTTTGCCCCATTAAAATTTTGAAAACTTTGCTGTACTATGGAATCGTGACTTTAACCGGTTTGAACAAGTTCAGGGCATTTTCATGTCTAGTACGGGCTTGACTGCATAAGTCCATGGCTTGTTAAGTAAAGTTATTTATGAAACATGTGACCAGTTTAGGGGAGAAAAAATATAATGGTATCTGGAGCACTTCCGTATTTTAATTTGCAGTTTCTTAATGTGTTGCGAGTTACCAGCAAAACACAAAGTAATTGTGTGTAAAAGACCGAAAGTAATTAAAAGTGGTATGGAAGTAACTGAAACAGTGTCTTCCGATTTGGACAGCGGTTCATCATCAGCAGAAAAAGAATGAAATTTCGGGGTTAAAATTCTCTACACGTTAATTTCGAATAATATCGAGAAACAATATCCTTTTTATGAGCCACAGTATCTTCTTGTAATTAAATCACTGGCATTGATAGTTTAAAATAAAAATGAATTCATATTTTGAGAAAAGATCCTTGACAATCATTGTTCTGACCCGCTCAAGCTAATAATTGCTTGCAATATTTCAGTTAGAAACAAAACCCTATAGTTCAGTTTTGCAAAAACATTTGTTACCTTCAATTTCTTAGACTGTAAAAGTATAAAAAAAATATGACCCTGGTTTAAAGTTAGGAAACCTTTCATTCAAAATGTAATATTCGAATTAAGATACCAACGAATTTTTACTCTATCAATAAGAAATTCATTGGTGTTTTATTAAGCTAAATAAAAAAATAAGTATGAGTACCATGAAATTCATTATGAGTTATCTTTTTTGTAACAGTCTGCGCTTGTTTGTCTTAAATTTTGTAATACAGTCAAATTCACTGGCATAGACGTAAGCAGGGTTTTGGTTGTCAAGAGCCCTCCTGAGCTTTCGAAACAGGGTCCTGTTCTTGACAGTTACCCTTTAACAATTACCCCATAATTTACCATCTGTTAACCTCTTGCCTAATTAGTACAATCAATATACGGGACTTCAATATTATTAAGATCAAAAATATGTTGCTGCCTCAATGCTCCTGGTATTCTGGTCTGTTTTCAGATGCAAAATCAATTTTAACAGATTGATTAAAATTTGATTATCAAATATCGCCTGATCTGGGTTTTCAAACCTTCTATGATTAAGTCATTTTCTCTGTCTCTCTCTCTGTGTGTATGTGTTGTTATGGCAAAGCTAAGTCAAAGGCTGTCCACCTAGGATGGGTGGGGGTGCCTTGGTCGGGGGACTTACTAAGGGGATCTAACGTACTCCCGTTACATCTGGAGAAAGCCGACCAAAACTTCAGATCGTTAAATCGACAGCTGCGCGATGGGCCCAAACCCGGAACCTTCACATTTCAGCCGTCTACCATGTCCAGTGTCTTTATCCACTCGGACATGGTGGGGGTATTTTCTTTTCTTACTAAAAAGAACAAAAACATGCACAAGTAAAAAGTATTCGTTCTTTAATTCCGATTGAATTTTACACAAAGCATTTTGGATTCTGATGAACTCTTGTATAGTAAATTTGTCCAGGCTAAAAAATTTGGAAAGTGGTTTGAACAAAGAAATAAACAGGCCTGTATTATTACTAAAAATTATCCAAACGCGTAACATATTGCAATGAAATGAAGAGTCCGCTCAAAAATATTGTAACAGTAATTCAGAAAATAAAACATTTCTCTATGAAAAATTACACTGTTTAGAATGTTGATCGTGTAACGCCCAAAAACTAGAGATTATTATGTTTTTTAAAAGCAAATCTAGGAAGTTGGATGATTTAATCATAGCTACCAACTACTGCGGAACATAATTAACCACTTTTTGTAAACAGCATATTTTTTTGTCAAAATAGTAGCCAACCCTCGCACCTGGTTCAAAAATTTTGCTATATTTTAAGGCGAAAGTTATTGTTTAAAAAAAGTGGTTAATTATATTCCGTATGAGTTGACAGCTATGATTTAATGTATTTTAAAAACATCAAGTAAAATGTAGTACGTATTTACACATTTTTATTGATGTAGCCATTTGAAGGGTACAATTTTCCCAAACCACTAAACAAATACATGTAACCAAAGAGAGGCACAATATTTCCTAACCATGTACGCAAATTATCCTCGCTAATTCAAAACTCTGCTTCGGTGTCTTCAGAATATCAGCGCTCACTATAGAGTTAAAATATGTAACAGCGCCTTCCCTTTACCACAATCAAACATACAAGCCACCGCTGTCTCTCATTTTTCGAACAGTATATTATACACTCACCTCGAATTCCCAAACAGATGCGGTTTAATTTGGAACCAAAACGAACGCTGTCAAATGATTAAAGTTTCTATAAATCGGTCACCGCATTTAAATTGGAATCGCTGGGTTGAATTGCTGGGGTCCTGTGATATTAGGCTGAATGCCATTAGCGTGTGTTGTGCAGTTCATTAAGTCTGCATTTAACATGATGAAGACTGAATATTACAATCGACATTTATCCGGCAGTTATCATCCGTTTAGCGATCAATGCCTCTTCCCAAGAGAAATATGTCAAACATTCAATGATACAGCCGAGCTTGTGAATCATTAATGTGCGCTTCCGAATTGGACGAGTCAATAGCTACTCTCATTTAATAACTTTGACAGCAAAGCTCCAGTCGCATTGCTTCAAAATGTTTAATATAATAAAGGTGGGGGATCGCCACCTAATTGCTTTCAAGATTGAATGCGCGAGATCGGAAGGATTCTTTTTCCCATATTGCGTGTTTACTTTAGGGGAAAAAAAACTAAAACTGTTTGGTTGAATAAAATAAGCTATGGTTAAAAATAAAATTTTGTTTTTATTAGCTAAACATTTCGATTGTTAAATGAGCTAACTTGTCCGCAGAATAAGAGTGGGAATTTCAACCGAATAACGGGAAAAATTAATCAACCTCCCCTCATCAACACCAATAAAAAATTAACATTCTTTTTTTTTTCAACGAAATAAACTTAAATTGTTCGATTCTGCTAAATTCTTCCTACATATTCGAAACAAATATGGGAGTCAGTTAAGTTTTTCCTGTTAGTTGCTGAGGAAGTAAAATTCAGTTTTAGCTGTTTTTGCATTGCCTATTTTTAACGGTCAGTGTGACATTTATT
Source organism: Cheiracanthium punctorium (assembly GCA_038373885.1). Lineage (NCBI taxonomy): Eukaryota > Metazoa > Arthropoda > Arachnida > Araneae > Cheiracanthiidae > Cheiracanthium > Cheiracanthium punctorium. The sequence goes on along the minus strand of JAWZYV010013197.1, from coordinate 1,618,751 downwards.
TTAGTGTTTAATTTTTAATGAATATAGAATTCCCATTGCAAAGTAAACTCTAGCCATAATGGTGCATTTTTATTTTTAAACTTTATAGTTTATGTAATGAATACTTTAAAATCTTTTCATTTAATATATAAGTATTAGCAGTCATTTACTCAATTAAATAATGAAATATTTTTTAATAAACAAATTATTCTACTTATTCTTTTAATAGGGGTTGGATTTTCCTGTTTGAAATTTCCTATATTTGAAGTAAAAAAATAACTAAAATAAATACCACCCGCAATATGTGTGTGGGTGCACAATTTCCGTCCAGAAACCATTTTATTTTATATCAGGTAAATAAAGCTATACGAGTTAATTAATATTAGCGTATAGGGAAATAAATATTTTTAGTGATTATAAAGCACTATGAAATGTGGAAATGCAGTACTTTTTCTACAATTTTAAGCCAGAGAAAATAAACGAAAAGTGCTTCAAACAGATGTATAGAAACGTTCTTATTAGCTTTTTAATTAAAAATTCTACATAATATTCGTTTAATTCCAACTAGATATGACCATGTAGAGCCAATGAAAATACAATAAACTAATCATATCAGTGGATAAAAAGTTAAACGCCTCATATCATAATGTTGTTAAACAGAAAGTAATGGACAAAACATTATAAAATAATTGGGAGAACTTGTAAATGATAAGTAAAATTACAAATTAGTGTCTTATTTCCCATTTCGAATTTGAGTCTAGTATTTTCATATCACAAAATATTCAATGAAAGTGTCAAACATGCTCTGTTGGATGTGCTAGATTACTCGTGAAATAAAATTTAATGTTCACGGATCCCAATTTCATAAAACCTGGGTATCCTTATAATTAAATGCAGGATGCATTTTATCGGTAAATTTTTAATGCGCGATACCAGCTTTAAAGGATTTGCAATCGTAACGCCCGTGTTATGCTAATCATTGGAATATCCCATCGTTCGGACCGAATTTTTTGCTTAAAAAACCCTTGCATGATGCATGATCTTTATCGGAAGAGTGGAATAAAAAAAAAGTCTTATTTTCATCGCGGGACGCCTTACTATCAAAATGTGGCATGTTTCATGAAGCACAAGGAAAGAGAATGCATAACCGGATAAACGTGAAAAAACTATTCTTTGCCGAAATTCTGCAATCCAAATATTAGGGGGATGCAGAAATAGTGGGCACAGCTGTCGGCGCATGTTGATCAGGACGTGCCGAGATTATTAAAATTCGCAAGCGTCTATGCGCATATCTTGGTGGATGGACAGTGTCCAGAGAGTGGTCATAATGTCAGATTGACAGCAAATGCCCGGAAAAGTGGTATTTTATAAGGAGAAAAGAAACTGGAAGGAAACGAGACGACAGCTTGAAGAAAATAGGGGAGGGGAAGGAGGGGGGGAGGGGAAAGGGAAGTCCCGAAGCAAAAGGGTTTTCTTTTGTTTCTGAATACAATTGTAAAGTGCAGGCGCAATGCAAAAGAGGGGAATGCGAAAAACTGTAATACATTCAAAGGAGAGATCAAGTTGAAGGGCGAAGTGGAATAAGATATATCCCAAAATAGCAGAGATAGGCGCATAAGCTTTCGCTGTGATAGAATCCGTCGTTACAGCTGTTTTCCAACCCAAATTCTTACTCCCACAAGCGGCAGATATCGCCTATCGAACTCGATATTGCATACATGTTTAGCCGTTGTCTCCCCGAGCATCTGCATTGGAGGAGTCGGTGGCAGAGAAAATGGCAGGAACGTCTTTTAACCGGCTGGCCGATTCAAATACTGCCTCTTGTCCCTCCAATTTTTTTTTCTGCTCCTGCACTTTCAGTCGTAGGCCCTTACATTTTGCGCGGGTGCGGATATTCGAACGGATAAGGGCCCCATCCTCCGGCTCCGTTCTCCGCTTTCGCTCGATTTCGAGTTAGAAGAAAATTTTCTCTTTCTCTCTCTCTCGAGTACTTATTTCCTTTCCTCCCCCTTCACCCTTTCTTTCTTTTTTTTTTCGCCCAGTCGATTGAAAAGGGGAGAGAAATCTAAAGTAAGTGAAGAAAAGGGTACCCCCAAATTCTGTTTTCGTGATAGGCAGGCAAGTGTTTGCTGATGTAAGCTCACCGAACGATGCGGCAGTGCTCGGAATTGCAAATGTCTCTTTAGCAGAGAAAAATACTCGCATTGCAATTCGCTTCTCACTCGACTGACAAAAGAGAAGGGGATTTCGAGATATTGCCAGGCGATTGGGACCCGATCCTCTTGTTTCGAAAACCAGAACTACAACTTCGACGTAATTAATTACGCTCAAATCAATGTGTAAGTTCATATTCATATCTTATTTCTGTGGTTCATCCATTGTTCCCCCCCCCCCAAAAAAAAAAATACGGAATACAGATACAGATTTCATGGACAAGATATTACATAAAACACTTCATTTTATATGTCAAAATAGAATATTTCCTTTTTAAATCAAGGACATTTGGCTTGCAATCGAATAATTTTAACATGAATTTAAACGTAAAAGAAACTTCCTACTTCGGTTTTACTAATGATTTATAGTCATTTCACACAAAAAAACGGAAGAAAGGAACGAAGAAAGAAAAACTGTATAGAAGTTTAATTTACAATTTTTCCAATGATTTACTTTTTTTTGTAAAATAATTTATCATTAATTAAACCAAGGAAATAAATGCGATTCAGAGTAGAATAATTTTTGAGTTGGTGCATGAAATCTTATAGGTTGTGAACATCGATCCAACAAGAGATTTTTCATATCACTCAGATGAAATGTTGCAAGCCATAATTACTTTTAAGTGAAAAAGAACATCGATGAAAGAATAGTAAAATCATTTTTCATTGATTTTAAAACATTAGAGCACATAGCTCTCTATCTTAAAATGAAAAAAAAAAAACACTCATATACTTTATCTGCATATATATATCATAAGAACAATGTATATGATACTGTCAGTTTAAAATTAATTTTATACTGACAATGAAATATTTCAAACGTAGACAAATGGACATAAATTTGAATTATAATCTTACTGCATTTGTTCACTTCTAATAGAAATATTCAAAACGTAAAAAGTAAGAGGACAAGCCGTTACAATAATGTAGAAATTAAATACAAAAACACATAAAAATAAAAATTTTGAATTTATGCTAGCGGGATTTATACTTTTTTCCCTTTCTCTAAAAGTTTAACGCAACACAAAAACTTCCTTACATATGAATAATAAATGAATCAAAACAGAAATTACTATACATTGAAATTCAGTTAAATATGTACGGCACATAATAATTACTCTTCATCTCTACACCCCAAATCACTTACACCGGTGTTTAGGAACAGATTTTCCGCGCAGGTTTTACGGGATTATTAAATCATCTGGAGCGAAATCATCAGCAGGCACTTGCGAGATGAATGATCCCAAATGATGTTTCAACCTTGTTGAATTAACAGCCCGAGAGCGGATGTGTAGAGTTGAAGTATCGAATTAACTCGACATCAACTAGCGGTCACACTGCCCGATTAACGCCAGATAACTAACCATTCGCCTTTGGTACCGCGGAAGAGAGGCCTGAATTTGGATGAAAGATGATATAGTTTTGTTACCGTTCTGACGACGTAACTCTGTATCGTCTCGTGCAAAGGATGTGTAATGAGCCAGACAATGGATCTCATTAAACCCAACTAATTGGAAACAAATTATGGACGGGCCGCTACGAGAGAACTTAATTTACGGGAGGGTAGTGTGCAGCTTTTAATACTCTCGCAAAACCATTAAAAATCGTTAAATGAATCCTTACACGCAATCTGGTTATAATGGTAAGTAATGTTAGGACATTTGGAGAAAGCCAATTTGCAGTTGTGGACATCGTGACTCTATCATAATCATTCACTTGTGTGTTATGGCTTTATGCACATTTTCCCTTCGGGTAGCTTATAGCGTGCATATGAGATTTTTATAGCACTTCGTTACTGCCTTTTTTGCCGTTTTGCCATAGCGTTATTTTCGATAAAAGTGCTGTGGGTGAAGGGATATTGCACTTGGCGTAGTTATTTAAATCAATGCGTAACGTCAAACGCAACCGTAAAGAAATGTCCTAATTTAATAAAACCTCATAAATAATTACTAAATATGGTTGACTTGCATATTTTGAAGTGGTTAATAATTTTAAATATCATAATTAATTCGATAACCAATGATTGATGATGTAATAAACATTAAAATAAATGCTGCTCTAAAATTTTTTTTACAGAACTTATTGAAATTCAGTCTCGGAAACATATTTCATTATTGCTTCATTGCATTACTACTACAAGAACCAAGAGTTTGGGGACTTAAATGATGCATGAACAAATAAAAAATACAACAAAGTGTATTTTATTGATACATAACTCATACTGATAACTGCTAGAATTCTTGCATGTTATAAATATATTGAACGGACTTACAAAACTAGCAGAAATCATACGTTTATGTGTTATGTCATAGGATCTTGTGAGGAAACAAAAGAGTTAATAGAGGATTTTGTAATCTATTCATCTACGCAACATTTTTTTTTCTTTATCGGAGGGAGGGCGAGGGGGTCTTCACATTAATCAAAAAGCAATATCAAATCTTTAAGGTTTTAATCAGGTCTTTATCAAAAAACATTATCAAATAAATAATCTTTACTAATAAAAATATTTGTAAAGTTTGTATTCCGTATTTTTGAAAGATACGAATTCAAACAACGAATTTATTTACTGAGACAACCCTTTCCACTTGTCGGTTGAATCTATAATTATATTTAAAAGCTCCAACGTAGAAAGCAAGGATTTTCAGACGTTTTAAGTTCATTAATTTAAGCGCGTTTGGCAGTATATCTCTCTATTAAGCTCACTCTTTAGGGAGAAAAAAAAATACAAAAGCAAGAAATAGGCTACCACATTCTCTGTCTCTGGTAGCTAGTAATTACCTCGTACTTTTTTGCTTTTTAAAATGTAACGTTAGTAGCTGCTAAGGTGTGTATACAACTGTCAATTAGATACAGTTAGAAAACTTTCCGCTACCACAGGCTCTTGGAGATTAGCCATTACACCTGCTGTATTCAATTTGTCGAGTTTTTTTTTTCTGTCGAACTCAATAAACTTCCTACAAAATGCTCGCATTTATAGTGTTGCTAAGTGAAGGCTTTTGGGCTACCCTTTCCTTAGCGTCTCGAAGCTCTTTAAAAAGATTTTGCACCGGAACGGAGAACAACTCAAAAGTTGTCGTCTAAGAATGTCGAGAGGAGAAGTAAAAAATAAAAAAGAAAGAAATCCTTCATATATTGAATTTCACGGCAAGCAACTGTTCATTTAACATCCAACCTAAATTTGTGCGAAGTATTAATTAAATATCTTACAAGGGTCAGTCTATAAATAACAAATTAAGTGGTGTCAAGTCCATCCCTTTTTGAGGATTTGCTTATTTGATCGCTACTGTGTTTTTACGTTGGGAGGTGTAATCTACTGCACTTTGATTCCAGCAATTTTTGAATTAAATTTAAGCTATCTTTTAGAGGTTTAATTGATAAGGCAATTTTTGGAAGGTAAATTTATGCACCGGTATTTAATTTTCAATTATTTATAAACTTAAGATGTAAACCTAAACGTCAAATGTACCGGCATTATCCGTACCAGACTACAGTGTTTTGAACAAAATGACTGTGAATCAGTTAAGTCGAACTCCCTCACCTCTAAGTTAAACGTGTGAAGCTTTGAATTTTTCTCGTTAGTTTGCACACGCGCTTCAGATTAATGCAAACATTTTGTTTATTTACATTTGACAGTATTGTAAGTGCTGCCCCTGCATAACTGTTTCCCCTTTAAGTACAGCATTCGGGGTTTTGTTGAAGCTTGAAATACTGAAATGCGAAAGCACTTTACCTGTCCACTGACACCGTAGCAAACCGAACTCGCAGGCCATTAAGTCACCTCTCGTACTAAACAACCCTTTAAAGGCATATTTTATTTAATGTAGCTCTGCAGCAAATGCCACGATTGTACCTGAGAGCGACGCAAACAAGACACCTCCGTCGAGGGATTTCGGACAGAAAATCGTAAGAGTTCCTTTTCGAATGTAATATGCATGCGACCCCCTGTTCTCGACAGCGAGCATAATGTCAAGTGTTTCCTAGGGAGCAACGCAAAAGGCAGTGACAATAAGGAAATAAGTGTCAGCAAAGGGCGAATTTGTAGCTGAAAGATACCGTCGAGATACAAAAGAAAGACCGTTCTTACCCGACAGGATTCACTTTTTTGATTGAGCACTAAGGCGCAGTTGCTTCCTAGGAATGGGTGCGACTGTGTTAGTGAATACCGAAATATGTGTGGGATTATTCTATAAATGCCGATGCCACTTAATAAAAAGAAATGCAAGGTGTTCTGTTACGTATGGGAAAATGTATGGCAATTTTCGTGATAATAAACTATAAAAACTTCTATGTGCGCTTTTAACTAACTGGCTGTTATTGTTATAAATTTCATGGAGCTCACTAATAGCTTTAGAAGTAGATTATCAGACATACTCGGAAATTTTCAAAATCGTTCTTCAATGCTCTAAAGAGACATTTTCATATTTTCTAAAGCGTGTTGCACTTCCATAAAAGGTTAAACTTATGAGAGTTATAAATATTCAAAAATAAAACTCTTATACACATAGTATTTGCTTCATAAGTCGTAGACGTTCCATGGAGCACTTAATACAGCGCATGAAGATGTACTGTATAATACGGCTTGTAAATGATCATTCTGGATTCTGTACTTTCCTTCATGCAGTTTTTCTGTTTTTTTAACATTTTACAAGAATTTTTGCGTCGTTAAGCAAACTTTTAGACGGTTGTCCATATCTAAAATCTTGAAAAATAGACAATTCAATTTCACGCTATAAATATCTAATGCAATCGAACTATTATTGTTAAATACATAATAATTTATCAATGGTTTGCTACAAAATATAATTTTATCCGTTTATGCTACATATTTTTTAACATTCATAAACAGCATTTGTTCGTGCAAGTCTTGGAAAAAACCATATGTTAAGTGACTTGTCATTCAGGAATTTTTTTATACATTTCCTTGCATCTTCGCATAAATTATTTTAAAGCTGAAACCAGAATTTCCCATGACTCAATAATTAAGTTTCAGTACAAAATTATGAGTTCGCGCTAATAATGTGTTACATCCATAAAAGTTGTATCCACCGATACGGATACGAACTGCACTTTCATTGTGCTGTTCCTTTGTGTCATTACCGTTTTTACTTAATTTCGCTATATTTACTTTCAGGTAAAACGAATAACACAGCAAACAAGCCGGCCAAGAGGAAAAAAGAACCCAAGAGCAGCCCTCCCCCAGATGGCAACAACAATAAAAGTCCGGTAGCAAGTCTGGTGCACGATGGCGAGCCTGTCGCGTCAGGGTCCGCCAGTCCGGCGGGCAGCATGAACGGCAACAGCAGCAATTGCTCCACCCATCTTAACTCCGCTCACGGGGAATGCAGCAAAACCCCTTCCACAAGCACAAACTGCTCCAGCGACCCGGAGAGTGGGGACAAGACCAAGAGAAAAAAAGCAAGGACTACATTCACCGGCAGACAGATTTTTGAGCTAGAAAAACAATTCGAAATCAAGAAGTACCTATCCTCCAGCGAAAGGGCAGAGATGGCAAAGTTGTTGAACGTCACAGAAACGCAGGTGAGTACAGAGAAAATAATGATTAGCAATTTTTTTTTTCTGACGTATCAAAAGAGGTGTAACAGTTTCTGTTTATCTTTTTGCAATATTAAGGGATTGCAGGTTGCATGTTCGTAAATGTGAATTTCGGTCGAACATTTCCAGCCTTCCTCAGTAGGATTTCACTCACAGTGTTGTTTGACACTGTGTGGAATCCTGCTGACGAAGGCTGAAAATTTTTCGACCGAAACGACTACAGGTTGATAAGTACTTATTATGTATGTTATTTTACAAAGTTTTAATTATTTCATAATTTAAACACGAGTTTCTTTCTTTTATAGTCGTGAATGATTTAGAGTGTTTTCTTAACGATTTCAGAGTGCCTACCATTAATCATTTAATTTTTTTATATAACAAGTAAAATTACAAATTTTTGGTAAACAGATTTTTTTTTTTTTTTTTGAAAATCGCTGAATTAAAATCAAAGTCATCTAAACCTCATAACGTGACCATAACCACGCTTGCATGATTATTAAAAAAAAAAAAACATTCCAGAGTCTTCTTGAAAACTAATTTTCCTTTTCTAAAAAGCTATATTTCGTTTATAAAACAGCTTTTGTGCCAATTTTTTTTTCTGAAAGTTTTTTCTTTTGCAGTAGTAATTAATTTATAGTTTCGGAAAATATATCTGAAGTGGTGACGCCCCTCATTGAAACGATGTAGTAACCATAAAATGTAGTAAATTTCAATAGGATGTCACGGTCCTTTAGCTCTCTTTTTTCTTCAACAATATATAAGCAGTGGAACCTGCAAACTACAGTAATTTGTCAATATAACTAAACCTTCATTAGACACTTGCACAGGAATATGATAAATGTGAAAACAAATCCGAATATTTTATTTTTATTTATTTATTTATTTAAGTACTGGTATCGGTATTTTTAATTGAATCATTATAATGACCGATGCTGGGGAACTGAACTTTACAAATTAACAAATATTAATCGGCAATATTGTTGGCAATATTCTGAAAGTTTCAATATTCGATCACTTGTGCCATCTAACAAAATAAGATATCCTATAGTAAAACTATTGGACTTAGTTACTGTAAGTGTTCTTAACGAAATTCACTTGTACTTAAAGCACTTGAAACCTTAGCGCGATTCTTTCTCATCGTTTATCAAAAAAATAAATAAATAAATTCAAACCCTGAAATCATTATTCTTTCTGGCAATCTTAAACTAGACACTTACACTTCTGATATTACCACAACTCAACCGACAATCTAACGTTTTTGGTGGAAAAAACATCAATCTAACCATCTATAACTATCTAACAAGCCATCAATAAAACAACACATATTAAAGTCCGGGGCTGTCTTGTTTCAATCTATTTTTATCAGATTGCAAAACAATCTCTCCTGGTATGTCTCGGTTGAAAAACCCAAGTTTTCAAGCTGCAGCCCCCGACACCGAATCTGTTAAAGAATAAGGTGAGCCCTTTTTCTCTTTACAAGCAAGGAGATGCTGGGCTCCCTTGTACGATGATAAGATGATTTCCTCTCGCGTTTGCCCGATCGTATTCCAGTGCCAAATAACGCCAGAGAAGAGAGAAATTTATCACAATTGAGATCGTCGCAAAAATACTCTGGGGAATAGCAAAACTCGATAAGCAGCGAAAATTTTCTGACTTCGGGGGAACAAACAGAAAGTGTCAGACGATATTTTTTAGGGAGAGAGAGGAACAACCATGGCTTTTTTATTTTATTTTATTTTATTTTATTTTTTTGGGTGGGGGTGGGGGGGTGGGGATGTATTGTTTTATTTATTTATTTATTCGGTTCTGCGTGCAATTTATTTTTCATTGTTTCGATAATACGCTCCGCAGAGGTTTTTCGTCTAAATTGCCGTCTGAAGTTGCACCGTTAGTTTTCTTTTCAAAATTTGAGTGAATGAACAAATTAAAAATGAAAGGTTGAATAAGTGATTTTGTACAATTTCCGTGCTTGTCTGATTCTTTTTTGTTTTCATTGTTTGATTTTTCTATGTTCATTTCTCCGGCAATCCAGAGATTTCTTTGATGATTGAAAACATCAATGATTTTCTTAAAGTTATTTTAATAGGCATATAAATATATTTGTGGTTACTAACGAATGATTTTAAAGCAACTAATATTTGTTTACCATGTATGTTTAAATATTAATTATGTAAGAAGGCAAAGTATAACCTTTCAGGGACTAGTGCATGGGCTCCGTCAGGATTTTTTTGCAAGGGTGGGCAAAATGTAAGAGAGAGACACGCTTGCGTGCATACATTACACATGCATTATAGTATATTCGTACATATACGTACATACGTTTTACAGCCCCTTCACAAGATTACAATCGATTAAAACTGCTTCTTTATAAAATTATAATCGATTAAAATGGTCCCTTCACAAAAATACAATCGATCAAAACTACCTTTCACCGCATATTTTAATTTGTCTTGTAAATTATTTTAAGGAAACAAGTATCTTTTACAAAAACTGGTATGAAAATTTACAAAATAGATATTGAAATTCACAAAAATAAACTATTCTCAGTAATACTCGAATAAGGGCGTATCAATTGTACTGTGCTTCAACCTCACTAAAGTTCATCGTAGCAATATGCATCATAGCAAAGTACTCCTCATACACAGAGACTGTAGCCAAAACTCTGCAGTCTGTTGACGTCTATTTGCTTTCCTTTAGAGAGCACGCCGATAAATTAAAAAATATATATTTACATCCAGAGCTGCCAAGTCTCCGGCTTTTTTCGGGAGATTTCCCACCACCAATTTTTACTTACAAATTTATGGTTAAAATAAGTCCAAATATTTAATCCAAAATAAAACTGTCTAAAAATTGGGGTGGGAAATCTCCCGGAAAAAGCCGGAGACTTGGCAGCTCTGTTTATATCTAATCGCAGTATTTCTGAAAGTACGTTCAAAATTATTGTTGCGGAAAACTCTGCTTAGTTTCCGGGTTCCAACAACACCTCCTAGATATAGAAAGCCTTACAACTCCTACATTACCAAGCTTTAACGTCATCATTTGGCATACGTTTAAAAGTTTGATTGTGATAAAATAAATAAATTAAAAATTTCTGGTGAATTTACCCATGATTGGCAATATTTTAATAATTTGAGATAAAAAATATAATTTTACGACAAATGGCAGTTTTTAACCATAACTAATTAGATAATGTGATAAGGAAATAGATCATACTGAATAATTTTGTATGAGAAAGATATTTTAATTTTAATGTTTGATATAAGATATTTGCTAATATTTGTAGTATTTACCAGAAAATTTTAATAGTTTTATTTTGTGAAAATAAAACTTTTAAATGTAGGCCAAATGACGACGTCAGCGGTTGGTGACGTAGGAGTTGGTTCGAAGCTTAAAAAAACAGTCCAGTTGACAAGAACGAAAGACAAATTTATTAGAAAGTCGATGAACAATCTGCTATACACAAATCTCAGGAATAAATAAGCAGTAACAGGATTTATAACAGCCAGTTTAACACAGTAGCTCTCAGATGCTGTATTTCACACGCAATAAATCAACGTTCAAAGTTACCTCTGGGATTGCCGATTTCAGAGGGTCGGTCGCCTCCTCTGGAATTTGTTCAAAACTAGAAGACCCCGAGCGAAGTCAGAATTCCTGTCACTGGGGTTCATTAAAAGGGTATCGGTCTCCTTTTGCCCATCGCCGTCCTACATGGGGGGATCTAGCACCGCTCCGCGGTTGCCAGAGGGCATCAGGAACAACAACACGTAATAAAAAATTCTTCCACGGGCTCAAATTCAGTGGAAATTCTCGTCAGCAGTTCCTCAGGATTTAACAATGAAGAAAGCCTAAAGAGCTTTGAAAATTAAGCTTCTCAAAACAAGTGATGGATCGCTTATAAAAGCATACAATCAAAGCGATACTCTCAGCAGAATCAACGTCTTTTCACAGCAACTGACTGAACTGCGCCGATCTCTGGAACAATCCTCCGGTTTTATACCTTACGCCGACGTTGCACGAACAATCAAGAGATTCCATCTCTAGAGAAATACCAATCAACCGTGAACTTTCATCACGTAATAGAAACGCTATTGAGTAATACGTGATGCATAATCCTAATGCAGGAAAGCACACATTACAGGCCCCATTAAGAAAAACGTGACCAAATGGCGCCAAGCTTGAAGATTTTTTTTCGAAAAATCGTCAAATTTCTTGCCAAAAACAAGCTTAACTGAAGTCAACTAAGCAAGAGAGCCAATATTTCTCGAGAAGTCTAAAAATCCCTGTGTTAAACAATGGGTACACCCAAAACTCCCTGTCTGGCGCCCAAGTTAACCGATTTTTATGCAACAAAATGCAAATTTATTTAATTATTTAACGTGTAGGATGTGAATTTTAGACTAGTTTAATCCCCAGAAGAGTGGGTCCACAACAAAACTTGTCACTCTCTTTACACCTGCAAAAGAAATAGCAGAAGCTCATGATATTGAACTGAGGTTTACTCGAACTGCTAGTCACCAAATCTTTAATACAGAAATTAAAATAGAAGCAGAAGAGTGCTTACGAATATCAATTATTTGGATGGATTAATGACATCGCTTGAGAAAAGGTTTTATGCAGGCAGCGAAGTCGGCTGCAACCCATTGACACTTTACCCAACGATGAAAAAATTGCTGCAAAAGACTTAACTAAGAAAATGAAACGTACTTGAAGTTCCTACGGAGACTTTTCAACAAAAATTTTGTCTGAAACCGAAGCATCGTATGAGCTGCTACAGATTTCTTCAATAACAACAAAATTTGATACAAAAACACTCAGTCGATTTATTAAACCATCGTAATTTCTTCCCTACAGTGCCTGTCTAAAGGCTAGCAGATAGCTACTGCCTGTACAATAGAGAGATTTTTCAGTTATCTAGTAAAGTCCTGGATAAGATCAACAAGGGTTGAATTCATATTATCAGGACTTTGCAGGCCAAGTGTTCATGGAGTGTTATCGGAGAAAAAGTTAATGGGCATTTAGGACACTTCATACAAAAGATTTTGGAGGAGTTCGTGGTACACTGCAGTCACACACGTCGGCTACAATTTTCATTCCGTTAGTTATATTTCATTTTATAATTCTATTTTTTAAAATTTATTTTCCAAAGATATTCTTCAAAAAGTTATTTTAAGATTAACAATTTTGGACATTTTTCCTCAATGACATATTTAAATAAAATTAATGATTCGCTTAGCATCAGATTAAAAAGAAGAGACTAGATTTCAATTTTTTTATGTCTATTTATAATGTGCGATTTCTTTACGCGAGGGTGGGCATTTGCCCACCGTGGCCCATAGTTGGCGGCTCCCATGGACTTGTGTTTGAACGTTGGTTTAAAAATAATAATAATTTTTATAATTTCCGGAAAATTATCAATCATTCGGAGTTCACTTTATAAAGGTTTTCTAAATTAATAATAATATGCTAATTTAATAATTCGATTACCATTGCACGAATCGCTTCCATTGTTAAAAATTATATAAAAAACTTAATAACAGTTTACTGTGAAACATGTGTCATTTCGTAACTTTTAGTTGTGCTTCAAACGACGCATGCTTCACGTTGACAAATGTGAAAATAGGCTTCATGTTTTGTAGATAATTTCATGTGCAAAGAAAGTTTATTGAAAATTTTTTCAGATGCGGTTTTTAACAACACCTCCTAGATAAAGAAAGCCTAACAACTCCTACGTCACTAATCTTTGACGTCATCACTAGGCCTTCATTTAAAAGTTTTATTTTCATAAAATAAAACTATAAAACGTTTCTGGTAAATTTACTCATGAAAAACAATATTTTCATAATTTGAGATAAAAATATAATTTTATGACAAATGGCAGTTTTTAACCATGACTCATTCGATAATAGGATAAGGAAATAGATCGGAATGAATAATTTTGTATGAGAAAGATATTTTAATTTTTTATTTAAGATATTTTCTAATATTTGTAGCATTCACCAGATTTTTTAAATAGTTTTACTTTGTGAAAGTTAAACTGTGATGACGTCATTACTTAAAGGCCTAGTGATGACGTCAAAGTCTCAGTTGTTAGGCTTTCTCTATGTGTAGGAGGTGTTGTTTTTAAGCATTATATTTAGAAGATCCAAATCCCCTGAATTTGTCACTCAATAGTTGCTTTCAAGCCTTTTAACTTGTTCCAGAAATATTGAGAAAATGGATAACTTGTAGGGATCGACCGATACCAGATTTCAACCGATACCCGATACTTTTGTACAAGGGACTGTATACATATTATAATACAAATTTTAACATATCAAAGCTACCAAAGATTTTCCGCGACTAATTTTTACATAGCAATTTATGCTTAAAATAGGGCTAAATTTCTAGTGCAAGTTGTTTTAAATTGTGTTGGAAAACTCCCGAAAGTTTCGGGAAAGTTGGCAGTTATGTTATATAGACCACGTTTCCCATCACTTGCATTTGGAGAAATTTTTCTCTGGGTCTACATTTTTCCGAATGTAAGTGACAGGAAATTAGGTTCCATGTAAAATTCAATTTTCTATGTTTATATGTATACAGCCCTTTGTTAAAAAGTATCGGGTATCGGTTAAAATATGGTATCGGTCGATCCCTAGAAATTATTATTTTTGCTACAAACATGTCTAATAGAGATTTTACTGTTAAGGAACAGAAAATTGGAAATACAGCAATATTGCACCTTCGTGTTTCAAAAATGAAAGATTTTCATAATACGTGTTCCAAATAGTTTTGAAAATTAGAACATATTTCCCAGATTATGCTTGAAATGAGTGTGCAGAAAAAGTCTTTGCAGCATTTAGAATTAACCCTCCAAGCGGCTGAGACGTAAAATCCTGTTCACTTCATTCCAGTTTTCACTGCAATGTCTCTATAATTTAAATTATTTATAACATCAGGGTATCATAAAATATATTTCGATATTAAAGATTATAGGTATCTTCGGAGTTAACTTTTTAATAATTACAAATCTTCCTATCGAAATTTTATTTTTAAAATAATTTTAAAGCTGCATGAAATTTTTACCGTGAAAACAACTTTACATTATTTGCCCATTTCCAAGACGCTCAGAGAGTTAATAAAAGTTTTAGTGAACGCTCAACGTGCATTTCTCTTATATCTCTGGTATAAAAGTATCTTAGTGGTATTACAAGTATTATCGAGAATATTAAAAAATGTTTGGAACTGTAGATGCAAACTTAAATTGCATCCTTTGTAGCATTTAGAATCTATAAAAGTTTTAATGAATAATTAATATTTTTTCATTTTATATATCTGAGAATGGGTTGCCAGAATCTGAAAATCTACAGTTATATTCTTTGAGGGTATCGATTGCAAGAACTTATATTTTATGTGTTTGGCATTCATAGGTTTATTTTTCAATATTCATCGACACTATAATATACGTATAATAATTTGACAGCTGCAAAAACTTAAAAAAAAACTGTGATTGATTTAATCTGCTATTATCATGTACTGTTTAAACTTAAGCAACCACAAATATAGTTCAGTTGTCTTAAGTTTAAGAGATAAGTTTTCGATTTACGGGTGTTCTCTCCCCTTGACACTGAGTGTGATCATGAAAGGACGGCTTCTTTATTGGTAAGCCTCTATTATCGCAACGGAATGACAAAACTTAGTCTACGTTACTACGGCCACCTGGTTCATCCTGTTAACTATTTCCATGTTCTTGTGAGATTACCGTGAGTGCATTGGGTTTCGACAACACATCCTAGATATAGAAAGCCTTACAACTAGTACGTCATCAAGGTTTGACGTCATCACTCGGCCTACTTTTAAAAGTTTTTTTTTTTTCACAAAATAAAACTATTAAAAATTTCTTTTGAATTTACTCATAAATAGCAATATTTTAATAACCTGGGATTACAAAAAAGAATTTTAATTCAAAACTGTGACTAATTAGATAATATGACAAGGAAAGAGATCAGAACGATAATTTCGTACGAGAAAGGTATTTTAATTCTACTGTTTAATTTAACCCATTTGTGCCTAGATATTTTTGTGACTTTCTTCGATTTTCGCTAATATCAGCAGTAATAGATAAATTTCTGATGTCAACTTCTTGAACAAGGGATGATTACTTTTAAAATCTTTATGTATAAAAATTGAAGTGTCAACATCCTACTAGGTCAGGTTAAAATACTTTGTGGAGTTGAGGTTCAATACTCGTGAATAAAGGCTAGGAAAAATAAATAACGTTTTCGACTGATAGTGATAATGCGGTCCCAAAAAAGGGACGCTAGCCATAAATGGGTTAAGATATTTTCTAATATTAGTAGTATTCACCAATTATTTTAGACAGTTTTACTTTTTGAAATGAAAACTGTGTTGATAGCTCTTGCGTAGGCCTGATGATGTCGTCAAATAAAAAGTTGTTAGGCTTTCTATATGTAGGAGGTGTTGAATAGCATCGCAAACGTGCGTAAATCAACAATTCCATTATGTTTACTCTTGTCTATCATGTTGATTTCATTCTCATTAATGTGAAGCATGAAAAAGAAGTTAATTAATTATCGTAAGTTATGCAAGCCTGTTCGTTTTTTTTCCTCTGTGTGTGTGTGTAAGCGGAGTCACACAATATTAATAACATTCTTGAGTGAATGTATAATACATTATTAATTGCATTAATTGTTTTTGGAATTTGAAAAGAAAACGGGGCATGTATTTGGTTTAAATGTGGAAAGCAGTACCTCGCATAAGAACCTCTCCCACTGTACTCAGTGGTGTTTTTTTTAACACACTTTCCGTAAGCTTATATGGAATTTTTAAATATTGTTCTCTGAATTCCATATTGAATGGTCTTGACTAGTAGTACAGTTGCCAACTGCTCCGGAATATAATTAACTACTTTTTTTAAACAGTAAATTTTGGCTTACGTTATGTCGAAATTTCGAAGCTGAAGGTGTGGGCTGTTTATCACTTAATAAAGTATTTAAAAACTTACTGTTTGCAAAGAGTAGTTAATTATATTAGAGATATCGACATCTCTATTAGTAGAGGTAAAGTGTTTAGGTATCAACCGATACCATTTTTTGACCGATACCCGATACGTTTCACAAAAGGCTGTATAGTATACACATCAACATAGAAAATTGAATTTTACATGAAACCTAATTTCCAGTCTCTTACATTATGAAAAATGTAGACACAGACAAAAATTTCTCTAATTGCAAGTGATGGGAAACGTGGTCTATATAACACAACTGCCAAATTGTCCGAAACTTTCGGGAGATTTCCACCACAAGTCTGAACAACTTGCTTTAGAAATTTGGCCTTATTTTAACGATAAATTCCTATGTAAGCATTAGTGGTGGGAAATCTTTGGTAGCTGTGATATGTGTCTAAATTTTGTATTATAATATGTATACAGTCCCTTGTAAAAAGTATCGGGTATCGGTTGAAATCTGGTAGCGGTCGATCCCTGATTACTTGAATCTTCTAACAATTAATTTCATGAATTTCGGGCACAGTTCAGATATGATGCTTATTTTAATCTTGAGTTTACTTTTGGAAAATTCCTTAACGTAATTTTCTTTCTTCAAGAAAGTATCTTTTGCACTTATTAACAAAAAAAAAAAAAAAAAAAAAAACGTAAATTCGTCTATTCATAACGTCTATTCATAAATTGCTTATATTTCGCATCTATTCGCAAATATAAGAAAATACCACATAAATTCACACCTATTTCGTAAAAACAAAGATTCTATACCTCTAATTATTTCTACTAAGAAAGATCTCCGGAGTTAGCTTTGTACAAAAAATTATTCCTAATGGATCTAATAGCTTCTTTGTGTAATTTTTTTAAA
Organism: Cheiracanthium punctorium; assembly: GCA_038373885.1. Classification (NCBI taxonomy): domain Eukaryota; kingdom Metazoa; phylum Arthropoda; class Arachnida; order Araneae; family Cheiracanthiidae; genus Cheiracanthium; species Cheiracanthium punctorium. The sequence goes on along the minus strand of JAWZYV010013197.1, from coordinate 1,601,143 downwards.
CAATGAACTTAGTGAAAGTCTGCAGATCTAAGTGACTTACATTGTTTAAGATCTGTGAGGGGATTTTTTATGCTTTGTGTCGATTTCGTAAAAGTTCCCAAATGGTTCTCCAGACACGATTTTAAAACTTCTTTACAATTTTTTTAATTACGTAAAACATTTACGGAAGGGAACATTTTCGAATCTGATTTATAAAGATGGTGGAGCAAATTATGAGGTGGAAGTGAACAGATTTTCTTTGCAGTTGAGTTTATTTAGTTTTATACTGCGAATGACAGCCTAACAGGAAAGTCTTTTCAATTACAACTTTAAAAGACAATTACTCTCCATGATAATGTACCAACTTATAAATATTAAGCGATATAAAATAAGGACTAGTTTGATAAAAGTAATTTAGTAACAGTTGTTTAGTAAATGCTCAACATACCTCTTTTGCACAATTCACATTTCAAAGAAACATTAATACAATTTGGTTGTGTGTGGGGGAAGGGAATCAACTACAAAGTCAGAAAACGGAAAGAATAAATCTTAAAATGAGTGTGAAAATGGTCTTTAGTGCTTTGTAAAAATGATTTTATCAAACTAAAATGCTACAAATTAAATTGGCGCTTTGTGAACTTTAAAATGCACCGTAGTTTATAATTACTTTTTAAAGGTCTTTGAATAACCTCATATAGTTTTACCGTAGATTGGTTTATGATCATAAATGAGCACCGTGACTCCTCACTCTGCTTACTTTGCGGAAAGCCCCTAAAACTGAAATAAATTTTTCCCTAATTTCCTTCGTAAGGTTATTGTTGTCGCCAGGTGAAGAAAAAATAGTGCCTAATCTGTACGAATATGTTCTTGCAACTGATCATTTGGAGAAAAATTGCGACTTTGACTGCTTGATTGCAAAGAAATAGTAGTGGTTACGTTACTTTTTTATCACAATTTTATTTATCCGCAGTCTTTTTTTCTTTCATGTCCCTACATGAATATTTTGTCTGTTTTAGTTTGATTTCATGATGAGTTCCAATCGCTTATGGTATTCGAGCATGTTAAAACAAACAAATACGAATAATGCTGTATTAGTACATAAAAAATGTTAAAATAGGAATCCAAAACTTTGAAATAAGGTTTATAGCATTGAAATTTTGCACACAAAATGGTAAGATTCGTTAGCAAACAATTACATTACAGCAGTTACAACAACAAGCATTACAACAATTCTGAAAGGTTCAAAACCACATTAATTTAGTGTAACTGGATGGATTCCAAATCAGTGCTACTGCAAATTTTACTGTTTTCAAACGAACGTAACAGAATCACAAAAATATATTTTAAAGTCTTTTAACAGCCTGTACGAATGACTTAAAAAGGAAATGTGCGTTCAATTCTGGAAGTGAATGATCACTGTATATCTGCTTTACACGGACGGAAAGAACCATAGAATTTCAACACCAGCAATTCCAAAGTAAAACTGAGTAGACGTAACGAAATAACTATTCATTTGACATTCGCCACATTAATATATACAAAAATGATTTTTTTTTTTAAATCGGACTGCAGATTTCTTTATTATATGCATGCTGTAGATATCCACACAGCCCAGCTTAAGGCCGTTAGTCTTATACATAAGGTGGATATAGTATTTGACGATAAGGTGCAAGCTAATTATTTAAATTATTCATTTTATGGTGAAAAAAATGGCGTATTTTAAATGTTTTTTGCACTACTTATATTTAAAATTGTTTTAGAAAACTGGCCAGAAAATTAACAGCACAAAGCTCACTTTAAATTTTCTAGGCACAGCGAGAAAATGAAATAAAGAATCAAGTTCATGTTAAATTTAGCATCTTTTAAGTACAAACCAATATTATATTCAGTGAAAAAAAACACTGTTTTTCAAACTAAATTATGATTTCTCTTATTTCTATAGTCTTGTTTAAGTTCTATTTCAATTCAAGATTATTTTTATCACTAATGAAACTATAAAACCTAATTCCATTCTGTTGCTTTTATGAAAAATAAGAATCTTTGTTTTCTATCAGTCGTAATACTGTTTAAAAGTTACTTTTAATAATTTTTGATACTTGAAATTTGTCGTAAAATTTTCTGTGACCAAACAAACAGTATTCTATAAATTGGTAGTTTTTTAAAGAATATAGAGCTATGCAAATGCATTAGTTAATTTTTATTGAAAGGAAAAGATGTTTTTGCAAACATAATATCCAATATTTCCTCCTTAGAATATTTAGAAGTAAAACAACCATTCAAATATATGATAATAATTTCTTGGCTGTATAATAAAAGTAGGTCTGGTTGCACTGTATTGCACTAACTATTGAAATTAGATATCACTGGATTAATAAATCTATACCACAAAATAAAGAAGTATATACATTATGGAATGAAATGAATTATAACGAAGTACAACTTAACTCTGTGTTATTCATTAACTATTTAAATATTAAAAGAAAAGTGCAGGTAGGGCTTTGACATTCATTTTTTATATTGCTTCAAAGAAAATAAAATAATTTGAGAAATTCTATGTAAAGTTATTGCGTTATATTGCTAACATTCTCTAATATTTAAATCACTGGAATTTCTTTATTATATTTTTACAGTGAATTTCTAAATAACATTAATAATATAATTTCTTAAATTACAAAATAAGAATATAAACCTTTGTTTAAAGCAATAAAAATTATGCTTATGCTTTATACCCACTCAAAAAAGTATTCAAGTAAAAGCAAAATTACTCACTTCAGTTTAGTGAGTAACTAATTAGTTTTTGAAATATGCATAGCTTAAAATATAAGAAGTTACTGTTATTTGTTACATCAAGCTGTTTTTATGAAGAAAAATGCTTTACAAATGAAACTGACATAGGAAATTTGACTTAGACTCAAAAATTTTTTTGAGAGGGTGTGCATTTCTGTTTGTACAATTTTGTACATTAACTTTATTTTCCTTGTATCAGAGCCCGATCAAAACAACTGTGGGCCCTGGGCAGAAAAAAAAAAATTGGCCTCTTGCAATAACTTCCCCCTAAAAAACAAACAAAAAAAAAACATTATGATTGGTTTATGCCGAAAGTTTTAAATATCTTACCCCTTCCAAACACAAATTTTGTTTTAAGTAATCGGAAATAAAGGAATATAGTTACATGATGTCAAAGAAACAGATAGTTAAATCGAAATGCTATATCACAGTTGCTAACATGTACGGAATACAACCACTTTTTGTAAACAGTCATTTTTGTAAATATTTCTTAAAATAACAGACAAGGCAAATATCTTGCTATTTTTCAACATCAAGAATATTTTTTATGAAATGTGGTTAGTTATTTTCCTATATATTGGTATGCTATATTGACCATAGAGCATTTCGAAGAATTAAATATAAGTTTAAATTAATTTATGCGTAAACGTAGATTTGATTTATTTTCATTGTTCACACTTTATAATTAAAAAATCATTTAACTTTTGAAAATTTTTTAACCTTTGTAATTTTATTGTAAAATTATAAAAGTGTAAGATGTAAGATTTTTAGGCCCTAAAATCTGTGGGTCCTTTTTGGGGGTAAAACTTTCGCAATTATTCTTTAATAAAATGATCGGAAAGTTTTATGAACAAGAAATTTAAGCACGATATTTTTTATATATTATTAAACAAACAGCTGCGCGTTTTCGTTCAAGTAAGGTTTGACTGCAATATGAGACCAATGATATGCAGTAAGAAACCCCAATCAATCGGGGGGGGGGGCAGACTAGCAAATAACCTGCTCCTGCTTCTTTAAATGATTGCGAAATCTCAAATTGTGTGATTGTTTCCTGAGAACTCTTTACTGATCAAGCTCGGGTTTGAGTCCCGTCTTGGGTTAGGTTGTTAAAGGCCAATACTCAGTTCACGCGGGATCAATGTACAGGAATGAGGAATGATATAACCTGTCCGAAAGAAAATGATATAACGAAAATGAAAGAAAGAAAATGATGCTCTCTCTCCATTGTATGGGGGCGGGGTTTGCGATTTAGCTCATTAACCTTTCGTCGGTGGATCCCGCATTGTCGTAAAACTAAAATGAACAATGTCTCCTTACTCATTGCACTGTGAGGAAAAACGCATGAACTCTGCATGACCTCTTATTTATCCGTCCCATCAAAAGGGGTGACGTTGGCAAGGAGAAACCGATCGTAATTTGCGCATATTTACTCGTTATTAAATTAAGTTCCCTAAATTTAGTGAAAATTAATCACACTTGTAACGAAAACAGAAAACTTATAGTAATTACTTTTTTTTCAGTATTAGCTGTAAACATGTCTTAAGTATATAATATAATATTTACATGAAAAATATTCTGAAAAAAAAAAAAAAAATGTCACGATTAATCTTTTAAACTAAACAATCAACAAAAACAAGTAAACTGGATTTCAAAAAATACTTCTAATTTTTTCTATTTCAGAGGCTGAGGTATACTTGAAATGCGTGGATTATAATTTTTGATAAAGCGAACGGTCCGTTAACGTTATGACGCCGCGAAAAAGGTGTGCTAAACAACTGGATAAAGATGTCAGTTCCCAACAACTAAAACACGATTCTTCCGGATACAAGGAAGACTCAAACATAACTGAATAAGCAATATTTCGTATCAGTATCCCAGAAATCAATATCACTTTTAAATGAAACAAAATACCTTTCAAAGTCTCGTTGAAGATTTGTCTTACATACATTTTTTCCTTGAGAGTACTGCAGTTTTAAGAGCGAATTAGCTAATTCTTTTATATTCGTTAAATCAAAGTGGATAAAAATTTAGAAAGTATTGAAAAATCCAGCAACCATAAATTTAAACATGGTATTTTTATAGTATAATAAAAAAGGGTGCGCTGAGCAAAATCTGGTAACTAATTATTTACCTATCTAGAAACCCCGACCTTTAGATTTGGTGGAATTAAAAATCGCATGCTACCTCTTAGAAGTGGGTAACACTGTTATTGTGAATTAGGGCCATTCCCTTTCACAGTCGGGGCAAACCAAATTTTATTTGTTTATTTTCTTTTTCAGTATTAGAAGTAAACATATCTAAAGTATATAAAGGGAGTTTATTTACATAAAAAAATATTCAGTAAAATGTCATATTAAAACAATTTACAAAAATAAGTAAACCTGATTTCAAAAAATATTTCTTATTTGTTCAATTGCAGAGGCTGATGAAAATTCTAAATGCGTGGATTATAATTCTTGATAAAGCGAACAGTCCGCGTTAACGTTATGATATAGCGGAGACGTTGTGCTAAACAGCTGGATAAAGATGTCAGTTCCCAACAATTAAAGCATGATTCTACCGGATACAAGGAAGACTTTGTATAACTGTATAAGTTAGACTGAGTATATTTATCACAGAAATCAGTATCATTTTAAAAGAAACAAAATGCCTCTCAAAATTCAATGAAGATTTTTCTTATATATCTTTTTTTCCTTGAGATATACTGCGGTTTTAAAAGCGAATTAATTAATTCTTTTGTAATCGTTAAATAAAAGTGGATAATAATTTAGAAAGCATTAAAAAATCCAGCAACCATAAATTTAAGCATGATGTTTATATTGTATAATAAAGAGGAGTTCAATCAGTGTCGAATCTTCGTCGGTAGCGAGATCAAGAAACCCTGTACCTTTAGGTCGGGTGGAATTGAAAATAGTATGGTTCTGCTTTAAGGCTGTTCTTCGAAAAAAAAGAACTCTCTTTTTAGTCTTGGTACACAAATTGAAATAAACTAATAGCACCATGGTCTCCAAAAAATTCCAGATGGTTCTTCATAAGCTGTTTTACACACGGCGATAAGCGAAAACGCTGTGGCTTTTGTGAAATTTTCAGAAAAAATTCTTAAACATGGATTTGAGCTGCAAGATTTTTCGAAGAGTGACACGCTTTGCGAAAATTTCCGATTTTTAAGATTTTTTTCTAAAAGTTTTGAAACTGATACAGATTGGCCTGTCTTCGCAGTACGTAATACAGCTTATAAAGAGACAGTGCCAAAATTTTGAAGTGCCTGGCACAATTAATTTATTTGTAATTATGTACCAAAATCACATGATTTTTTCGAATAACACCATTAAAGGGAGCAATATAGCTGTTGAGGGGTAGAGCCACTGCCTTTCACTGTCAGGACAAATCAAACGTCAGCCGGATCGAAATTTGAGTGATCTTCACGCTTTCTTTTTAAATTGATTGTGATTTTTAAAAGTTATTTAATAATTTTTTAATAATAAGTTATTGCATATCATTTTATATGGTAAGGGCTCCAGTAGTGGACCATTTAAAATTTTAAGTTGAAAAACAACAACTATCCATTGAGATAAGGTATCGATCTCCGATTGGTTGAAACTCTTATCAACTTGATACCAAAGGTGCATGGCCTTCATTTACTGTTTAGTTACGTACTAGGAATTTTGTTGCTGAAGTCGGTGTCTTCGAGAAGCAGTCTCATCCCATTTTTTGTGCTTTTCTCTAGAGCAGTGTTTCTCAAGTGTGTTCCGCGGAACCTTAGGGTTCCGCATCGAACCTTCAGGGGTTCCGCGAGAAATTTTAAAACATCATCGAAATTTTAAAGAAAATCCGTAAATTGATTTTCTAACGCAATTTTTCACCAATCTCCTATATAGAATTGACCTCCTAGCGAAGGCGGGATTATGGGAGTTCCAGATATATATTTTGGCCTAAAACCGGCTATCGGGATTACTGTTGTCGGGAGAGACCCTTACATGTGTACTTTCGAAACAAATGTTCTTTTGTGAGAGTTTTCCACGTCATTTTTCTGCTTGCATCAATGAAAACTAAACACCGGAATAATTTGGACGCGGAACATGATATGCAACTAAAATTTTCGTCACTACAACCAAATTTTGTGGAACTTTGTGACAGTCAAAAACAAAGCGATCCATCCCATTGATATTTTTCATCCATTTACCGTAAGAATTCGTAAAAAATTTCGTGCCTGCAAGTCACCTTTAATTAGCCTTTTATCTGCATTTTAATACTGCTTTATGTTGTTTAGTTTTTATGTTTGTCCAATGAGTGATAAATCATAGGCTCTTAGTTTCTCCTTAAGTAATATCTATTCAAAGGTTCCGTTGCTAAGCATTTGGTAAGGAAAGGGTTCCGTGGGATACAAAGTTTGAGAACCACTGCTCTAGAGGCATGTCTTCATTCAAATAATTTTTTAACACACATTCTATTTGTTTTTAAAATCAATTGTTTTTGATATTATTTGATTACACACTGAATGTATTATAAACTATCACGTAGTGAAATTATAATAGTAATTTATGAATAGTGATAAGTAGTCCGCTTTTAGATCGATGGTTTTCTAAATGCTCCAGTAGTTGGCCACATGCATAGCTAACAACTTTTACGTTTTTTTTCGGAAGATTTTCACCCTTCGATACCTTGATCTTAAAATAAATAAGAAATTTTTGTGTGAAAGGGAATCGGGATGTAATCCAAAAAATAAAGGTTAGAGCAGTACATTTTCCGGGGCTAAAATCTAGAAAAAAAAAAGTTTTTTAGTAGTGTAAACGATTTATTTAATGTAATATAGAAAGATGCAATAGCCTTCGTTAACTTTATTCAGTTGATTCCGCACATAATTCTATGACAATATTATTATTATTTAAGGTAGCTATAATTGAGATATTGTGTAGCAAGTATGCTTGCTATTTTAAGAAACAATTATTTTATACTTAAGTTTTTACTAGAAGAAAAAATAGATCAACATTAATTTAAACTGTGTGAATGTGAAATTTATGTTTTAGTAAGGCATAAGATTTCTGTACATTAACATCACACTTTTTTTTCCAAATTAGGACTAATGGTATAACTTTTAGGAAAAGCTTTAAAAAACTTAACAAAGCATTCTATTTATAGCCAAACAGTCATTTCCATTCCGGAAAATGAACTCATTTTATATTTTAATCATTGAGGGTCAGACGGAATTTTGAAAATGTCGTTTTAAGATTAATGCTGTCAAAATCATATTCAAGAACTGACAATGAAATATCGAGAATTAACATTTCATAAAAGATTTAGCGTTTAATAAAAAACTAGCATTTAATTAGCATTTAATTAGCGTTTAATAAAAAAGATTAGCATTTAATAAAAAATTGGCTGTTTGAGAAAAAATGTAAATATCATGCGAGTAGAATCTATTAATTAAACGTTCCATTTACCATGTTTAGTGAATTTTTTTACAGCATATATAAACGTATTGTTATTACTACTATAAATAATGTCTTCTTTTTACTTTCCTTATACATTTGACAAATCCAGGTGGACGACCACTTTTGGTATGCCCACTACTGGTACATAAAAATTTTGCTATGCGCACTTCTGGTGCATAAAAGCTACCTAAGTATTAATTATTTTTTTAATTATACCGCAATTATTTTGATACATTTGATGTGAGTATGAACAATCATAAAAAATATAGATTAACAGAACTTCTCCAAAGTTAAGATGATATTCGTAATTGAAGTAAGTGGCACACTACTGGAGCATTTACCTTAAGTCCAGTTTTACTATCCAAAATTAGTAGCCTTCGAGTTATTCAACTCCTGCTCGCACACGTATTAAAACATTCCTAAGCCATATCTAATATGTAACACTCTATCGTGGAATTATTCTCTTTCTAGTACCAGCTGTTAACATGCCTAGAAAAAATAAGATGTGTTTATTTACATAAAAAACAACATAAATAATGACATATTTACACAAATGGATTCCAATTAAGATTTATTTAAGAAAAAATTATTTTGTTTCAGTTCAAGGTAGGTGGTTTGTAAATACTTTGCTATAAAACTAACAGGCCGTTTACTCTATATTTTTCTGTTTAAATCCTGAAGACTTTGTGTCAACCAGTAGACTGATGATGTTAGTTTTGCGCACTTTAAAGCACCTGATCCTCTGCGTGCAAAGAAATTAAGAACTTACGTCGAATAACTACGAAATTCTAAACAAAGGTTTATAATTATAATTTTTTTATTTTCTTACGATAGTGACTAAATTAAAATCTGATATATAAGAAGTAGTAAGTTCGCAAAATGTTTGTTAGCTCTGAAATTGGATCGGTCTTGAACCTATCTTCTTAAGTAGAAATGTGAACCCTTCAGTACCATGTTTATTACTAATTCTATTTACTTTCCGCTCAAACTACGGAAGAGTTGCCAACTGCTCCGGAAAATAAATAACGCCCTTTTTTAAAGAGAAATTTTTGGCTTAAATTAACGCAAAATTTTCCAAGTTAAACGTGCGGTCCCGATTACCATTTAGTAAAAATTGTTTAAGAAAAATTACTGTTTACAAAAAGTGGTTCATTATACTCCGGAGCAGTTAGTAACTCTGCTATAATGATAAAACCAGTCAAACAGTTATAATGAGGGAGATTATAAATATTTTTGAAATTTGTTAAAATGCGCTCTTGAAGTCCAGGAAAACATTTGGGTATCAGTTTATCTAGTAGCTTTGTGAAACGTGAAGCAGCCTACCTCTTCTGAAATTCATAGTTTTTACCGTGCCAGTATTCGTGAGCAGCATATAAATTCACAGGTAAAAGTTCAATAAACGGAATGAGGTATTTATTTCGGTAAATAAAAACTAGCGACGAAAAAATTAAAATGCCTTACCGCGAATCGCTCATTAATTACCTTGCTAGTGTTGCGCAGTTTATAACTACAAGGATAATCATGTAATTAATAGTGCCTTCTCGTGAAATATTAAAATAATTTCCACGCACTATGCGTATTATTTATGTCCATACCGTATCTTATTCAGGTAGTGTAAATTTCTGTAGATTTGATTCATTTGATTCCGCACATAATTCTATAACAATATTATTATTATTTAAGATAGCTATAATTGAGATGTTGTGTAGTAAATACGTTTGCTATTTTAAGAAACAATTATTTTATACTTAAGTTTTATTAGAAGAAAAAATAGATCAACATTAATTTAAGCTGTGTGAATGTGAAATTTATGTTTTAGTGAGGCATAAGATTTCTGTACATCAACATCACACTTTTTTTCCAAATTATGGCTAATGGCATAACTTTTAGAAAAAGCTTTTAAAAAATTAACAAAGAAATCTGTTTATAACCAAACAATCGTTTCCATTCCGGAAAATGAAGTCATTTTATATTTTAATCATTGTTGGTCGGACAGAATTTTGAAAATGTCGTTTTAAGAGTAATGCTGTCAAAATCATATTCAAGAACTTTACAGTAAAATACCGAGAATTAACATATGCATTTAATAAAAAAATTGGCTGTTTGAGAAAAAATGTAAATATCATGCGAGTCTACAATGCGAGTATCAATACAGCGACAGACTTGAATTTATTGCATAAAGAAATGTTACAAGTTTTGTTTCATAAATGTTCAATATGTGAACCTTTCGTGATGCGGAAGATATCAAGTCTAGAGTCAGATTCTTCCCTCCCTACACTCGCTTTATCATGTCGCGATCAATCGCAGTGAATACGTTTCTGATCCATTTTTCGTAAATATTTTAAATCAAGAGGTATAGGGAGCACGAACACACGCTCTTTTATATAATCCCATAAAAAAATCGCATGGAATCAGGTCTGGAGAGCGAGGTGGCCACGGATGAAGGCGATTGCCGTCATCAGAACCTCGACCAATCCAACGACGAGGAAGCTCGTCATTCGTAAAAGAAAATTGTAATGTTTCTTTCTCCAGTAAACTCAATTTTGTTGCTGTATTGGTAATATATTATTTTCTTATAAGCCTTCTAAACCCGGGAGGATATTGTGACACACCCTGCATATTTGCAGTAATAGAAATACAATATTAACAAATTTTAAGCTATGTACAGTATTGCTTAATTTCAGAAATTAAATTTAAAATATCAATTTGAAACTACAGCGTAGAAAGACGTTTTAATAAAAATCCTTTAAGACTTCCATTTAACGAGAACTATCATTTCGTAAATCTTGCTGCAAGGCCTTTTAGTTTCGTCTTAAGTTGATATTAATTTAAAATTTTATTGATACAGTCTGAAGGAAGTGTACCGCAGTCATGAAATGCCGCGTTTTTTTTTTTTTTAAATTCATTCCTGATACAGTAATTGTTTACATCTAGCGTATGTAATGAAATGCTTAAAACGCGTGGCTGACAGAGATATACGGGCTACGGTGGTGACATTTTTGCCAGACCCGGTTGCACCCCGTTTGGCCATACCCTCTGACCTGATCAGTCATGTGAACATATTAGTCCGATAAAACCGCAGTAAGATAGTCGCACCCCCTAGGTCACAAGACTCTTTGAGTGCAAAAGCGTGTGGCCAAAATGTCAGCACCACAACCTGTATATATCGCCAGCCACGTCAGAACACCATAAGCCGATCATTTCGAGATTGAAACTCTTAAAAATTATTTCCATCAGTAACTTAAAAGCGCTTTTGAAAATTTTTAAATCCTATGAAATGAAATAACTGGAATATACGAAATAAAACTCTTATTTTTCAATCAACACTGCTTTTTCAAATAATAATAATAATAATAATAATAATAATAATTTTAAAAGAAGTGACGTTAAAATAGAATTACAGATCTATTTCAGTGGTCAAACATTTTTATTTATAATTACTAATTTAATTATATTTTATTTATAGTTACTAAATTAATATTACTAACTTATTTTTATTTATAATTATGAATATAATTTCATTTAGTGTTAACATTTCTTATTAAGAAGAAATGTTGCAAATTTTATTTATATAATCTTAAAACTTATCCATTATTATTCAATTAATTTAAGCGTCACACGCTATCTGTAACTGCTTTCCAGTAACTCTCATAAATTATCAATAAAAGCCAAAAGTACAGCTCCTTTTTACTAATTATTTGAAACAAAGTCCAAAGTATTTTTGGAATTAACTTCATAATTTTATTTTAGCAATATCAAAGGTTCGTGCTTGGAAATGCAACGAAAGAAATTACGTTTATTGAATTAGCAAATTAAATTGTAAAATATCGAAAACCAATTCCTTTTCTTAAAAAAATATGTTAGGTGGCATCAGTGAGAATTAGCTAAAAAAAATAAGAGAAATTTAAAAAATTAAATGTTACACTTTTTATTCAGAGAAGCTAGTAAATTAGCAGTCTTTTATTGATTTGCTTGAGTTGTTGATAGTTATACTTTTATTTATTTTTTTTTACTTGTTAGTAGTGCGTGTAATTATTTATTCATTTATTTAGTAAAAAAATATTTTACGTTCTAAGTTTTACGTTCAAGAAAACAATAAGATTAAAAGAACAGAATAGTTTATAGTTATGCGAAAGTAGGGATTTTGTTAAGTTGGTCAAGAGTACACTTTTTAAGCTTTCAAAATTATAATTTTTGATAATTTTACAAATATTCCCGTGTCTTTAATTAAAAAACTAATTTAATGCGTCGTAAAACATGTGGTAAAAAAATTTTAATTCTGAATATCGGACAATTGCCTATAGCAATGTCGAAACACTGAAAACAAATCCGAATATGAATTTCATAGAAAATAAGCTGTCCCGCTCAGTAAGAGAGGTAGAAAGAGGTGTAGCTTTCAAAAGAAACTAAGTATGTCAAACATTATTTTATAGTATCACCTGCTTTGAATGAAATCAAATTCATATTTTTTGAAACTATGACCACCAACAAATACTTATTTATTTTTAAAATGAGCGACCTAGTTTCTGAAAATGTATTCAGTAATCAATCAAAAAAACGGCTGATTTGGGTGATTTATTGAAAAAAATACATAAAAATATAGTTTTTACAAAAAGTTGTTAGTTATATGCCCAGAATTATTTTGGCTATGAGTACTCTACGAGATCTAACTACTTAAATATTTTAAATGAAATAATACCAAAATTAAAATAATAAAGTTAATATGTTTGAAAAAAGCACAAGAGGAACAAATCCATTTTATAACATACATATGAAATAATAATTAGTATAATTATCAGTTTAAATCAATATCTACCGGTCTCTTTCTTCAAGTGAGTTCTCTTTGGCATGCTTTATCTACTTTTAATTGAACACATTAAATGTGCGATTCATGGGTTCTCTTTTAGCATGCAGATGACTTTTTTCTGACAAAACCTCATTTACGTGGGGGTGGGGGGGGGTCTGAAAATTTCACAATAGACTGTTACTGTGAAATCACAATAGACTGCCACTAGTTAGAATAAACTCCAAGAATTCAATTAATATGTCAAATAAAATCATGTGTAAAATTGTAAGAACTAAATTCTGTTTATTTTCCAAAAATAGCTAATTTTGTGTTCCCTTTAGCCTTTTTGTATAATTTCAATCAACTCACATACATTTAATACTTTAAATACCTCTTCCAAACTAATTAAAACTTGCACTGCATTTTTAGAAGAGCTTTTAATCCGATTGTGTCACATCTCTACGTTTATGCCAATAAATGCATTCGATTATAATCCAAAAGCTGAATATGAGAATATGATGAATTACATTGCGAAACTATGAGGATCTAATAATAATGTATTTATGCACTGTCACGATTTTAAGTGTATTTAAGGCAGTTTGGTAAAAGGCTTCCAGCCGTCGAATTCAAATTTCTCAACGAACAAAAACAGTTGGTTAGTGTTTAAATGTTTATAATTTTTTAAACGAAGCATTACAAAAGGTTTTTAAGCATTTAAAAATAAAATATATTACTTCCATATTTCGATGCATTTTTTTTTCTTTTTAAAATAACTGTTTATAAAAAAACTAGATAATATTCTAGGTAAATTTATAACTAATTTTTTACAGCTTACTGCGTTTATATAAGTATGTATTTTGCTCTTATAGTTTATTTATCTGTCTACTCTACCAGAATCATGAAAAAGTATTTGTTTACTCTCTTGAACTGTTTGTCGTCCTTTCTTTCAATTTCTATTGCGATAAGACTTATAAAAGGAGTATCATAAGCAACCTTAAAATGTTCAAATTTCAATATTTTGTTTTAAAGCTTTCTTTCACTATGTAAACGGTTGGAATAACCCTTTTAATGAAAAAAAATGATCCCCTGAAAATGTCAATCCAAGGGTGTCGGCAAGACTTCATTCAAAGGTAGCACTAAGAGGAACCTAAGAGGTCGTTTCTGTGACGTCGCATGTTTGTCACACGGTGACATCACATTGTGACTAATAACTAATTACATACATAGAGACGTCCTTTTGCAGTTTCACATGTTTGATACCAACGTACGTCACAGAAGTCTTGCATTTATATCGCATCTCTCATGTGACGAACGTGGTGAAATGCAACATAGCCACAACGTCACTGCCAACATGATTGCTACATGGGTACTTACACTCATGCGCGCGCACATACTTTGAAAGAAATTGATTACAAGTCAAAAATAAGTATGTGGACGACACTTTAAAATTTATATTGAATGGTTAAACCATAAGAAAACATTGAACTGTAAGCATCGGCCTAAGCAGCTAATTTAAAATGACTATTAGAAATCAAAATATCACCCAGGCTCTTTTTTTTCTTTTTTCTTTTTTTTTTTTTTTGTTACCGTACTAGATTCAAAAATATTTTTTTTTATGAAATTACCTTTTTCCACATTATTTCTTTTCAAATTCCACGGGGGTAAAAATGCATCCCCTTCCCCCCTCCTTGCTTCAATAATCTTAATCGTAAAAATACTGTTGTTAGACTAAGCTAATTTAAAAATAAATGTAAGATATAAATTTAGTGAAATCTCCGACATTATAAGTTACCTATGATATTATGCTTTTTCAACTAGGAGTGGAAAATTTGCTGTAAATAGCGAAAAAAGTTAATTGAATGTACAGAAATTGCAATTTATTTCCGGCTTTTTCAGTTTGGATTTTTTTCTCTAATTTTTCAGATATCTAGTGTAAATTTCATGTCACTATACGAAATACTTCATAGTTAATAATCAGTTTTAAACTATGACAGAAGAAATACCTCACATCAAAAATTTTTCTTCCTTAACATGCTCTGATAATGTGTGCAGAGTTGCCAACTGCTCCGGAATATAATTAACCACTTTTTCCTAACAGTAATTTCTTTTAACCATTTGTTATTTGAGCTAGTAATTAATCCCAACGTTTAACCTCCGAAATTTCGCGATAATTTAAACCGAAAAATCCTGTTTAAAAAGGCGGTTAATTATATACCGGAGCAGTTGGTAACTCTGTGTATGGCAAAAGCAGCATACCGATATTGTTAACACCGAATTTAACGGGGATAAAAGTAGTTAAAAATATAATTTCCATTCGTACTAAAGAAATGCTTGCACACATTTATATAAAGGGGCAAATTAACTGATAAACGCGCCAATTTCCTATGATTTTTAGCGACAAATATCATGAGCACTTTTGATCGCCGTAAAATTTTAGCGCTTCTGATTCATACCGCCCTTATCCGGCCATCCTTCCGTCGGCCATGACGACGTAATATCTCTTCCGTTGATTCTTAATTTAACCTTTCTTATGATAAAAGTACTGATAATTCAAAACACTGTTTACACAGCACTACTGTTAAAAATAATACTGCGACTTCACGGAATAGTCATTTGCAGCCGAGTAGTATAACGTCCAGTTTTGAGCTTTCCAGCAGAACCTTGTGCAGCCTCAACAAAATGTTTTAATTCTTTTTTTTGAGGAAGTTTGTCTCTCACTCCTTTAAGCTTTGTAAAAATGCGAAGTATTTTCTTTTAACTCGACGACAATTTCGAGCTTTTTCAGTTGCAGTGAACGGATGAAATTTAAAAAAAAAAAAAAGAAAGAAAGAAAAAGAAAAGATCCGACAAACAACTTACATAAATAACATACAAGACAGTAAATTTTTATGAAATGAACTATAATTAAGAGAAAATGATGTCCAAATTCAACTTTCAAGCTTAAATTTGAAAAAAAAGGAAAAGAAATAAAAAAAGAAAGTACGTTTTAGTTTTCACTGCAACACACTCCACTCCTATATATCTGCTTTATTAAACAAAAATGTATGGCAGTGAAAACTAGAGCTCGATGATTGCAATTTGGAGTTCTCAGGATTCGAGTTGATTTGTAATTTCATTTTTTTGTTTTAGTCAGAATTTTTCAATAAAGTTATGAAGTTACCTGTAAATAGTGTCACACGTATAATATGATTTTAACATTTCGTTTAACTTTAGGTTTATTTCAGAGACTTTTAACTATATTCCAGCTTAATTTTTTATGGGAATACTATTCACAGAACTTTTCAGCAAAAAGTAATTTTAAATGGGATATAATCCGCTAATAGCAGGTAACTGAAAGAAAACACTTTAATTGTTGTTAGCAGATTTTCTTAACTAACTAACTAACTGTTGTCAGCAGATTTTCTTAACTAAGATTACTTTTTTATTCATTTTTAACTTTCCATGAGCTTCGTGTGTCTCATTAAATTGCCACAGAATTTGATAATTTGAATAATTTTGGTTCGTTATGCAAAACTTTTCTGCATAATGAACCAAAAATATTAAACATTATATATGTTTTAAAAACATAACACTATTTAGACAATTAGTCTTTTAAAAATTAAATATCTTAAAGATATTATACATATATAGCAGCTCATTATACATAAACCTTCATGAAATGTTTTTGGCTCCCATTTATTTATTTAACTTTTATCAGTTATTTTAAACGCAATTTAGTGAGTATTTTATACATAGGATTCATTTTTGTTTCCTAATGGGTAGTACTTTGTAACTAATTGATAGGCTAAAAAGATTACAGGCTAATAATTGTGCTGTAATTACTAGTAACTACAGTGGATATATGTAACGATACTGTTTTTCTGTGTAAAAGAAAGAGATCTTCTGTTTTTGTAGGGATATTATTCATTTATAACTTCTCTAGCAATAAATGCTTTCGTGTAATCTATTATTTGGCAGTGAAATATAAAACTAAAAAGGGAAGAAAAATGCATTCATATAGAGATATTTTCAAGAGTTACTAACTCTAATCCATATCACAATTGAAAAAAACCTACTTAAGCCAACACCGCCTAGATACAGAAAGCCCGAGAACAGACACGTTTGCTACTTCAGTAGATCTTACAGGATGGCATCATCGCAGTTTTACTTTCACAAAATAAAACTAATTAAATTTTGTAGTGAGTTTGCTCACGTATAAAGCATTTTAATGATATCTGACAGAAAATTTTAATTTTACGACAAATGGCAACTTTTAACCATCACTAATTATATGATATGATGCAGAATTTGGCCATTATGGATTATTTTGTATCAGAAAGGTGTGTTTCAATTTTATCTTTTAGATATTGTCAAATATTTGTAGCATTCATCAGAAATTTTAAATAATTTTACTTTGTGAAATTAAAATTGTGATGACGTTATTTTAGTAGACTCCTGATGACGTAAAAGCTTCTGTTCTCAGGCTTATTGTATCAGGGCGGTGTTGCTCAAACACCAGATAACTGAAGGGCCGATTTAGGAGTATTCGGATTGAGGCTCATACAACCAGGATGATCTCGCAGTTGAGAAATTAACTAAGATACAAAAGCCAGGTATATGTGTTTGTAGTCTAAAAGAAAAAAAAAACTTTTAACATTTAAATGCCTGAAATTTTAAAAATAAATTTTTAAATCTTTTTTGACTTTCATTTTTTAAGTAAATCTTGGCAAAAATATCCTTAAAAATCATACTTTGTTTTAGGTACGGTATACAACCAAAGAAAAAAAGCTTGTTGCCAATCGTCAACACTGGGTTTTAGTTGAAAAAATAATTTTCCTTTATAAAATTTTGTGATATCAAACACACATGAATTATAAGAACTATGATAAAGAATTTCAACAAAGTACTTTAAAAGTAATTAATTCTTATTAAAAATAGTAAAATTTATTGCAAAACGTTGCAAAAATCAATGTGGAATGCAAAATGGTCTTCTTTATGATACTTGACAGTATGATTGCCAACTACTTAGTTAAGGAATTGTATGGAAATACTTGAAACAGTTTTTTTTTTTTAATCAAAACACATCTAACACCACATTTTTTACATTTCCTTACTGTTTATCCTTTGCAGTTTGGCTATTTTCAGGAAAATGTTTTGTGCACAGTAAAAAATAAATAAACTGTAAAATAGTAGTTTCATTCAAGTTTAAGTCGGATATATTCAGTTAATATTAGATATTCCTAATAATCAAAAACCAAAACTTCTCGTTGTTCTCCAGGCTTAGTGGAACTTTATGACTATTGTTGCCAGTTGACAACGCACACAAAAATCTGCTTTCAACAAATATTTTACTGTGGAATATCCAAAAAGAGTTATAAAAATGAGCAACTTACTTTTCCGCTTGAAAAATTTTACTTGATCACTGCAGAACAAAATAGGGTATATCCGAACAAAGCAAAAAGCACTTGTAGCTGCAACTGAAAAACTGCATCTTTATTCTTAAACCGCACTAGTGCTTTAATCTATGTGTTGAATATTGATTTAATGGTATTTTCAGTATATATGTTAATGACAACACTAGGGGTAGACCATCAATATTATTCTAATAGCACTGCCTTAACTAGATTTTTATTAAAAAACACAGCCAAAAATACTTTTAAAATGTATTTTGTACATCATCGTTGACAAAATGAAAGCATTACGTTCTTCGAAGCCTATAAACTATTCATAAACCCAAGCAAGTCGTTGAAAATTTAAGTGAATTTTTCTGTACAGTTTTATTTATTCCTGAAAAGTTGTTGCAATGTTTTATTTATTTCACCTGTTGAATTTGCTTTGTTGCTTTTGTTAATGAAACAAACAAAGATTAAGTAGTTGGAGCTATTGCAAGATGTTTGCTTTCGTTCTTTTTTTTATCTGTGTGCATAGAAGTTCTAGTAGAAAAACGCTCGCATTCCAAATATATATTATATTAAAAGAGCATGTTTATTTATTTATTTATTGGTTAAAACCTATTACATATGTCTAAAGTTGTTTGAGCTAAATACAGAAACCAGCTTACACTCGCCTGTCAAATTATTAATATGGGTCAAGAGCTCCAGACGAACAATTCAGCAAAACAGAAAACATATTGCCACATATCAAAAAAAAAAAAAAAAAGACGCGAGAGCTCCGGCTGTTTACGCGGGAACAATGTTCCAAACAGAAAAGAGACAGAGATGTTCCTAAGAATAAGATATGTAGCTTGAAATTCTGGCAACTGTTACAAAAGTGTCAGTTTTCAACTACTTTGAAAGTAATTAGATCGATTCGAATAAATAAAACGTTCCTGTCAAGCTGCTCTTTCCGCTATTGCGTAGGGAAAAAATAAAAAAAGAGGGGGATAATACTTTTTTTATTAGTCTTGACAGGTCATACTTTGACATAGAGGAAGCTTATGCTTCCGTTCAATGGCTAAAGTTAAGAAGAGAATGCAGGGAGTGTCATTTAAATGTGTCTGTTCTTTACAAACTTTCTTTTAATACTTGGAAATAAGTTCTATCCAATAAATGGGCTTTATTTTCTTTTCGCAGGGGATTTTTTAATATAAGAGTATTTTTTTACCTGTTAATTAGAGTTGTTGTAAGTCAAGACTTTTTTCCGCAACTCCTGTCAAACTGTTGTTACTTCAAATTTGGATAATGAATCACTAGATGCAAAAAATAAATGAACTAAGATGTATAAAGATGCCTTATTGCTTTAGTAGCTATAGATGCTGTGTAGATATAGCTTTTTTGCTTGGAAAATGGAAATTTATTGTCGATCGAATGAAATATTACTCGATTATCAAGTTAAAAACAATTCAATTTCACCTGATTTTTCACTTTATCACAAAATATTGTCATAAAACTGAAAGTCTGCGGATATATTTTCACCTACGTAAATGACGTTATTAAACTTCATAACTTTAATTCAAATTGGGAATTTTTTTTTTAAATTACCAATTATTCTTCCGAATAACAAAGATGCTTAAATTTTGTTATATCAACTAAATTATTCTCTTGTTCAACAAGATTATTTTATTGTATGCGCACGCTTCTCAAACTTACTAAAGAGTTTAGATGTATCGGTATAAATGTTTGGTTGATTTCAGCAGTGTCTGTTCTTTTGTTTGATTATGGAAATGTTTTTCGCGTCTCTGCTATTTTATATTATTATTATTATTATTATTATTTTATATGATTATTATTTTATATAATAATAATAATAATTATTATTATTATGATTATTATTATTCCTAAGTTCTTGTTTCATTTTTAAACCTTATCCTGGATATTTCACGTGTTCTTTGGTATCTCGTATGGTGAAAGCCGCATGCTCTTTGAACGGAAAAAGAATTTCAAAAAATGTTAAGCAAAACAAAATTAGCATCTACGTAAATCAGAAGCAGTTTCAGTAGCCGGGAGCGGCAATTCATCTATTCTTTCCCAAGCACATGAAAAATAGAAATCAAAATGTCACATTCATTTGTATCATAAATACAGGGTGTTTCTGAACTAATACCACAAATTTCAAAAGGTATTAGGATACACGAAAACAGGCATTTTTTCCACTTGTTTAACTTAGGCTCTCAAATTTAGTCTGTTTCTGCAATTCCTAAACCTTGCTGTGGGAAAAAAAAACAACTTCACATTTTTGCTCATTTCGAAGACGTTCTGTAAAGGTTAATTCTTCGACCATTGCATTTCCCATTAGAATATACGATTCGAATATAGCAGTTATATGTATGCTTTTGAGACTAATTCATTATTTTTCGGAAAACAATCTTGTGACTGACACTTAACCACGTACTTAGGAGTTATAAGGAAGACAAAGTTTTTGATTTGCTTCTACAGTAAACAATATTTGTTTTGCTGTTCTATTACCCACTAAAGTCTATCCTATCAATTAGAATCATCTTGCATAACATTGAAATCTGATCATAAACCACTGATTTTGCTTAAGCCTTTCCCAATGCTGGAAAAAGGGCAGCCGTTGCCATCGCTCGACTTAACTACCAGCAAGATGGCGGACGATCGAAACGTTCATCGCGTGCCACAGATCTAGAGACCCTTTTAGGACGCAGCTGGATGTGCCGCACAGCCAGCTGCGTCATAAAAGGGTCTCTAGATCTGTGGCACGCGATGAACGTTTCGATCGTCCGCTATCTTGCTGGTAGTCAATTCGAGCGATGGCAACGGCTGCCCTTTTTTCAGCATTGGGCAATCTATCTTGGAGTTCTCGCATTCTTCCATTTTTCAGCAGATGTCAGTGCTGTTAAAAATAATCGTGACAATTATTTTACGGGAAACGACGTGCTAAAAAGTAAAGGATTCTCGTGGCGCTATGTCACCCGCAACTACTTTTATAGAAATCAAATCTATTCTCCGTGATTGGCAACAGTCAAAACGTCAGAGTTTGGTGTTCCCAGAGCAGGAACACTGCGCGTTAAAGGGTTAAAATACTTTTATACTACCTTTTTATGCCTAATAATCTTCCAAAATAAGAATATTGCAGTTTCAAATTACGTCACGGTAAATTCCTGGTAGGCGAGCGTGATGTGAAAATCGGGTTTCTACTGGTTTATTTGTGTTCTTAACGAGCGGACGTCATATAAAAAAAGGTTTCTATTGGCTTTCTTATGTTCTTGATGAACCGACGTCATATGGAAAAAATAGTTTTTATTGGTAGCGCTCATCTCTGGTGGCGTTATTGACACTGCTCGATAAGGAAACATTGAGTGGTGTGAAGAAAATATATCTGTCAGCACGTTTATCACATTTATTAGAAAGGCTCCGAAACGAAAATGCTCAAACGCTTGTACTGCAGATACATTTTCATGCTTAAGTACTTTATCGACAAGCAACTTGCTGAAACATTCCACTTTTAAATTGCAGACAAATAATGATGAAAGATATTCAGAACTTCCTCTCCCAATCCCCCAACGCAAGGAAGCAAAAAAAGAAATTTCACCCTCTTTCCACTGGAAGGAAAACAATAGCGAGAGAAACTTCAACACTTGCCATCAATGAAATCATATTAACAAGCCAGGAAGAAGAAAAGGGGGGGGGTAAGAGGGTAAAGGGGGGGAGAGATCGAGATTACGGCGAAATGAGAACCATCCCTGTAATGCAGAAGTGGAGGAGAAGGAAAGAAAAAAAAAAGACATCAAACAAAATCTCTGGACAACGAGCCCGGAGAAACTCGTTGACACTTTGACATCCGGCATCTATCCTTTCCCGAAACCTGAAGGAATTGGATCAACTTACCTCGCCACACAGGAGCTTTATTCTGCGACAGACGGCCCATGAAAAAGACGAAAGAAAAAAAGAATATATATATATGTATACTGTATCGCTATCTTTGACGTCGCGGAGTTGAAAGGATAAGTAGCCCATCCAATGGCACATCCGGCCGTTGCAAAAGCGTATTTAGAAAGATTAGGCACCGGCATGAAGTCAGGTTCGCTGTTTTTGCCTCCTCATTTTTCTTTCAATCTTTCCTGTCTTTAATCTGCTACTGTTTGTCAGAGGCCCTTCTCTTTAAAGGGGGAGAAACGTAATAATAAAATACTTACCTTGTTTTCTAACTTTCGTTAGTTAGCATGAAAGAGACTCACTGTTACCAGGATCAGGTTGGTGGTTTTTTTTTTTTTTTTTTGCCGCCGAGTCGATTATGACCAAGCCAGATTGAGTTAATAAATGGTCGGATGGTGAACTTATGAATAGAAAGATTTCCACTCTGTTTTGGTCAGTGCGAAGATAAACTACCCGGAAATAAATTCACGACACGTTAAAATGGGATTCGTTCGGCCTGAGCGTATATTTGATTCAGTGAAGCACCGTTTATTTGTACCCAGAGCTGCCAAGTCTCCGGCTTTTTTCGGGAGATTTCCCACCACTAATTTTTACTTACAAATTTATGCTTAAAATAAGTCCAAATATTTAATGGAAAATAAAACTGTCCAAAAATTGTGGTGGGAAATCTCCCGGAAAAAGCCGGAGACTTGGCAGCTCTGTGTGCATTTTTCAAAATTTTTTTCATCGATGTTTGATGTTTCAAATATTTACGACTTCTACTCAAAGAGCTATCTTAAGAAACGAAACAAAAGTTCTTCCTCTGAAGTAAATTTCAAGATGAAAGTATCACATGTAAAAAGGTATAAATGAAATTACGTATGCAATTTTTTTGAACGAATGAAGGGTTTTGTAACTAGGATATAGTTGGGAGGGGAGGAAGGTAAGCTTATGAACGTGTTTTGTATGAAATGTGCATATTCACTGATATCTTGAGAAATTTTTTAAAAACATTTTTACTCTCTTTTCGAATATGTTTTTCTTTGACAAAGATCCAGAAAAAAAAGAACATTTTTTATCGACAATACAGAAATTACTTATTATCTATGCTGAAAAGCTGAGAAATGCTGCTGTACTGTGTTCTTGTGCTTTCTCTCATGCTGGCAGAATTAACTGGTATTAATACCTTCTATACGAATGCTTATGTGAGTCAATTAAACAATTTTGTTAATCAAGAAAATCTGGAAATGCTAACCAAACTATTTTGCTTTGAATTAGCGAACTATTTAGTCGATTTAACCAAAATTTGCTTTTTCAGTTTCAGTTGAATGCTTGGCCAATTACATCAGAGACCACCTTCACCTTTTCCTCTTGCAGTCTCAGCAAAAATCCCAAGTATGCCTTAAAGTTACTTGTTCACATCCTAATGAACTCAAATCCGTGTTGATGTTCATCCCTAAATAAAATAAAGAAGCCGACAAGTTGATCATTTAAACATTTGATCGCTGTCAATTTATCTTAGATTAGCAAATTAAAAATTCGCAGAAGCAACTCATGCAATTAGTCATTAAGTTCTAAGCTGAAGCAACACGAAACTTCAGATTTTATACACGTTGCTTTATGAGATTCAAAGTAACACAAGCTTGCGACGAAACTAATTACGGGATTAGATTTTAAAACGATTGCATTGTAAACGTTTGTGTTTCAAATAGAGCAAATGTTTATACCTATCTTTCGGTAGCGTTCCTCCAACTTTTTATTTTTTCAATTTAAATGTCGGAAACCTATTTGAGCTCGGTGGTATTAAAGCGGTATTTCAGACTTGCTTAACTGGATCGACTGACTTTTATTTTCTGATCATTATATGATTATATTAGAAAATTCTTCTCGCGCAGGTTTGGCTTAAACACAATTATTCTAAATACACTGTATTAATTAAAATTGCCTCACTTGGTAATTTTTCATTTTGTAGCAGAACAAATTTTCACTAATTAAAAAGTAATATTTATGACGGAATGTAATTATTTTTTAATGGAACAGTTTGCATCCCTTAAATTCCACAATTGTCAATTTAAAATATAAAAATATAGAATTACAGAATACTTGAGAACGCTTTAGGGGTAGTTACATTATCCACAAATGTAGTTCGAGACAAACAAACAAAAAATACATAGCTTTTTAATCCTTTCAGAGCAGGTTAAATAATTCCCCTTTCAGTTAAATAATTTAGGATTAACGACAGAGATTAAAATTGTAATTTAAAAAATAAACAAAAAATCCTTATTTTTAAAGTTTTGAGGAAAATCATTTTTCTTTATGTGCACAAATTAGGAAATCCATTTTCTAGGATAATTTTGTGTTTTTTTGTAGTTTGTGTCTACTCAATTGTGGATGCGGGGTCCGAAAGGGTTAACTTTAACACTAGCGTAGTCTGAAATACGATAATAATAATTGTTTTTAATAATAATTAATAATTTCAAAAACAGAAATATTTTAATTAAAAGAAATAAAGCAATGTATAAGACTATGCAATTCATAAAAAAACATCGGCGTAATATTGCTAAAATTATCAATTTATAGCTTGCATTCTCGGAGCACTGTTACCACAGACTTAACCAGGGTGTCTACCATCATGCAAAGGTCACGAAAGTCACGGAAAAGTCAAGAAATGGGAAAAAGGTCACGAAAGTCAAGAAAAGGTCAAGAAATGAAGCACTAGGTCACGATTTGCGACTCATCTACGCTTTTTCCATTTCATTCAAATTCTTAGTTTCTAATTTTTTGTGACAGACAAAACTTAACAGTTTTTCATGTGTTTTTTTTTTTTTTTTTTTTTTTTTTTGGAAAACATTAAAATACTGCTCGTTTGCTATTTATAAAATTCATTTAAAATGTCATTTACATGTTATTTAGCAGAAATCATCAAAAATGATGTCTGCCAAATAGTTGTATAGTGAACTGACAATAGTTCAATATGTCAAGTGCGTGTTGTTTCACACCTTGGGAATTTCAAAAGTTGGCAAGTATGTGTCTTCAAACCTTGAGAAAAGTATATCAGTTATCCACCTTCTCTCCCAAAAAAAGTTAAAATTTTTGGACTTAAGAGTAATTTTTTTTTCTCCCTTCATTCCCTGTCAAATTCAGTGTTTTGATTATTTTCCACATTTTCTTTTTTAAAAACAATAACTTGGATTCCACGTAAAATTACAATTATCACTGATCCCCATGTTTCATAGCTAATAACTTCTATTTCCCAAAAGTTTTATGATATATTATAGACCTTCATAAGTTCTGTGTTACCATAGATGTAAAAAGATTTACAATGTACAAGCTACACACATGTTTACAAAATAGCAATTGGTCCAAGTTAACAAACGGTTGAAAGCAAACGGCTGATCAGTGAAAAAGTTGGGGGGAAAAAAGTTTTAAAAATGGGCAGGGAAAAGAAAAACTCAAAGAATTTTGTAATTCATTGTTAAAATCAAAATCAGTTGTATATTTTTCTGCAAAATTTCCCCCAATCCTAGAACGCCAGATAGAACATGTTCTGCATCCCTGCCACTATGTATTTTTGATATTAGAGTTTCGTATTTGTTATGGTCAAGAAAAGATCAAGAAAAAGTCAAGAAAAGGTCAAGAAATCAAGCTTACTTTTTGTGGTAGACACCCTGTTAACTCATAAATTCCAGTGTAACATAAAAGTAAACTGATTCCCAAGTATTCAAACTGAATTTATCGAAACAGTAAGTAAAAAATTGTTTGACAATAAAACAAGAGGAATGCTACATAAATGTAAATATCTTGATTTTGTGCTATTGCTTTAGAACTTCGACTTATGTACTATTATTTTAGAACGTATTAAAGTGTGAAATAAATAAAAACTTTGTGAAAAAACACACATAAAAGGTTACTTCAAGGCGTAACAATCGTTTCGACTGAAAATTCGTTCGGTCTTCGAATTTTCGGTCGAAACGATCCTTACGCCTTGAAGTAACCTTTTATGTGTGTTTTTTCACAAAGTTTTTATTTGTTTTATCTTTTAACATCAGTTTTTTGAGTGTTTATTTTCATATTGAAGTGTAGTTTCATATCACATTTTTGTTCCAGTCTTCAGGGACTTGCATTTAAAAGATTCGTTTATCTTTTAATTTATAATTTCTTCTAAAAGGACAGATAAATAGTTTCAAAATTTACGTGTAAAGCAGAAACACAAACTTGTTACTTTTTTCTGCATTTTGTTTTTCAGAAAAAGTGTAATTTCGTTACTTGTTTGAGATTATTTATTTATTTATGTGCCAAAACATGCACAAAAGAGATGTGAAATTTCGTTCCAAAATATTATACCCGTAAGTTAATTTTTTTCACTCTGCCTAAAACATACCTTTCAATTCCCGCTCATTCTTTTTGGTTTATTATTTAATTTTTAATGTCGAAACACTAGAAAATGAAGAGAAAGTTTTCCCTGCTAGAAGCATAAAAATGAAACCACCCCGTCACACTACTCCGCTAAACTTTTACTAGCCACATGATTCCCGACTATTTCAATTCTAGAGTTTTCGCCCAATCTCACCAGTTTACAAAAAACTGCATTGAAGAAATGATATGTTTCGATCATTTGCAAAAAATCGACATTAATAACCTCTCTAACGGTACAAGTGAGTACCATTTCTTCTCGATCAGATGGGAGGAAAAACCACACGGAAATCCCTTACGGTCTGAGTTGTGAAAGGGAAAAACCCACACGACTGCAAGAGCACTTACATTAGAACTGAAAACGTTTAAGATGCAGATTATAAATAAACATTGCGTCGCTGTTTTAATTTAATTAAAATTCTGTGTCTTTTCATAAGAGAGAAACGTGATTCTTTTGTAAGCATTTCACAGTGTATCATTTTAGCTTTACTTCACGCATGTGAGAACGCGTGGTTGTATGCTAGAAAGAGTTGGCAGAAAAACTAAGATATATCATAACTTCGCTTTAATTGTCACTGCAAGGACGCAAATGGGTATTTAGAAAGAATTGTCTTTTAAGTTCAGGGAATTTTCACTTTTAACATTGCTGTAAAGCAATAAAGTACTCTAAAATCTGCTTCAGCTTTCCAATTTAAAAATGAAAATCATGTGCATTTGCATTTAGGGCAGCAAGTTCAGTTTACATTTCTTTATGTATTGATGAAATTCAAATACTCTTTCAGAGCTGCCAAGCCTCCGGCTTTTTTTGGGAGATTTCCCAACACTAATTTTTACTTACAAGTTTATGCTTAGAATAAGTCCAAATATTTAATGCAAAATTAAAACTGTCTAAAAATTGTGGTGGGAAATCTCCCGGAAAAAGCCGGAGACTTGGAAGCTCTGCTCTTTGTAGACAAATGGAAGTTTTCAGTGAAAAGGATGCATTCATAGTGCTTCATGCTTTAATGAACCGCAGGATAACTTACCACCAAATAATTGTGAAAACTTCACTTTTATACTTAGTAAACTTCACTAAAAATTCTAGAATCTACTGTAATTAGTTGATTTTTAGATACTTACAAGATATTTAAGCCCACTGCGCAATCGTATTAGAATTAAGTCTATTGGATGGGTTCTTGCATTACATATATAGTTTTACTTTCACTACTCATTCTGCTTTGGCAATAGCAAAAATTTAGGAATTGCTTATGGATAGTCACTTGTAATAATGATTATTATAAGTAACAAAAATTAGATAATATATAATGGTAACAATCAAATAATTTCTAATTATTAGATTCATTTCATCCACTTAAAAAAATTATATAATTCTTGAGCAGAGATTATTTTTCGTTTCGCATTTCTTCTAACACTTTGGAACAAAACTTTGAAAATTAATTTACTTAAGATGCCGTTCGTGTTACTCTGAAATAAATAATTAGAAGTATACAATATCATCAACCATAAACTTTGGTGTAATACATTTATAAAATAAAAACTGCAGCCATACTAAATTTGCTTTCTTTGGCCCATTCTGAAATCCACCTGAAAAAAGCTCTGGCTTATGAAATCCATGATATATAACTTTTGTTCAGAGTTTGATGGTACATTTGCTTTGGTACTGTGCCATTTGAATGATTTCTGTAATCAATTACTATTACTACCATTCGAATAGAATCAGTAGTAGATTGACCGAATAATGAATATTCGTGATTTTCACTATTCGAATACTATTCGCTGTTTTATTAGTCGACTAGTATTCGTGATTTCGAATGTCATATACTAATCTAATGGAATTCTAAAACTCGGCTGGCTCAAATAAATTGACGCATGAACTTTTTAGAATTTAATGATCTAGAGAGTGCCTGCCGGCAAATGTGGATGCACAGTCTCTCTGATTAAAAACCCGGGTCTCCGGTATAGGAAAAAAAATCGCGAATACTATTCAAACAGTATTCACTATTTCACTATTCGAATAGTATTCACGATTTCACTATTCGAATAGTATTCGCGATTTCTACCCCAGATTTCAATTGTCTTGTGCTATTTGAATGCCATGTGCTGAGCGTTTGAATGGATTTTTCTAAATCGATTATCTCGAATGCAGTTGATAATCGATAAATTCGAATATTTCATTCATTCAAGCCCATCACTAATATCCCACTTTTTCCCTTCCCTAATGCGTTTAAAATTATATAAATTATTTGTCTAGTATCAGTGGTTTTTGCAATGAATTTACTAAATTTAATTAATTTATTTTCTTTGTAGAAATATATTAAGTGTTTATGTAAATATAGTTTTAATATTTTACATGACCTCTTTAAAACAAATAAATTGGTAAAACTTAAAAGTGTTTCGTGAGTTTATGTGATGAGAAGTGTTAAAAATGCTTTCCGCTTGCTATTTAGTAATAATTATTTTTTTTAAATGTCTTTTGTGCACTATTCGGCAAAAATCATCAAAAAGGACGTTTGCGTGCTATTTTACACTTTGGGAATTTTCATAAGTAGCCAAGTATGCATTACAAAAATTTTTTAAAACGCAAGAGAGAAAAAGAGGGGGTTGATAAGGCAGAAAGATGGTTTTACGTAGGAACAGTTAAATAATGTAACTGACAATCATACCCATTGCATAATTTGAATTTTTAGTTTATTTAAAAGTTGATGTAAACTTTATTGTTTATTTTTAAATGAAGTAACGTAAACCAGACGCAATGCTTCAAATAAAAACTAAAATTTCAAACCTGGAGTTTTTAAAATTTTTCTCTACCGTTCTGCATGAAATTCTTAATTCGGAACGCGAAGACTTCTTGATATCTTGATGATAACATGAATTAACAATTTTTTTGTTTACTTTTCTTATGTTACTTTTATGTATTGTATAGAATGAGTTTTTTTATTATTTTAACTACACGTTGTATCGGAACAGAACCTGGAGTTGATTATCGGTTTAATAAGGCTTCTTATTTTGTGACGTAAAGTTTCTCTGATGATTTATCTTGGTTTAAATAGTGTGTGTGTGGGGGGGGGGAATTCGTCCATAAAGCAAGGGTTGGAAAGATCAATATCAACTTTTAAGTTACGGAAAGTGAATCAACTTAAGAGCGTTGCACAAACAAATACATGACAACTATCTGTTTCACTTACATTTGTAAGAGATATAAATACTTGTACGGCATCTTTCCAGAGTATGTGTCACTCCCGAAACGATTTTAAATGATATGACAACACACGTTGTTCTCTTTAAGTGCTCCCAGGCCAGCAACACGTTTCGAAACTAAGGCCTCGCCTTTTAAGAGATCATCCGAACAGAAAAAAGAGGAGTACACCGAAAGTGATGTGTAAAACTTCATTTATGTGCTAATCGCGGCCTAAAAGCCGTCCAGCTGAATTACGCTTAGAATCCATTCTATGATGAGATAAAAGGTGCCGACGACGGCAAAAAGAATACTAATTATACTCGTAAAAGCTGTTGCTCCACGATGACGTTAAGTAACTTCTGTCCGTGCTATAAAAAGTGAATGATAAAAGTCCCCATCAATCTACATTTAGCATGTGTTCCGCGGTTGTACTTTGTAACGTACCGCGTAGGAGTACGTTGGTTACACACTAAACCAAATCGAGCAAACCGACGATACCAGTAATCTAAACGCTATTCAAACCAAGGTATATTTTTCTTTTCTAATTTGGCATAGCGTACGGGGAATCAAAGTGATCTTTGTTCCCGAGTTTTAATGCCACAGTTCCCGGCATTCCTCCTATGCACCAGGGGGAAAATTTAATGGATGAGTTCTTTCTTTATGTAGAATTTATGACGTATTAAAAGGGGTATCTTGAGTTAGTCTCGTGCGTGGTATGACTGCGTTATTATGCGAATTCGAAGGTTAAATTTTTGAAATAAGAATTTAGAGAATCACGTGACGTACTCTTGATTTCATGAACTGGTATTAGTTTACCTAGTCGCGTTATCTTTATCGCGTTATCTGTCGCGTTATTCGTTTATCTAGTCGCGTATTCTTTTTAAAAATACTTCAAAAATTGCATACTTTAAAATCTCAGTGCCATATCTTTTAAAAATCTTTATTAAACCATACTAATGCTCAGAATTATTAGGGAGACAGTGGAGTATTTGACATACTTCGGGGGTAAAACTAATTGGTAGAAAAAAATTCGAAGCACTCCATAGAGCATAAATTGAAAGCGTTTACCCTTCCTATCCAAATGTAGGTAAATTGTCGGAATGAAATAATCATTATTAACTCTATAAAAGATCCGAAAAGGCATTATCATGTTCATCATGTCTGTGACTTATTTTAATAGTATGAAAATAACCGCAATTTTAAATAGGAAAGCTAGTGTTGTACTTGATTCATTTAAATTTAAAAAAAAAAGAAAGATGAAAGAATATTATTTTCCCCCTGTAGTAATCCATTGAAAATTCTAGATACGATATCCACAGGAAAGAAAAAATAAAAATTTAAATATATTTTTAAAAAAATTAATTAAATTGCTTAAATTCTTCAATAAAGTAATCAATTAATACAATTTTCAAAAATTCAAGAAATATTTCGATAAAATTTTCACAAATGAGTCTAAAAATTGTTTTCACCTTTCGAAACCTTTTATGAATTTTGAAAGTCGAATAACCTGTCTCAAGATGCATTCAAAAACGAGTAGGGGGAAGCAACGCTCAGCACAGAAGAAGAAACTTCGCCTTTGTAGTGCCTTCGCTGCAATGCAAGCAGAACAGTTTCAAAGAAGTCACCCTATTCAAAAGAAAATTTCAAAATGTCATAACGCCACTATTTGGGGGCAACGATTTTCTTATAGGGGATGCTTTGTGAATGTAAGCTATATCATGCTTATGGATGTAGAAATTAGCTGATGTAGTCATACTTTCCTTCAGGGGCGTAGCCAGGGGGCCCGAAATTTTTGGATTAGTGATGAAATTCCGTCTGTTTATCCACATATAAGTTCATATCCCCCCCCCCCGAAAAATTTTCCTGGCTACGCGCCTGCTTTCCTTAACTTTAAATCTGCTATTTTGATGCATGACGTATATAATACACACACACAAATTTTGATCCATTTTATTGTGTTTAAAATGCATACTATTACTTGTATATTTTCGTGTGATTTTGGTTTCTTTATAAGTAGAAGAAAACATATCTTATAACATTATTATCTTTTTTAGTTACTGGAGCTCAAAATGTAGGAAGCTGAAATTAAACTTGGGCGAAATTTAAAGCAATGGACGCTGTAGAAGTTGCCAATTATATATTTGAAATTATTTACAGGATTTATATATTCTATTCTAAATTATACCCAACTTACGTTTAATTAGAATAGAATATCTAAGAAATATTTATGCTGCTAAAAATAAACCTAGTAATGCTTTTAGTAGAAATGCTTCAGCTAGAGTATTAAACTGATGAATTTACTCTAATTTAAGTGTATTTTTACAGCAAAAGAAAATATGCTGGAATAATAAAACCTTTAAAAAGTTCTTACAATGCATATAAATTTAAATGATCATTATCTTACAAATAAATTTGAGAGTAAATATTTAACCAGTTGGAAAATGCTTTTGAGTATAACTTATCTCTATTAAACATTTTTTTTTTCATTTACATTTTTTAACGAGGCTTTCTCAGCTTTTAGTCACCATTTCTGCTTGCATTTTAATTGGTCAAAGAAAATTATTTAAGTAAAATATTATTTATATGATTAAGCGCTTTTTTGCTTGCTTAGCTTTGCAAATAAGTTTGAATAACCCATTACTTCCATAAATACTTGCGAAAAATGATTAACCAAATATTATTTTAGAAGTTCCCTAAAATGAACGTCAGTAAACACCTCTGAAAAATTGCTCCACATGTTACCAACAGGCGCAAAGTAATTTAATATGCCTTATTGACAGTAAAAAGAGCAAAAATGAGAAGGCTATTTGCACTTCGATACCTGAAGGGAATGTACCTTTTACCAAAAGCAACACAAAGAACAAACTAAAATGAAAGTCTCTCTCATTTAGAGTTTCGCGGAATTTTCTTGTTACTGACAAAAATGTAGTGTATCTCATTATTGAATAAAGGGAACGGAAAAACGGCGAAAAAAGCTCAAAGAATCCGGGATTTGTTTGAACACCGGATGTGCGCTGAAATGGCTGAATGAGAGAAAACAGGATCCCGTTGCCTACCCTAAAAGTGACATCCCTTTTGTTTTTATCACCACAAATTATGGTAATTACGTTAATAAATTGCATTTTAAGACAAATTCAAAAGGCGAGAAACGTAATTAATGTGCACTGCATGTTTGGGGGGTGAGCGAAAAAAAAAGCTAAAAACTCGTTCTGTGTTACTTTTCTCTTCAGCGTTTCACTAGATTGTGCAAACAGAAAATTATTTGCATAGGCGATTTTTATACGTTGCTTATCAAGCCAACCAATTTGGTTTCATTTACTTCAGTCACAATCAACAGAGAATAAGTTGTCTAAATATGTGTTGTTTGCAGTGCATATATCTTAAGCAGTGAATATGTTTAATTTCGTCATTAGTTGTTTTACTAATTTCTTTTGTCAATAAAGATAATGTATAACGTTATTATCATCGCATAATAATCTACTTAATTATTTTTTCAGCTTTTAAATGCCGACGCGCTATAAGATATCTTAATTCTAATGAGTAATGCATACTATCTGTAATACAATGTCAGGTAGCAATTTTTCAATTATCTAATAGTCCTACATTATAGGGTCGCATATATTAAGTTGTTTAATCAAGTCTGTGAAAAAGCAATAAATAAATACACCAGTTCTATTGTTACTTCAAAGGTTTCATATATTAAGTTTATTTTTTCCTTATCTTTCAGCGGATTTAATATTTGCATGAAATTGCTAATTATATCTTTAGACGATATTAACTTCGATAACACATGCACTCGTGTACCTAATTGTTTGGCGTTAATCATTTTTACTTTTTCAAAAGACGTTGAGCGTTTCAAGTTTTCTTCTTTTTATCATCCTACGTAACCGCTCTAAAAATACAGTGTTAACTTCTTTTACTCTTTTAAAGAATTGTAGAGTGTTGTATCTCTCTTTCTGGAAAAAAAATTACTTCTATAAAAGTTTAAAGATTCAGTTAATTGGGAGAAAATAACCCTCTGAAACTTGTTGTATCAATTTTATTTATTCGCAATCGATATGTTGTCATAATTTAACGATGCATTGTTATGAAAGAGTATAGTACATGTAAAGTTAAGCTGGGTGTGTATACATGTACAGAAAGATGTACAGGGTGGCCATAATTAAACTGCAAGTGTTCAAGGGGTGCTGGAGAGAAAACTACCGAGAATATTCCAGTTAAATTTGGTATCTACACGTTTCAGAACATGCGCAAGTCAAATATGCAACAAAAAATCGTCATTTTCACCCGATAGATGGCGCTGTACCGTATTTCAAAGCTCACCAGTGGCATATACAACTTCCAAAACCGATAGACAGAGCATAGTGACATCCTAAGAGGCACATAAACAATATAAAACATCATTTACAGTTTATGAAAATTCCATACAATTCGCTTCAGTTAATTAAATTTTTGCAGTAACATGTAATCAAAAATTAACATAAAATAAGATCACAAATTAAACAATTCATAAAGACGCTTTGGAAAACAATTAAACTATTATTTATTCTCATTGACACTCATTGGACCTCTTCTTAATCGATTCGTACGCCGGTATTCTTTCAGAGTAGCTGAATAATGGCTACCATTCTGATAGAATATCTTCACTGACAATGCACGTTCCTTCTTATTCAGAGTCATGATTGACTATTACTGAATGTGATCTTGGTTTTACACCGTTCGATGGGCTTAAAATTTGCATATATGACGTCCATAAGCATTGAAACACGATATAGCGCCATCTATCGGGTGAAAATGGCGATTTTCTTATTTTGTGATATTTGACTTGCGCATGTTCTGAAACGTGTAGATATCAAGTTTCACTGAAATATTCCTGGTAGTTTTCTCTCCAGCACCCCTTGAACACTTGCAGTTTAATTATGGCCACCCTGTATATAATATAGCATAACAATAATAAAATAAAATTCCTTATATGTCTTAGATATTCATGGGGATAATTCTATTTATTTTAAATTAAGTTTTTAAACTACCAAACTCTGATGACTTTTAAACCAACACACCCTAGATAGAGAAATCCTGAAATCAGAAGATTTACGTCATCACAGCTTTACTTTCACAAAGTAAAACTATTTAAAATTTCTGGTGAATGATTCAAATTTTAGAAATATCTTAAGTTGAAGATAAAAATTAAAATATCTTTCTGATAAAAATAATTTATTATGATCTATTTCTATATTGTATAATAAGTGATAGTTAAAATTTTATATTCATCGTAAAATTAAATTTTTTATCTTAAATCATTAAAATGTTTTATGCGGGAGGAAATTCACCACAAACTTTGAATACTTTTACTTTGTGAAAGTAAATGTGTGATAACTTGTACGTTTCTGTTCTCAGGCATTGTATATCTGGGAGGTGTTGATTAATCTCAATTCACAATTACTATCTTTAGGAAAATTTAAAACAAGACTTAAAATGGCTAATGATATTTCGTTGAAAAAAGGAAAGGAATATATAAATATATTAATATTAATTTTCAACAATCTATTTACCATTTTATCTGTTATTTTTCATTAAATGTATATCAACGGCACCACTTTATTTTCCTATCCAAACAACACATTGCTTGATGTGGGTACATCTTATATATTCGAACATTTAAAACATTAGACTGAAAGGGAATTAACTAGCACCCCCATACCAAGCAGCATTATTCTATTGTGGAGATTTGTTAGATAGTGATATATTGAAGCCTTTAAAGATCTTTCACGGTAAGTGTCTCTCCAATAAATTGTGTTTTACACCATCGTATATTAAACGCGGGAGAAATAATTGAGTTTCTAGCTTTGCTGAATTAGCGGTTTCATTCATGGCTTAAGCCGAGCTCTTGCATTAAATCCGATAACTGTTTATTGTGAAATGAGCCCGAGAAAGACAGCATTCACCATTCTAATCCCGCATTTTCCAGCCTTTTGATTACATTTAGCATCAATTTAAAGTCCGATGGAGTGTGAATGCTTATCGTCGTCCCAGTTCATCTTCCATTGTAAAAGTGTTTGAAAAAATAAGAGCATTTGCCGTTCGAATTATTTATTTCAGCCAAAGTTTGACACGTTAGAAATGCAGTAAACGGCAATGTGCTAAATGTGCCAGTGAAATGGTGGAAGTTGTAGACTGTTTTCAGCGATATTTTCATCATAGTCCGTGCAAGACTGTGGAGGAATGAATTTTTACTCTATTTATATTAAGTATGAGGTATACGATTACAGGTTTCAAGTGAGCCAACAGGAAATCGAAAGAGAAAGGCCAGACTGGATAAAACATGACTAAAGAGGGAACATAAAAGGGTGAATAATCTTATTAAATTGCTATGTTTTACAGAAGTGCTACAAATAAAGTACAGTTCTTGTTTCCATACAAAAGATATCACAAAATACCGTTAAGGTCATGGTTATTCCAAAAACCCACAAATCAATCACTTCATCAAAAGAAGCTTTTTCGAAAGAGAAAATAAAAAATCGAAAGTCAAAAAATCGTTCATTTAAGTCCCACCCCCGAAAAAAAAAAAGGCTAAGACTATGAAATGATTAACTTGCTGCATTAATTTCGGTAGTTCACATCAGAAGAAAAAA
The DNA here is from genome assembly GCA_038373885.1 of Cheiracanthium punctorium. Lineage (NCBI taxonomy): Eukaryota > Metazoa > Arthropoda > Arachnida > Araneae > Cheiracanthiidae > Cheiracanthium > Cheiracanthium punctorium. Next base: position 1,564,643 of record JAWZYV010013197.1, on the reverse strand, counting down.
GAAATCTTAGCGTACACCCAGAGCTCGCTCAGATATGCCGTTAACGACACAGCTATTCCAACAAGCCAACTAATGAACACTTTTTCATCGGAAGGAGCTGTTTCGGAAGCGAAAGTAAATAGAAGTTAAAAGTGGAAAACCGTGAGGTTTTAAGTAAAGAAGGCTATAAAAGCATGAGTAAATTACGGCAACGTCAAAACACGCGAACTTTCTTCTCTAGGGTCTCAGGCTCGTTGACAGGTAGCCAGACGCTGGCTGTATATTTATAGTCAAGTAGAGAGAAGAGAGGGGAAATAAGAAAAAAAAGTGATTCCAGTAAGCAGAAGCATCTTCTCGCCGGTTGTTTTGCGGCGCGAAGACCTGACGTTTTGATGGATAAGGGAACCTCGGTGTGAGCGCTTGCTTCCCATCTGATTACCCATCCTTTAAAACATACGGGTGACAACAGACGAGAGGTTCTGGTAATTAAAACTATTCTGAAGAATTGGAAAGAAGAAAGTTAGCCCGCACTCTCATTAGGAGTCGTCTTGGTGTCCCCTTCGTTTGCAATGTAATTCCAATCAGTTGAAGTATTTGTTATATATATGTATCACGTCTTGTTAATTACGGATTGCTAGTAGTACACGTGTCGCTTGAAGGTTGGAGTCGCATTTTTTTTTCTCCCTTCACTAATGTTACATTTCCGGGTTATTTGTAATAAGTTTGCAATTAAATGCGTTTCAGTGAAAATGAATTACGTAAATCAGTTGCGATCAACAGCCTTACCCTAAAAGATTTCATTATTCAGTTGTGTGGGGTTTTTTTTTTTTTCAGAATAAAATGTTTTTTGTTTTCGTTACCAAGCGATTTAGCTACGGTGTACCACCTACTAGATATAGAAAGCCTAACAATTACTACATTGCCAAGCTTTTGCGTCATCAGCCACAGCCTCCTAGATACAGAAAGCCTGAGCGCTGAAGCTTTGACGTCATCATTAAGCCTTCAAGTAATGACGTCACAGCACTTTCATTCTCATAAAGTAAAACTATTTCAGTTTTCTGGTGAATGCTACAAATATTAAAAAGTATCTTAATTGAAAGATAAAAATTAAAATACGTTTGTGACACAAAACAATTCATTGTGATCTACTCCCTTATTACATTATATAATTAGTTACAGTTAAAAACTGCCCTTTTTTGTAAAATTAAATTTTCTATCTCTATTCATTAAAATGTTATTATGAGAGAGTAAATTCACCAAAAATTTCGAATAGTTTTACTTTATGAAAATTAAACTGTGATGACGTCACCTTTAAAAGGCCAACTGATGACGTAAAGGCTTGGCGACGTAGCAGTGGTTAGACTTTCTATATCTAGGAGGCAGTGCGTCAGCAGGCATTCAATCACGACCCCATCACAGTTTTATTTTCATTAAGTAAAATTATTTAAATTTCTGGAGAATTTATTCACGCATAACAGTATTTTAATGGTTTGAGATAGATAATTTAATTTTACGACAAAGGGCAAGTTTTTAACTGCAACTAATTATGTAACGTGGTAAGGAAATAGATCATAATGAATTGTTTTGTATAGCAAATATATTTTACTTTTTATCTTTAACTTCAGTTATTTTCTAATATTAGTAACATGCACCAGGCAGTTTAAGTAGTTTTACTTTATGTAAACAAAACTCTGATGACGTAAACATCAACTGTCATTGTATGAAATAATGTCGTTACTTGAAGTACTTGGGGATGACGTTACTTACTAGTGCTGACCTCAAAGCTTCAGTTGATAGGCTTTAGGTATGTAGGAGGTGATGGGTATACCCGCTTCCTAGATGTAGAAAGCCTTACAACTCCTATGTCAACAAGCTTTAATGTCATCACTACGCCTACAAAGGAGACTTCAATCACAGTTTTAATTTCACAAACTAAAACTATTTAAAATTTTTGTGAATGCTACAAATATTTAAAATATCTTAAACATTAAAATTTAAGTCTCATACAAAATTACTCATTATGATCTATTTCCTTATCATATTATCTCATAGCTGCCAGCCGTTCCGTTTTTATCGGAATATTTCCCACCACTAATTTTTCCATTGCAATTTAAGCTTAAAATAAGCCCATGTTTTAATACGGTAAAGTGCGGGAAAATGTTCCAATAAAAACGGAACGGTTGACAGCTATGTTATCTAATTAGTCATGGTTAAAAACTGCCATTCGTCGTAAAATTATATTTTTTATCTCAAATTATTCAAATATTACTATTCATGGGTAAATTCACCAGAAGTTTTTAATAGTTTTATTTTGTGAAAATAAAACTTTTAAATGTAGGCCCAGTGATGACGTCAAAGCTGGGTGGCGTAGGTGTTGTAAGGCTTTCTTTATCTAGGAGGCGTTGTTATACCGTCTCAATGAAACAAAAGGCTTCCGAAAAGTCCAGAAATAAAATAGTCTTTAAAAACTTTTAGTATAGTAAAATCTAGGCATTATGTATACCTACTACGTCTTATTAATTATGGATTGCTAGTAGTACGTAAGTCGCTTGAAAGTTGGTGTCGTCATTTTGTCTTTCTCCCTCCCTTTATGTTACATTTACGGTTTGTATATAAGTTTGCTATTTAATGCGTCTCGGTGAAAATGATTAGGTAAATTAGTTGAAATCTACCGACGGGAATGAAATAAAGCCTCACCCAGAAGGACTCATTATTCAGTTTTTTTCCGAATGAAATGTTTGTTTTTGTTTCCCAATGATATAGCTATGCTATACACATAGCTGCCAACTACTACGGAACATAATTAACCACCTTTAGTAAACAGTATATTTTTTTAGTATTTTTTCAAAGAACTAACCAGGTGACGCTCTTAGTACAAAAATGTGGCTATATCTTAAGCAGAAAAATCATGTTTAGAAAAAGTGGTTGGCAGCTATGCTATACATCATTATGAAACGAAAGATATCCGAAAACTCCAGAAATAAAATAGGGTCTTTTGAAATTTTCTAGTTCAGTAAAAATCTAGGCATTTTTAAAAGTATATTTCTGCTAAACAACGTTCTCCCTTTTTTTTTTTCTTTTTCTTTCTTTCTTTCTTTTTTTTTAAGGAAATTTCAAGGAGACTTTTCTAATTCCTACTTTTTCAAGTGGTGTCCTTAATTTCGTGTTTATCTCACAGCCTGTCTGCAAGTGCGACGGAATATTATTTATAAATTTTCTGCCATATTTTTTAAATCACTTTTTGACATATGCAGTGAAAGATAAATTTTCCATTTTTAGTTTTCGTATTACAAAGAAATTTACTAAAGATGAAGTTTTAAAATACATAATAAGCAACAAAAGTCAAAAATACAGTAATTAAAATTAAGTTGCAATAGTAAAAAAATCTAAAGTGAAGCACTGAAAAAAAGTTGCTGCAATATCTTTATAAACTTTGATGTTTTGCGTAGTTATGATCACTTTTGTTTTATGCTGGAAACAGAGTTGCTTACTTTACGAAATAAGTAACCAATTCCTGTAAATAACAATTCCACCTTAAAAATAGCAAAAGTTCTGAGTTTAGGGCGCGAGTTTGTTGCTCATTCGCAAAAATAGTAAAAGAATATACTGATCACAAAAAGTGGTTAATAATCTTCTGTAATTATTGGTAACTGCTAAAAAAAGAAAAAAGTTGTTTGTATGCCAACGTACAAAATTCTCCCCCTCCCTTCCATAGGATTGAATACACTTGTTCTAAAATTCTGTTTTTGTTCGTTATAAAAATTCCCCTGATATTTCAATATACGTAAAAATAGTCAGCATATTTGAAAAACTACGTACTTGAGAAACTAAATATTTATAATGTATATGTGTGTATATGTATAATATATATATGTGTGTGTGTGTGTATGTATAATAGAAATAGTGATGAATCCAAAATTCTGAAAGAAAGTTATTATTTTTCAGTGTATACACTATAAAATGCTTTATCGAACTTAGCGCTCCGCCAGTGAAAACTTTCTGCATTCGCCACTGAGTCAAACAGAGAATTTTTGCCCAGGGAGGAGAGGAAGTTAGGAGTAAAAGGGTAGGGGTTCTTTCGAAAAAAATGGTTCACACTTTACAAAAAGAAATCAAGAAAACCCAGAAAACAATCATCAGACAGCCCAATGAACGTTTCGATGCAAATTGTCGCAGTTGCTCCGATATCGTCTCTTTTTAAAAAATAGTATTAAACACTGAATGTAACTGGGCAGTATCGGAAATAAATGTATCTGAAATGCATTTTCAAAATACATCTTGTATACATTTGTAGAGATTATTTATTTTCACTAGCAAAAAGCTCACTAGCATTGAGAGTTATTTCGAAAATGTATTTTAAAATAATTTTCAATGCACCATGCATTGTTAAAATACAGAAAATGCATTTTGTATTCTGGCGTTAGGGTAATCGCAGCACCGCTGACTGTTCGGATTGGATGGACGAATGAATATGATAAAATTTCTGGTATTCACTTTTTCTCCCTTCTTGATGTAATTTATGAGCTGCACTAGCATTGCACGTGGTAACTGAAGAAATATTAGGATCTCCTGTAATGTTTTAAGTACAACCGAACATCAAACAAAAAAAAAAGAAGTCCTTCATGCTTCTATTAAGTGTATTGTGTTATGGTAACACTACACAAGGAGAATCTGCCAAGGGGGGAGGGGGGCTTGAACGGAGAATTTTTAAGGGACTCAAACGCGTATTCACGTTATATCTGAGTCTGGAGAAAAACGCCCCAAACATTAGACCGTTTGATCGACATCTGAGTGGTAGGCCAAAACTCTGGACCTTCACACTTCAGTCATCTGCCTAATGACTGCCTAATGATGTTCAGTACCTTACAAAATCGGCCATGGTGGGCTCGTTCCTGTTTAGAACAGCATAATCATGTTTGGTCTATGAATTTTTCTAGATTTAAAAATGTAAATGAAGCCAAAATAACCAAAAAACGCGTTCAAGTTGTATATATTGAATTTTTTAAGGAAATTTACTAGCAACTTGAAATGTATTGCTAAGTTGTAAAAAACAAGACTGCCAGTATTTCTGCAGTAATAGTACGGGTTATTAGCTGTATTGGTTAAGGCAAAACTACACGAGGGCTATTTGCCTAAGAAAGGGGGTGGAGCTGAGGCTGTCTCGAGTGGAATTCTTTTTAAGGTGTTCTAACGCGCATTCTCGTTACATTTGAAGAAAACCACCCGAAACTCCAGATTGTTCGATTGACAGCCGTGCTTAATAGGATGAGATGAATCAAACTTTCATTCTGGATGCCTGTTCTGGAATTCGTAATGGACCATGTTTCCAAATTTATTCTGTAAATGGAAATGAAAACATTAATCAAGACGCATCGCCAGTAATGCAAGTAGAAAACTTCAATAACATTAAGAATATTTAAATATATCCTAAATTTTAAACCTACTTAAGGGGTGTTGAAAGGTACCGTTTTTAAAAAAAACTGAAGGTTTTTAATACAAGGGTTACGATTTTTTCTCACATTAAGATATATTTGAATAAAACAAACTGGGATATTCAGAGGAAGATGTAGCTTATTCTCAATTAAAAAACTTTACAATTTTTACATGTATTTGCATTTTTTCAATACAGAAAGCATTTTATATTTTGTACTTTAATCTGTTTGAATCAATGTAATACATTTTTGGAGTATATCGTCAAACCCTGATTGAGCCTAGATTAGACACATAGTTAGAACAGAAACTTTTACGGCATTACCAAGTCCACTAAAGTGACATCATCACACATTTATTTTCACAAAGAAAACTATTCAAAGTTTGTGGTGAATTTACTCCCGCATAAAACATTTTAATGATTTAAGATGGAAAATTTAATTCTACCACAAATAGGAAATTTTAACTATCACTAATTATATAATGTGATGCAGAAATAGATCATAATAATTCTTTTTCAGAAAGTTATTTTAATTTTTATCTTAAGATATTTTCTAAAATTTGTATCATTCACCAGAAATTTTAAATAGTTTTAATTTGTGAGGGTAAAATTGTGAAAACACATCTCAGAAGACCTGCTGATGACGTAAAAGCTTTTGTTCTCATGCCTTCTATGGCTAGGAGGTGCTGACTGAGCCATGAGTCAAGCAAATTCATTTAAAGACTAAACAATCTCTTCTTGATTTCTACTGGGTTACTATCAAGTAGTACTACGGAGGACATTATTTATAATTTGAGCCTTGGCATCGCTAAGTACTGTTGTACAATAACTGACGCTTTAAATAGCAAGTCTGACACTTTTTATCATAACCTTCTTCAGAACATTTTGTCATGTAAGCACGATTTGGTTTGTTTGCAGCGACTTGAAAACTTTGAGCGAAAAGATGGACTTAACTAGTGAAAAATTTCGTGCGATGATTTATTACGAGTTGCCGACCGAGTTGTATGGTTGGTAAAGCACCGTACTCCAGTTTCGGGTTCAACTCCCGGCGGCCGGGGTTCGATCCCCGACTGGGCATGGTTGTCATGTTCGTCCCTTCATAGGGGGCGACGTTGGTCTACCTACTAGGTGCCCCCATAATAAAGAGACCAATTCCGGCCTGTTGTGGCCAAAGCCTTCAAGGCAGTGGTCGGCCATTAGAAAAAAAAAATTATTACGAGTTCCGACGCGAATTATCAAGACGAGAGTGCATTAATCAATTTATCAATTTACTTTCTTTTTTGCCGATGAACCTTATATTTAAAAAAAAATCAATTTACGTATGCTTTTATTTTCGGGGGGGGGGGACATTCTTACATAGTGAAACGCTCCACATGGTTAGTATAAATAAATGTAAATTACGTGGAAGTTTAAATCATTCTATAGAAAAATTTTAAAATCCCCAACTACTTGTTCAATATTTAGACAGTATATACATTTTTCTTCAATCACTGAGAATCTCCATCATATACTAAACTACTATACGCTGATACTTTTCCTCGGCTTCCAGCCTCACGTTCAAAAATTCGCTGATGCACGACACATTTAGCAAAATATAGCATATTTTAAAAGTTTTCTCAGATTTTTCCGTAACATTCCAAGGCTTTCCGTTTCCATGAGAACAATATATAAACTATGAACAGACAACTGTTCTGAAATGTTTCGACTACCTATCCGTTCTTTCCTCCCTTTAAACTGTCCATCTGTTATTTGAATTTTCAAGAGTGCAGGACATTAAAATTCTGACCTTTCATTTACAATATCATATCTATAAGTCTCTTGCGTTCTACAAATTACCAGGCCAGATAATTAGGATAATCTTCCTTGTATCATACGGAGTAATTCATGTGTTTACCAACCAGTGTGAAGAAGAAGCTTTAAAGAGAAATAAAATCCCAAACTAAACTGTAGAAGAAAGAGATGCACCCGTCACCTAAAATTACTCGAGTCAACAGTTTTGGGTCGTTAAAAAGCGAAAAATAAAAAAAGGAGTAATTTTTTTTTCTTCTTTTCTTTCAGACATTGCGATAAAGTAGCTGGAAAGTGTGCCAGTAAACTTTTGCAGAGAAGGGGAGGGGAAAAGCTGCCGATAACTTACGCTCAAATTGAACGTGCGTGTGAAGTCCTCTCCTCTAATACCTTATCTACGTTTAGTATCGTGTCGCATGCATCGGGGGCTGGTGTGGATCTTCACACAAACGATTCTGTGCCTGGTTACATTCAAGTGCGTATCGATGTACAGCCAGACTTTTAACGAGATAGCAACACTTGTTGATAGCCAGCCAGTCACTGTGGAAAAAAAAGTGTGCATTATTTATAGATTTAGCATGCAGGAGAGATAGGGATTGCTGATTCCCCAAGTTGTGCAGTAAATTCAGTTTTCTTGTTCTGTCGGTTGGAACATCGTGATTCTGACTAAAATGAGGAAGAAGATGACATTTTTTTTAGTCATATTTTATACAGGATATTTCGCGTCTTTTTTATGCTCATTCTCTGAATGTCCGAGTTTCCATTGGTTCATTCAGGGTTAGATGGAAGCACAAAAAATAGTTTTGGATTGTCCGGCCATCTTTTCTGAACTTTTAAGAATTGAGGTCTTGTTTCCGATAGTTAACCTGTACGATGGTAATGCAGTGCAAATTGCCAGTACAGTTATCTTCGTCCATGACACCATATGAATAGGCTTGCCATAGACACGGCATCATCATCATAAAAATGGTTATAAGCTGTTTTTATAATTCTTTAAAACTGATCTCAAACAGACAGACGTCAAACGTTTTACCAGTGAACAAACGCCGAAATAAAAACAAAATAGAGTATTCGAATGAATGTGATCCGAACTTTTCAGTATATGGAGTGGTTTACAAATCTTTCTTTCTCATGCAAGTGAAAATTTCTTCCATTAAACTTTCAGAAGATTCGTGATTTCCTTTTGACTATTTGAGTAGATAAGTGTTCGTTGATGTATACTTACTGAAAATGTATGTTAAACTAACGATGCAATGTGCAAAAATAAAGATGAAATTTGGAGAGTGTTTATTAATATTGTGGAAAATGATATAAAATATTAATATCTCTTTGAACATTACAAATGAGTAAACGCTTCTGCAAGTGGATGTGGAATTACAAAACTTCCATTTATCGCTTTCTACAGTTTTATTTTTTCTCGGAATAAAACAACTTTGAGAGCTCGCTCTCAATCTTTCTTACAGTGCAGAAATGGATTTCGAGAAAATAGCACTTATTTAATAGCATAAATAATTTTGCATTTAAATTTTTATAAAAAAAAACGAAAGTAAGCAAAAGAAAAAACCTGCAGAATAAACACAGACCGAATGCTCTTGCAAAGAGATCGTTTCTGATCGCTTATCTTTCTGCAGCATCGTGCCTCATTTTTCAGTCAATGGAGCTATGATCTTTGTATAAACACTTCGCAGGGTGGCTGCATTCTAGTAAGAGCTAACATAGATCGCTGCACTTGTTGATAGTATGACTACCCCTTGATAGGGAAACGCATTACTTCTGTACTCGGAGCACATATACACGTGAGAGACGAGGGAGATTACTGGCTCCCTGTCATAAATTCTGATTTTTGTTTCGCGTTGAACGGGATGAGTAACTTCCAGCAGCGAACGAATGTAAAAACCTGATGGCTTCTCTCGATCGCCTTCTTTTGCAGGGATCAAGAAATCATTTTTGTATGAAGAGGTGAATTTTTTTTCCCTCTTCTTTTTCCTCTTCGATATTCAAATGACTGCGAAGAGGGTTCTCATTCTTTTAACTCTTCTAGTTCTTTGAAACTTTTCGCCAGCAATGGATTTTAAATTCTAGCCCATTTCCTCACGGATGGCCTTGTTCCGCCGTTTCTCTTGGAGGGGGTGATTTAGTTTTTACGTTTCCTCTCGCAATGAGAGGCGGCTGTGTTAAGCTTTCCATGTTCACCTGAGAGACTTTTCAGATATCTATTTCATTTTCCTGAGATTACTGCTGTGCATATCTACAAAACACACAGAGGAGTTAATGCAAACCAGAAAAGGAAGCGCTTAAAAAAATGCTTCAAAGATTTAATGCACATTTCCATGCAGAGAAACAACTGGATGTTTGGACTATAGCTTAGTTCTGAAATATGTACTTGCTAAAGATGTTGTGTACTGTGCTTTATTTCTAAAATGATATGCAATCAGCTGGTTTTGTTGGTGGATAGCTGCATTTAGTAATTTGTCAGTGGTATGTTGCTGATATATCAAGAACTTATTCTACCCTGGAACAGTTGAATCTAAGATATTAGAAACCACTTAAATCACAAAATCACATTTCTTCAAAAACCAATACAAAAAATTCATTTATTGAACACTGAATTAAAAATATATTTAAAAACTGTATTTTATTAAAATTGTTTTATTAAGAAGAAGAATTTAGTCCTTTTAAAATTAATCATAACAGCTGTCTTTATTTATTAAGGATTAAGTATGATAAATCTAAAACATTAAACATTTTCATGTATTTTTTATAATAAGGGATATAATTATAGACACGATAAATGTTGAAACTCCAATACCTTAGAAAAGTGAGTTTGAAAACAAGCAATCCCGTGGTTTTTTCTTTTATCATATTTGACTTACACTATTTTGAATGACACAGTTTTTAAATACGTTATTTTATTTTTTATTTCTTTATTAAATATGAATTATAGACACGATAAATGTTGAAACTCCAATACCTTAGAAAAGTGAGTTTGAAAACAAGCAATCCCATTATTTTTTCTTTTATCATATTTGACTTACACTATTTTAAATGACACAGTTTTTAAATACGTTATTTTATTTTTTATTTCTTTATTAAAAATGAGAAATAATAAAATGAAAACATTGTACAAAGTACGAGTTTGATGTTTTCGGTCGTTTTATAAACCAACATATAAATAATGTTTTTGTTAAAATAGGAGATTACCGTAACGTATTGGCTTGATTAAGAATGTGAAAAACGTACGTCATAAATAGTACAAAAGCTTCAGACAATAAAAATTTGGGAAATAATAGACAAACTACAATTTACTGTGCCGCCCAGGTGGTGTAGTGGTTTAAGAATCATTCTATCCCTCCTTGGGTCCGGGTTCGAATGTCGGCTTGGGCATGGATGTTAACTTGTCCGTCCCTTTATAAGGGGTAACGTCATAACAAGTACCCGTCCGTCCCTTTATAAGGGGTAACATAATCAAATGGCCACAACACCTTCTGACAGTTGTTGAGGACAATGCCTTAACGGCAAGTACCCGTCCTTTGAAAAAAAAAATTACTGTACATTTCTACAAAATATGTAAAAGAAAAAGTATATACGTATGTATATCTATGTATGAATGTATGTATGTTTGAATGACTGTTTCTTTCAGTGGCGATTATTACTCAAGTTCCTACCTTTCAAATTCATATTATTTGCATAAAGTTTTCGTGTAAAAAAAATGTCTTATTTGATGGCCTATTACTTCATAATTACTAAACGAGTTTGTGTGATTTTTAAATTCTATTCATTTTTAATCTGTTTCTGTGATTAATCCATATGTATGATACTCAAACAGTCCATGCCTTCTTTGAAAAAATCCGAAATTATCGATTTATTCATATTTTACCCGATATCCTCTTATAATCAACCAAATACAATAGTCATAAATACCGGCAGGCACCTCCAACAGTAACCCCTGGTGAATATTTAATCATCATTCGAAAGACCGCTTCCACTTTTCAACATCTCTAAAGTGTTTCTAAATTGATTATAATCAAAACACTACTCTCTTTTATCTACCTAAAAAAAATCCTATTTGCCAGATACAAAGGAGTGAAAAATATTTTTGATGATGGTGAAAAAAATGACTTCGCCTAGCATTTGTCTGGAAGTGGACATAGTGAAAACAAGCAGTGAGCAGCATGCTTGAGCTGCCAGTTGGCGGGTTGCCCGTCAATCCCATAGCTGTTTCTCGCACAAAGCACAGCACCAGAAAATAAAAAGATCCCCAAATCTTCTTGCCAGATGCGTCGTTAATAGTACCTGAAAAGATCGATAGGACACATGTGAAGCTGAACATCTATCATCGGAGACGAAAGCAAAACATTAGAATCTGAAGTGAGGTGTATGTTGGCCACCTAACTAGAAAGAAGTATTTTTGTAAAGTTTACAAATGAAAACTACTGACTTTTATTTCTTTCATCGTGTCTTCTCCGTCCAGGACAGTATTTGTCAAGCTTTGTTTCTTGGCTCTAAATGAAATCGGTGAGATTTCTGTAAAAGTGGATTCTAATTGTTTAAGTAAATTAAAGTTTTACCTTTTATTGTTTTTTTCCTTTACTTTTTTTTCGTGTATTCGTATGAAAATATTCCTGATGAATAAAGCTACTTGTATGCATTTATGAACTTTATTAATTATTTCTTCCGTATCATTACCATTCTAGTAAATTTTACAGAATGCATAACATGGCAAATGGTAATGTGCTTCCAAAAAACGTATGTGCTATTTCATTTAACTTTATTTTGCTCCGCATATTTATCTATTGTAACGTCAGAGATACTTTTGCAACAACCTAAACTTTCTTCTCCTTTACATAACTAAGTTTGTGTGTATTTCCTGATATTCTTAAATTTTTAGTCTTCTTTGTATACTTTTAAATGTTTATCTAAGCCTCATTCTGAAAGAGCATAGCCCACCAGTTACATGTATTTACAGAAAATAACACTTAAAAAATAACACTTAATTTTCTATATTTATTTATTTATTTAATTAATTAATTTATTTTCTATCTCTTACGCAGGTTGAATCATAAGTCTTCATTCAAATGGTAAAGTCAGAGACAAATTTCCAGTTCGTTTTAGATATTTTCATTTAATAAGCATTAATCGTCACTTTCACTACTACAGACTTTTGATTCACCCTATATTATACGATTTGTATGTTCTTAACATTAATTTCCGGGATGCTTCTGGATGATATATTTTTGACCTCTTGATAACTCACGTTAATATTTTTTCAGTTATGTAAAGATAGCTGGATGTGTGTGCGTGTGATAAAAAATGTAAAATGAAGTTGATACAAGTTTATGTATTGCTTTTCACTTGGCTTCAAAAGATCAACTGATTTGAGAGAACACTTGTGTAACACGCGCAATTTGATATCTAGTTTATTAACCTAATATTACTATTTTTACTTTTTGCATCCATGCCTGTTTAATGTCATTCGATTCTTTTTTGTTTCAATCTCATTTGTACGCTACTAAAAGTTAAGCAATGATCAGTTCAAGAAATATTATACATCAGATTTATTAAGTTTTGCAAAGCTTGTGTGTCTTTCCTCTTAATGAAAGCTTCATTTGAGAATACGTGCTTTCAAATGATTTTTTAGCAAAAATTATTTTTATTTATTTATATCTACTTGTATTACATGGCCTTTGAATTCTTGGTATTAACTATTTTAATCTATGACGAAAAAAAATGTTTTCGTTAAAAGTGTTCCATTTGTATAAATGGTTTGTTGTATATTTAGAATCACTGGCAGTTTTCCTTGGCTAATAAATGACATTTAAGTTGAGAATATTCAGCAGTGACAGATCTTTTAAGCTAAAATTTCATTGATTTTCAATGCAATTAAAGTTAATTATAAATTTATAATTGTTTTATCAATTCGAAAGATAAGCATCTATAGATTGAAATCAAGTTAAAAGCAAAAACGTATTTTAATATACCATATTGACAATTTACGCATATTTACATGAGTGAACTGAGTTAACCAATCTTATCGTATGAATGCTTATATATATGTTGTTAGAATTTGATAAAACTCATTTTCATAAACAATCATAAAGTACAATCATTTGTGTGCATAGCTTTTTTATCTTCCAGTGAATAATGTAAATATTAAATTGATACAAAACTGGCAGTAGCATGTTTAGTTTTACCTGTTAAAAGGTACAAACTAATTCTTCTTGTTTATTTTAGGTAAAAATATGGTTTCAAAACCGAAGAACAAAATGGAAGAAGCAAGAGGGTATCTCCAATGCTGAAGCTGCTGAGCACAAACATACTCCTGAAAAATCAGGTTCGGCTAAAGGGAAAAGCAGCAAAACTCCAAAAAGTTCCACTATCACCAGACCTCCTTCAACGGACACACCAGCAACGGACACACCAGACACTGGAAGTATTCCTACGAGCCTAAACAACAGTGTGCTCGGTGTTCCCATGTCTAATGGCGAAATTCCCGGAGGCGAACTGAGTAACGCAATGTCTTTAGATGCCATAGACATGAATCCGAATGCACCGCTTCCAGAAAACTTTAGTAATGCAACAATCTCTCGTATTCCTGAAGACGTATCGCTGTCCATGGATATAGCGGACGGTGGTGATAACGACAGACCAGTGTCTGTTCCGCTCGAGTCCTCGCTCAGTCCTAGTCAAGCGCAGAGAGCGGACCACATGTCTTACCCCTTCTTACACAACCAAATGAAGCATGATGAAATGTCGGAACCGAATTCGCCAATTCGTGTAGCCGATTCTGTTGTGAATTGCAACGGATCTTACTCGGTGAGCGGGATGATCGACCAAGAGATGATCAGTATTGAATCTACTATTCACCACCACTGATCTGCTGTTTGAACAGCCTCATTTTGCAGTTTTGTGTGATTATAATGTGGAACTTAAATAATTTCGTTTACAAGACAGTACTGCTATAGGATATGTTTGTTCTTTGCATAATTTTTGCAACAACTGATTGCAGAACGAACAATGCTATCTGTGAGAAAACGTACTCATCAATGCTGATAAAACTGAGAGTCTGGCCAACATATTTTTTATAAATCATTTTGCATTTTCCATTTTAGCTGTGTAATGTAATTCTATATCTAGCGAAATAGCTTATTAAGCTTACATTAAAATTGGAACTCATTTATTTAAGTGATATTTTTATGCTGATTGCAAGAGCATAAAGAATTTTTACTTTCGCTTTATGTTTATGCAACGTTTTATTTCATAATCACAGCACGTTTTTATGGAAATGTTTGTTTGTTAACGTTGAAAAATATTTTTAAATATTCCTATAACAAATAGTTTATCTGGCCAGCACATAGAATCAAAAATTTAAATACTTGTAAATTTTAACATAGCTTTTAAAGATTTCTTTAAAGAGTGCTGTACAATGAGCTTTGGAAATAATTTCTTATAAAAAGTTGTTCCAGATAAAAAAGACGGTTGTGATATTCCAAAAGAAATGTAAAGAAAAATTAACTATTTCAAGACTCTTATCGTTTCTCTTTTTACTGCACCGATTAAAGAAATCAGAAACTGTATAGAATATAGCATATATTTATATCTTTTAAAAAAAGGTTTAAATTAAATGTCACATGGTGTTAGAGGTTTAGATAAGTGGGCCTGAATCTTCTGCCTTATTATACTACTCTCTGCTACGAAGTCAGTTGCGGTGTTGTTGACATTGGGTCCCTCTGTTTGTGTGTTTTATGTTGTGGTGTCATGAAAATAAAAAATATTGTAGAAACTGTTAGACTTTGCATATTATTTCTTCGTACTTTACTTATTCTATTTGCATTTCGCCTGCAAATATTTAACCCTCTTATCATCCTCAACCTTAAGTGAAAGTCTAAAATTATTGCAAAAACTATCCCTAGATGCCATTACCTATATACATTCGTCAGAATTTAACGCTTATTTCTTCTTAATGTACTTAAAATATAATAATCATAATTATATGTCTTCAATCATATTAATTCAATGAAAGGATAAAACAAATTACTAAATATGCTATTAACCTAATAAATAAATTGCTAAATAAGCAAAGCAAATTTACGGACCTCATATGAGGCTTGTTTGAAAAAATAAAGTGATGCGCTAAAAGGGTAACATTAAAAAAAAAAAAAAGATCCACTGCAGTATTTTAAATGCACTGAATGGTAGAAAGATTTTTTTTTCACCTTTTTTATCATAATTTTGCGCCGAGAAGTTTAAACCTGATTTATATGGAAAGAAATAAATAATAATAACTTCTTTAATTAATCTACACTGGTTTTATTTTACCTGTAAGTCAGTGGTTCTCAGTTTGGAGTATTCGAGCCCCTGGAGGTTCGCAATGTGTCGCTACCCAGACAGCACAGCAAGCTTGATTTATCAAGTCAATAAGCTTGAATTAAGCTTGAAAATTTCAAGCGTGTAAGCTTAATGCAAGCTTGAATCAAGTGTTCTAGTTTACACTTGCCCAGCTTGCATTAAGCTTGACATATCAAGCTTAAAAATTTTTCCTAAATAAACGGGGCGCCGGTCGGCGAACTCGCCCCACATATTTTACTTTGCCACGCATTTTCGCCCTCTACGCTGAAATTTCAATTTAATTTAATCTGTTTCCATCGAGTGTTCGTGGCTGAAATAGAACCCGGGGGTTAGCAGTTTGGGTTAGCAGTCGAGCACGCTATCCGTTCAGCCACTAAGCCTTGTGCAGCTATGACTAAAGTTTGAAGTGACTTATCACGCTGTTTTCTAGCCAGATTGATAAGTGGGCGATGTGTTATTTGTTTCTTTTATTTTTCCATGAGATGCATCAAAATTAAAATAATGTTATGTGTGATTTAGAGACTCTACTAATAGGGAAATAAACATAATATAAACTTAAGAGCAGCACACGTTTTAAAACTTTCGCAACACTCATGAGCAATACTGCTGGCCAAAATCGAGGAAAACGACTGATTTTGAAATCAATTTCGTAGTATAATTGTATTTTATTTTGAAGAATTTCCATATTTGGAAATATAGAACTTACTTAACACACTTACTTACTTAACACAAATTACTTACTTAACACAAATTTTGTGTTAAGTAATCTGAAATCAAAGAAACAGATAGTTAAACGTTACTTCGAAATGCTATATCACAGTTACTAACATGTATGGAATACAAACACTTTAGTCATTTTTATAAATATTCCTTAAAACAGCAAACAATTGAAAAATTTACTATTTTTTAACGCAAAAAATTCTCTTTACAAATGTGGTTAGTTATTTTCCTACATATTGGTATGCTATATCGATATAGAGCATTTCGAAGAATTAAAAATAAGTTTACATTAATTTATACAAATGTAAATTTGAATTATTTTCATTGTTCATACTTTATAATTAAAAAATTATTTAACTTCTGAATTTTTTTTTATCCTTTGTAATTTTATTTTTAAACTACAAAAGTGTAAGATGTAAGATTTTTGGGCCCTAAAATCTGTAGGCCCTGGGCAGTTGCCCCGTTTGCCCTGCCGGTAATATGGCACTGGTAATAAAATAAAACACATCTTTTACGAACTTTCAGCAAATTTGAGGACGCTAGACAATTAATGTCCATTCTCTTTCACAGATGGCGCCATCAACGCTCCTTTAAAAAGGAAAAATCAAGCGAGTATCAATTGTCAAGCTTAAATCAAGCTGTATTTAAGCTTGACAATTCAACTTGACTCCTGCAAGCTTGCTGCCAGCTTAAAATGAGTTGAACTGTCAAGCTTGCATTAATACGTCAAATTCAAGGAAATGTCAAGCTTGATTTAAGCTTATGTGCTGTCTGGGTAGGGTGCTCGTAGTAGGAAAATGTGTAATGGCGGATGGGTACAACGAATTTAACCCATTCGTGCCTGGATATTTTTGCGACTTTCTTCGATTTTTGCTAACACCAGAAGTAATTGATAAATTTCTGATGTCAACTTTTTGAACAAGGGATGATTTCATTTAAAATCGTTATGTATAAAAATTGAAATGTCAACATCCTACTTGCCATATTAAAATATTTTGTGGAATTGAGGTTCAATACTCGCGAATAAAGGCTAG
Source organism: Cheiracanthium punctorium (assembly GCA_038373885.1). NCBI lineage: Eukaryota > Metazoa > Arthropoda > Arachnida > Araneae > Cheiracanthiidae > Cheiracanthium > Cheiracanthium punctorium. Next base: position 1,547,345 of record JAWZYV010013197.1, on the reverse strand, counting down.
GAAAAATAAATAACGTTTTCGAATGATAGCGATATTGCCGTCCCAAAAAAGGGACGCTAGGCATAAATGGGTTAAAGAAACAAAAGAACTTACATGAGTAAAAAATTTGTACATCAAAAATCGATTTTGAATAGGAATTGTTAACCATTAAGGTTAACGTCCTAACGCTATCTCATTTCGAGATTTTGCATGCCTTTTTGAAAGAAAATATGTTGTAACTATCTAGTGACGTTAAAGCGGTGGCTCAGAAAAGGGGAGGGTTCAATTCGCAGCTCCCTCTCCCCATACCCTGAGGTGAGAGTAACCATATTGCACAAAATGACATCTTTTCCAATTTCCTAAATCGATGTTAACATACTGAGCCCCCCCTAAAAAAATAAATAAACTTAATCAATTGCCACCCCGCCTGTATTAAATTACAAATATCTGAACACTTCATTTGATTAAAATCATTAACTGTGTTGATACTTTCCAAAGTCTTATGAAGATACTTACGGAATTCAGTGTCCTTTTTTCGAAGGAAATGTTTAGTTAGCACAGTTGGATGTCCCAGTTAAGGAAAGTGGTTGAAATTTCTATTGATAGCACATTGAAATCAACTTTCGAGGTAAAACCTCTCATTAACTTTTGTTGCACCTCATCAGTGAATATGATCGTCGTTTGACCTGGCAGTGAAAGTTTTGCTGCCGTTTCTCTAGACTCTATTGGTGGAAAGAACTTTTCCATCCTACATTTTCATAAAAAAAAATACAGAAACAAGATAAATGCTGTTTCAGATATAAGACTCTACTTGACTTCTTTGAATTTCATCTTCAAAAACTGTGTGCAACAAAGACAGGGCTCCCATTAATGTACAAGTAAAAGAAGTGACGAATGTATTACAGTTTATATTTACAAAAGTCCACTTTTTTACCCAAATAACAAAACTAATGGGCAAGTTGAGTTTTTAAAATATTTTTAGTTAAAAGGTATTTTCCTTTAAGATATAAGTGCTAAAATTCGATCACAAAATATAGTAATGTCACTATTTTAATGTTTCTTTTTGTATTACTGCCTCTAGACTAGAATACGGGGGTACAATTTATGAAAATAATTTGGTATAGAGTTCGCAAATAAAAAAGGTTGAGAATCACTGCTGTAATTGATTGATATAAAAAAGTTTATCTGTATAGTATATATTTCAGGTGAAAATATGTATAGTCACTATCTAAAACATTTTAAATAAATTTATTACTGAGAATTTTACTTTAATCAAATCTCTTATTACTACATGTGACAATTACATTTTAAGTTTAACCACTGTGTTAGAGTTAATGGTTCCTATAAGCTATAACTTTCATTTGTTTGAATTCTAACAGGTGAACTGCATTCTAGAACTATTAAGACTGTAAACAAAATGCTTTAATACAACACAGCATACCTGAGAAACGATATTTTCGGGATAACACAGGGGTGAATTTTTTCACTTTAGCAAAATTGCCTTGAATTCAGAGGCTGAACTTAATGTTCTTTTTTTTTATGTGCTGATTTCGAATATGATGTCCGTTTTTCTCTATCACGTAAGACTTTCTCACAAAACGCAAAAACAGTTCATTAAAACACACTACGTATAAATCAATTCAGGTTTATTAAAATTGATTTAAAAGGGTTTTTAAAAACCTTTACATTTTTCAATTTTTTAAGTAAACAGGTGCATTAGTTAAAAATGTGTTTTAAAACAAATGTATAATAGTGAGATCTACAAATTAATAGCTGGGCACAATTTGTTGCGCTGCTGAGCTTTCACTTGCTTTTGAAAGCTTCCTTTCAAGCTTTTTTTTTATGTCCCGCTATCTCAGTTTCTCGGAGCGATTTCTAGCAGTAGTCCGCTTTCATATTAGTGTTCCGGTGCCCTTGGTACATCGTCTTCATCTCTTTTACATCTTGCAGGAAACGCTCTCCTACTCCTCGCTAACTGCTCCTATATGCTCGTGAAAGTAGCTCCAATGGGAATGGAGAAAGGACAACTTCAGGCTCATCGAGCATCCCAGATTTTTTCAAACTTTGCTGCATGTCTTCGAGGATAGATTTAAAATTCAGGTCTTCATTGTTTCTTGGAACTTACTACTTTCCCGAACAACAGCCAAGCTGCTTTTTTGCGTCCATTTTAGTCTTTAATATGATTGCGAATGTAAAGATTGACAAGTACACCCTCTTTGATTTTTGCCTCGGACGATGCAAGGAATTTGACACACAGATATTTTAAACAGTTATGGCCTAGGGGGAGCTTTTACAGACTGTATCATTATTCCAAGTGTAATGTGAAATGGAGGTAGGAGTACGTTATTTGGTAAACAAGGTTTTTCCTCCTGACATTCTTCATCCCAATTTCCATTCAAGATCTCCTTGTCCATCTCCTTATTATTCAGTGCTGGGATCTCTTTCAACTGTTCCACTCTCACAAGTAGATTTATTTGGTGTATTCTCTTTGTTGTCCCAGAAACGTGTAAAGTTCCCTCAAATCTCTTCATGCGGTCCACTCATGGCTAGTAGAGTTTCTTTCACTTGAAAAAAGAAAAAAAAATATATAAAGTTTTTGTAGCATTCTTTTAAACAAATAGGGGCTGACGAGATATGAAGACTGCGGTGCTGACATTTTGGTTACTCACTTTTTGCACTCGAAGAGTCATGTGACCTATGGGGTGTGTCCATCTTACTGGTTTTTCTCGCGCTAAGATGGTCACACCTCCTTGGTGACGTGATTCTTTGGATGCAAAGGGGTGTGGCTAAAATGTCAGCACCGCAGCCTTTATATCTCATCAGTAATGTAAATTAATGGATTGAACCAACTGGCGCTGTGGTGAACTTATTGCCATTTTGAAGGAGGGCTGCCCTTAGATTTTGTTTAAAAATAAAAAATACATAAGAATATGAAGAATTCATGAACACAATTTTCCCGTTTCATACCTGAGAATTATTATTAACCCCTTACCGCAGCGTTTCTCAACCTGTGGGGCGCGACCCCGAAGGGGGACGCTGAGCGTTTAACCCATTCGTGCCTGGATATTTTTGCGACTTTCTTCGATTTTTGCTAACGCCAGCAGTAATTGATAAATTTCTGATGTCAACTTTTGAACAAGGGATGAACATTTAAGATCATTATGTATAAAAATTGAAATGTCAACATCCCACTTGCCGCCCATATTAAAATGTTTTGTGGAATTGAGGTTCAATACTCGCGAATAAAGGCTCGGAAAAATAAATAACGTTTTCGAATGATAGCGAAAATGCCGTCCCAAAAAAGGGACGCTAGGCATAAATGGGTTAAGGGTGGGCGCGAGAAAAGCAAGCAGAGATGCAGCAAGCAGAGATGAGCAAGCAGAGATCCAAGCAGAGATGCATTTGCTTGCTGCAAATAAGAGCAAGCAGAGATGCATGTTTTTAAAAAATGTCTTATTTATTCTCATTTTTACTCAAAAATATATCCATTTTCGCTTAAAATGTTCATTCAAACTTTACTGATAACATTTAAATTCGACTAAATGTTCATTGTTAAAGATTAAAACACTGAATGTATGCTGAAAATGTGAGGGGGGGGGGCACCACCGTATGTTTTCCTTTGTTAGGGGACGCGACGTTGAAAGGTTGAGAACCGCTGCCTTACCGGATTTGCCCAAGCTGAACTCGGGTAGGTAAAACGTCCCATTCTGGATTATTCCGAGTGTAGCTCGGGCAGTAGGAATTTTTTTATTTTTCACGAAATCTTTCCCGAGTTAGTCCGCTTTGCTATTTGTATACTTTTATTTATATTTCTGCCCACTAGAAGGTAGAGCTATACACGATTTAGGAGGAAATCTTATGTGAGAATAGTGTTGTTATTATGTTTTTAAAATGTATTTATATCAAAATATGCATTAAAAAAATTGACATTTTTTGACCGCCCAACTGGAAAACAATTGAACCGGCAAGGGGTTAAATAGCTAATTTTTTTCATACCACAGACTGCCCTGAAAATTTCCAGTTTTCGTCGGTAATGCCACTATATGCCCCCTCTGCCTTTCTTAGTAATTATACATAATGGATTGGCAACTATAAAAATCGAAATTTTCAGTCTGTCAAAAAAATAATAAGTGATGGAATTTTTGGCTATTTTTCCTTAAATGAGCTTCCAAAAATTTTTCAAAATCAGCTATTGGTTTAAAGTCAACATTTTGATTGTACCCCTGTGCAATCAGAGCTTTCGAAAATAAAGATACGTTTTGGACTTTTCTTTCATCATCGGCCAAAACTAGTTTTATTCAGTTTCCAGTTAAGAAAAAAAAATGCTGAATAAAAGTTTTACTTAATATTCGCTAAGATGAATCAATTAAACAAGAGCTTTCTTTGAGAAAGAACATATCTATTTTGCATGAAGAATGCAACTTTAACCATATTGAAAGAGTAAGATGGATTATATTTTCAAGTGTAGTGTATTGAATGTTTATCTTCAGTCTGTTTACAAGTATTTTGTCAAAAATGTCTAAAATCTAGTGCCTGAAAACCGAAAGATTTTACAAATACAGAACAGAAGAAAATATGTTTGATAACAATAAGAACTTGAAAGTTCATTCTCTTGTCAACATTTTTAAAAATGAAAGATTACAGTTTTAGTCATAGATGTTTGTTGTTAAAGGTATCAATATATTGGCTCCCTGTGTTTGCTTAAAAACGACAAAGAGGTAATTAATGCTAATCATAAAAACGCATTTTTCGTAAGTAATAAGATTATAGGAGGAGAACTTTCCATTGCAATTTGTATTCAGATATTACACGAAAGAAATGAAGTAATCCTTTATTATAAAGCTGATGTATTCGAAATAAAATCTTTGTTGCAAAAATTAATGTAAAAATGCACTAAAATATTTTAATCATTTAACATTTAAATAATTAAGATAGTTTGAAACTCTTGATGGGCACTCATTTCTAATTGGTGAATGTGGCTGGAAAAGCATTCGTTTTCCTTACATAATTTATTTTAAACAGTTTTTCATTTACATTATAAATCATTTTTAAGAACACACTTTGGTTCCATCTCTGACGGGAAGTATTTAATTACTACTTCTTCAATGACGTCATACCCAGATATCAACATGAACAATTAATTAACAGACAAGAAGCAAATTTACGCATCTTTGCCAATTATTTACTACGTTTATTTAAATAAAAATATGTACTTCTTGATTTATCCCAGTCCCAGGAAAGTCATTAAAAATCGTATTTTATTTGATTTAGACTGTCATTTGCTCAATAGTTGGTTCACAATGCGGCCCTCGGCAGCCATGCCAGAAAGTAATGATAAGCATAGAAAGGGGATCCCTGCAACATACCTATCCAACACCATCTAGATATAGGAAGCCTAACAGCTGAAGCTTTGACGTCATCACTATATCTTCTTAAATGACGTCATAACAGTTTCGTTATCCCTTTCTTAGGCAATGCAAGTGTATGACGCAACGTAGGCGTCAAATGTACCCAAGGGGTTAGCTATTAAGTGTATACCCAAATAAAATTGTGTGTTTGAACGTATTTCAATAATCTTATATCTAAATGAAAATAGGGGATAGAGCGCAGTTTTCGTTCTCCGTCCCGTCCCGTCAACTGCAATCGATGACTAAAATTATATTTTATAAATTTTACAAAAATGCTATGATAAAATTGTATTATTATCGGATTCTTTTCATATTTGATGTCTTTAACATCAAGATTACTGTTATTTTACTAAATTAAAATTCACTAGTCATATGATGTTTTTAGAAATTGTTAGTAATCGTAATCCATATCATATCTTGTAATCGATTACAGATGACCGTGTAATCACACGAAGTCTTGCTGCCTTCAGCCCAATAGTCAGCAGGGTGTGTGTGTGTGGGGGGGGGTTACTTGTGAATAATCAAATTTTCAATGGAATTTATACCAAGAGAAAAACTACAAGGGTTTCCTTAGTTGTGGTAGCTGAAAATATTTCAGGCAGGACTATGTTAAACTCACCACAACCACATTTAGAATCAAAATTTAAATGGAAAGTTACTGTTGTATATAGTATATAAAGCAAAAGGTCGGTACAAAAAATGCAAATTGGAATTTTAAGAACGCAATTCGAAGAGTAAAAGGAGTTATGAACCATTCATATTATACTATCCCAAAAATGCACTAATATTACAAATTATTTTTATTACTTTACAGATCAGCACCCAACGTCGTGAGAATTAATTTATAAACCCATAAAAAATGCTTGTGACTCTTAAATAATATCAAGTCACTTAAAATAAGATCAGTTCACTATATAAGAGATAACATGCTGTCACTTTTCCTTCAGAGTGAGGCTCTCTTTCCCGGAGTGTAATTTTAAATTGTGTGTTTGAATGCTACTCTTAGGTATATCATATGTGACTCTCGAAAGGTTGGCTACATTCTGGCATAAAAGCAGAGTGACATACCACTCCTTATCACTAATTTGTTACGCTTGATTATTAAGAGTACAGCATATCAACACACATGTGCAACTGTTTAGTAGTATAAATAAAAGTGATTAAAAAATAGTACTTTGTTTGCTATTTTAAATATGCACATATATATGTGTGTAATATACATCATTTCTCTTACCATAGACTAAAAATGTGCTAGTAAATTTTTTAGGAAAATGTTGAAATCATAAAAATATAAAACCGCGAACGTTCTAGGTTAGAAAAATGAAAATGCTGCGAGAATGAAACGGGTTAAAACAGTGTTTAAAAGATAAGTTTTTAAAAAGCTTGAGGGTCTTTTTCTCTCTTAATAGATAAAATTACTATCTCAGAACAGTAAACTATAGTGTGAATTTCAGAAAATATAACATATATTTGATACTTAATGCTGAAGAAGCACAGGCCTTTACAAATGAACACTATTTTTAATGAACTCTCGTTTTTGTTAAAACATCTGACATAACTGAAGCAAGTCAGTACGCACTGATTAAAATTTTATTCCTGAGCCTACAAGACTTTGTATATTAGACAACTATAAAAGACATGAATTTTCCCAAGCTTATACCTGAACCATGTTTTAAATATCTACTCGTTAAAATCCACAATTCGGAACGGAAAATGAATTTTTGATTGACATGGTATGTGCATAAAAATACACATTCAATTTTCTCTTTTCAATATCATCCATTCAAATGAAAGCACCCCCCCCCTGTAGATCGCTTTCCTCTACATCCCGTCGTCTAACCAAATAAAAAACAATGATGGAAACATCGCTTAATCGATTGAGGACTATGAGAACTTTTAATATTCAAAACGTTTTAGACGAAGAGAACTGCAGCTTTGCATTATCTATTTCTTTTTATCGCAGCATCTGTGTACTTCCTCCATAAATGATATTGCTTATTTCCAAGATGTATCTTTCCGAAGTTTTTAAAGGGAAACATTACAGGAAAAGGAAGTCTCACATAAGAACACGAATTAAAGAAAGAGGAAGATAAAGGAAAAAAAATAATTTCGACACTTGGAGAAGCCGTAGAAATGTTTAATAACAATCTCGTGTATTAACTTTTAACAAGGTTCTCAATAGATGTGTTGCTTTATGTCAGCATTAGGGAAACCATAGTAAATCTTAACAGCAATCTGGAGTATTAACTTTCACATGTTTATTTTGAGTACTGTTCCAGACTTTGTATTATACCATTCCGACATTTGAAAAAACCATTCCTTAGAGGTTTTGGACACAGTCGTCGAATTGCCATTTAACTGCCTTCAATTGTATGTGTAAATACATTGGTTTAATGAAACAGAATGTTTGTTCTTAATTTTAAACTATTTCGTAATATCTTTGAACAATGTTCTTTTAACATTCTACACGTAAATTTTTGATATGTTAAGTACTATGTATCACCGTATCAGTACGTTTAACTTGACATAAATATTTTTAAAAAATATAAAAGTGTACAGTTTGCTGAGTTCGGGTTTTATTTTAACATGCATGCATAGTCCCAGTCCACCTTTGACAATATATTAATATGCTTTTGGTACTACAATATTCACAAATTGAAAATCAGATATGTTCGGTTATGTTTTTTTTTTTTTTAAAGCAATTGTAATCCAGCAAATTATTTCCTTCCTTTATTTTCCGTTGCCCTTCAAAACTTCATTTAATTTTGATTGTCATGGAAAATCAGCGTCAATATAAATAGGAAAATGAGTGACACCTGTTTACAAAAAGTGATTGATGATGTTGCGTAATGATTGGCGTCTCTCTCTCTCTATATATATATATACCCATTATACAGTGTGTCCAAAAACGAGGTGACATATTAATTCTTCATCTATTGGAGATAGTGGGCAATTTAAGTTTGAAAAAAAAGTTAAAAATAAGATCGAAAGAAAATTTACGTTAAGAAAAAATTCCTCTTCTTAATTTTCAAAAAGTTACACTTTTTAAATTTGTATTCTACCCCTGAACAAAAAGATTTCCAATTAGTAAAATGTGCGTCATATTTTAATGAGGTGAATTTGAAAATTTCAGCCTTTCATCATAAAATGGCTCAGAAATACCTGTAAATAAAGATAGTCATGGGTTATACTGGAATTCGAATGTAAGCGTTTCTTACACGCTTAAATCTACTGAGTAAAATAATAATCAAACGGAGTATATTTTTACTCAATTTTTGACTTTAAACAGCCATTCTCCCGATTGAGTAAAATTTGCTCCATTTAGCCAAAATAGTAATCAAAACAGAGGAGTGTTTTTACAAAATCTGTCCGTTTTCTGATTAATATAACTGTACTCAATTATGATTTTATTTAAGCTATAGAATGAGCGTTTTTACAAAATCAGTCCTTTTTTAATTAATATATCTGTACTCAATTATTATTTTAAGCTAGAAAAAGGGTGTTTTATGAAAATTTGGAAATTCATTCTTTATATCAGAGCTGTAATATATGATTATAAGCCCGAGAAAATAAATTTTAAATCAAGGCAAATACATTACATATATAAAGTAAATAAAAACTTTGTAAAAAACACACATAAGATGTTAAAGGTAAGAGGATACGCACGTTTCAGCCAAAAATTGTTTTTGCCTTCATTAGTCCAAGCCCTTCGTCGCAAGCAACACAGGGAACATTACATATATCTTAATACATTATAAAAAAGTATTTTTTTAATAAATAGGATATAATTTCACTATAGTCTCTACTTATAAAACGAATTCACAGCACAGTCAGAATACAGAAATGCAATCATGGTTAAACCAGCTGTGATAAATTAAAGCAGCAACCAAATTTATTTACATGCAAAAGGTAAAATAGTACTTGAATAGTAATACTCACTTGACTGAACATATCATAACTTCATTTGTTTTAGAACAGCGACGAGATGTCTATAATCCAATCGTAAGAAACTATGTCCATTAACACAAAATTTTTACCGAAGGCATCCTCTCCACATTTAGGTTGAACTTATTTCACAACTCTGAATATGAAAAACATGCATTTGGTATTCGGATATAAAATAAAATTATCACCAGCGAATACATCGAGAAGTAATCACACACAGCAAAAGGACTTAGCATTAAGTAAAGCACATCCAGTATCCTCTTTAGAAATTCTTTTAATTCATATTTTGATAACGACATTTTTTGTTCTTCGACACCCGCCGTAAGCCACGATTCCCGCGTTGTGACTATGTACCGTTGTCCGTTGAAGAGCGTTGTCACGTGATAGTAATAGGATATCTTACCAGGCATATTTTCGTGGGGGAGAGACAGAATTCTCAAATAGACAAGATTTAAGTGAAAATAGAGCTAAATAGAATCTAGCGAATTGGGAGCATTGAGGCGAATTTCGGAGTTTACAAATTATTGTCTTTAAGGAGTATTTTCCGGAAATTTTTAGCGTAAAAGGATTTAAATCAGCCGATAAGAAATTTAATCAATAAAGGAGTGTTAGTTTTAATCGATAGATTTAAGCGTGTACTAGAGCGCAAAACATTATTTCCTTTCATAATTCTTTTCGGACCCTAAAACATGATCATCGCACCCATTTTTTTCTCTTGGAGAGTCGTTGAAAAGTGGCATATAAAAGTCAGCATATATTTACTTTCATATTTCTAATACCTTTTAAACTATAATTGCCGAACTTATCACTGCATTCTAGAAACACTGCGTGCCATCTTTGGAAGAATGCAATGGAAAAAGTGAAACGATAGGTGTCACCACCTACGTTACCTACCTTCACAAGAAATATGCTATTTAAACACATGAAACATCCATATATTTACTTTCATATTTCTAATACCTTTTAAACTATAATTGCCGAACTTATCACTGCATTCTAGAAACACTGCGTGCCATCTTTGGAAGAATGCAATGGAAAAAGTGAAACGATAGCTGTCACCACCTACGTTACCTACCTTCACAAGAAATATGCTATTTAAACACATGAAACATCCATATATTTACTTTCATATTTTTAATACCTTTTAAACTATAATTGCCGAACTTATCACTGCATTCTAGAAACACTGCGTGCCATCTTCGGAAGAATGCAATGGAAAAAGTGAAACGATAGGTGTCACCACCTACGTTACCTACCTTCACAAGAAATATGCTATTTAAACACATGAAACATCCATAAATGCATAGGTGCCAAGTATTACGGAATATAATCATCCACTTTTTTTGAACAGTAATTTTTCGTTTAAAATGCGAACTAACACTTCTGAATTAAAGGCGTGACCTAGCAGCTGTTTTGAAAAAAATATTCAAAAAGATCACTATTTACGAAATGTGGTTAGTTATATTCCGTAATAGTTGGCACCTATGTAAATGGTATTTATCCATAGCTGCCAACCTTCCCGACGTCTTCGGGCGATTTCCCACCACAATTTTTAAACAGTTTTATTTTGCATTAAATTTGTGGCGTTATTTCAAGCATGAATCGCTATGTAAAAATTAGTGGTAGGAAATCACACGAAGAAATCGGGAAGGTTGGCAGCTATTTATCAATAACGTGTGTTATAAAGTTTTTATCATTTTTACATCCCAACACCATTATTTGTTAAGAGTTCTTGTTATAAAAAATATCAATTTAAATCATTCATATCTCGGGATAGGTAAGAAATGTAGCTAGCGCCGTCTATCGTTTCACCTCTTCCATTGCGTCCTTTCAGAGGTGACTTTATGCGTCAACTCATTAGTCTATGGTGTACATTTTCCTAGCTGGGAATTCGTTTGCACGGGGGTGTTATACGAATTTATAAAGTGTAACTTTTTAAAAATGAAGAAGAGAGAGGAATTTTTACTTATGTGTCCATTTCATAACTTGTTTTGAACATTTTTTTCAATATACATTGCCCATTTATCTCTAATAGATAAAGAATTAAAGCGTGTTTTGGGACGCCCTGTAAACATTCTGTAAATATACCTATATAGTAGTGGGATTAAGGCCAATTATCTGCACGAGTGATCTAGGTCTATGGGTGGATTGCCCTCCGTGGGATCTTCTTAAGGAGTCCTAACCCGTATTTTCGCTAAGTTGCGGAGAAAACCACGGAAGACTCCGAACGCTTAGGCCGACGGACCCGCGATGGGACCCGAACCCGGGACCTTCACACTTCGCCCGTCTACCATTTCCAATGACATAACCACTGTGCCATGGTGAGGCCCTAAAATATAACTATATAAATAAGACTTTTTGTCTGTACATTACTTGGCATTCAAAAATTTTTCGATTTCTATCTGTTTCAAGAGTTTGGAAATCCAGTACGACCGTCAAAAAAAAGTTTATCTCTCTGTCATTCCGTGGTTCTTTCCGTGATGCTTCTCTTCTTCTTCGTTTCCTCTTTTTTATTTATTTATATTTTTTTTTATTCACACAGCACGTAAAAATGACGGAAGTCAATGAAATGAAATTTGGTTGCATGATAGATGGTCACTCAATCTATAGGCGTCGATTTAAAAAAAAAAAATTATAAGATTTTGAGATTTTCTAAAAATCATTTCAAATTGCATGAATCTTTTTCGCGCATCACGTAATAACGACTCGAATGAAGTGAGATTTAATGACATGATACGCGACCATTGAACTTAAACTATGGAAGTCGAATTTTTTGAAATTCTTATTAGGTTTTGAGACTTTGCGAAAATCGTTTTAAACTGCCTGCTTGTATGTTCGCGCATCACGTAAAAATGACTGAAGCGAATGAAATGAAATTCCGTGACATGACTGGTGGTCATATTGCGCATCACGTAAAAATAACGGAAGCAAATGAGATGGAATTCGGTGACATGATAGGTAGCTGCTCAACTTGATCTATAGGCGTCGAATTTTTAAAATATTTTTATTAGATTTTGAGAAAATCGTTTCAAAACACTTAAATTTTTGTTCCAGCATCACGGAATAAGGACTACTGGGAATGAAAAGAAATTTGGTGACATTATAGGTGGTGGTCACTCAACTTAAACTATAAGCGTCGGATTTTTAAAAAAAATTTAAATTGGACTTTGAGATATTGCAAAAGTTATTTCAAACTGCGTAAAAATTCGTTCGCGCATCACATAATAACGACTAAAGCGAAAGAAATGAAATTAGTGCATGATAGGTATTCACTCAATTTAATTGCAGGTGTTCAAATTTTAAAAAGAGTTTAAAAAGATTCTGAGATTTTGCGAAAAAAATTTCAAAATATGTAAGAATTCGTTGCTCATCCCTTATTAACGACAAAAGCGTATGAAATGAAATTTGGTGACACGATAGTTGGTCACTCCACTAAACTACAGGTTTCGTATTTCTTAAAAAATTTGGCTAAATTTTGAGATTTTGTAAAAAATTATTCAAAATGTGAAAATATTTGTTGATTATCTATAAAACACTCAAGCGAATGAAATAAAATTTAGTATCGCCACAGGTGCTCACTTAAACTATAGGCGTCAAAGTATTTTATAATTTTTCATAGATTTTGAGATAGTTCAGTACATGTTTGTTCCATTCCTAAAAAATGCCAGTGGAATCGAATTTAATTAGAAAACTTGGAATTGTGCATAGCTGCCAACTTTTGCGGAATATAATTAACCAGCTTTTGTAATCAGTAAAATTTCTTAAACGACTTTTTTTCTCTATTAACAGCCGGGCCACTCACTGAACGTCGAAATGTTGCTAAATTTTAATCTGCAGACTGTTGTTTAGAAAAAGTGGTTAATTATATTCAGTAAAAGATGGCAACTATGAATTATGTTAGATGCAAGTTAATTTAAACTATAAATAAAAAACTGCTTTAAATATTTCAGAGATCTTGGAATTTTGAGAAATCATATAAATTTTTGTTCTCGTATCCCTTAAAAATTGATTAAGGGAATGCAATGAAGTTTAGCAACATGATCAGCAACGGCTGAAAAAAAACAAATATCGGAATTTTTTGAAAAAAATGAGTAAATTTTAAAATTCTTTAAAAAAATGTTTATTTGCTGTTTTAGATTTTGTGAAAATTGTGCAAATTTTTTTTAAGGCATAATGTTAAAATATCTACAGTGAATCAAACAAAATTTAGTTACAGGATAGGAATGACCTCTTGACTTGAAAAACTCATTCTACCAGAATAAAACTCTAATTTTTAAAATAAAAAGAAATTCTTTATTGCACATTCTACTCAAACCTTATTACTAGCTAACCTGTAGTCTTTTAACTATACACACAAGTTTTAATTTTGCTTTCTGTACAATTGCAGATATATTCCTTCCATTATTTGTAGGCCTGCAATGCTGGCAAAAAAATTCAGGCTTTCTAAAAATTTGCATTACGTACTAACCCGTCCACGACATGTGCTTCCGAAGTGTTATATATATATGCATACATCAGAATTCGGGCTAACACATTCAAGTCAAGACGTTTTCATGTAAATTTAACGTCAACTGACTGTTCCTCTTATATCAGAGATATAATTACAATCCTTCCACTTTAAATGTGCCTCAGCTTCTAAAATAAGAGAAAAACTTTCTTTTTAAATAATGGTCACTTTAAATCCATTTTTTTAATGTTATCATTTCTGTATGTCGCTTACATTTATGTAAACAGACACTGAATTTAATTTAGACATGTGTAATATAATTCTTACGGAAAAAAAGAGAATAATAATTTCTCTATAATTTGTAATATTTTCAAGGCAATGGTGTAGATTATTTTAATGCTCGCGCAAATAAAAGTTTCGGATGTGAACTTCCTTAATAACCTTCAGTTTACGTTGGAGCTCCCTATCAGGGTATTGCGTAAGTGATGCATTTAAAAACTGTAATCTCTAATTTTGTTGTGACTCATTTTGTTTGCTAGAGAATGAATTTCGAGAGGTACTGATTTTAGACGGTAAAATTATACCCATATGATTTATTTAACACATCAGTTCCCTTACTATGATTACTATGCCTCAACCACCACCTCCTAGATGTACAATGCCTGAGAAAAGAAACTTTTAAGTCATCAATAGGTCCACTAAAATGACGTCATCACACATTTATTTTTGTCTAGTGCCAAATAAAGAAAACTAAGATTATAGACCGATCATTGCCATTCTCGCCGTTGCGAAAACATGCATCGAAATACTCCAATAGTCCGCATAGGAGGCGTTTGAGTCAAGTTAAGTGTCTGAATATTCCTTCTGTGTGTCCAAAAAAATAAAGTTCTCACGGTTACTGCTACAGAGAAAATGTTCCGAATGACAGACAACACTCACTGTTTTCCTGCACATACTTGTCGGAGCGTTGAAAACACACAAATGCTCCTGAAACCACATTTGCCAACCTCTGCGAAATATAATTAAACACTTTTCGTATGCATTAATTTTTGGCTTTGAACACAACAAAATTTTATCATTTCACGTTCGTCCTTGGTAGTATTTTGATAGTTATATAAAAAAAATGTATATTCGTATAAAATGAAAGGAGTTTAATTATATTGCGTAACGGTTGGTCGCGACTTGAAACAACACACATGATAAAATATGGGGGCGTAAAGCATTTGCTAATAAGAACATTGAACAGGGCAATCAACAACGAGGGCAAATTACAACACAAAGGTTTGACTAATTGACGTACTTTTTGTAATTCACAGTGATAGACAGAAGTACGCATGCAAAGGTGAGCACGTTGAAAACTTGCAATTCCAATAAAAGGACTTTACTTCGCTACTATTTTGCCTCTCGTTTTTTAGAATGCTCTTTTAAAAAGGTTTCATGCACCTGCTTTTAATCATACATGTATCATTCCAATGTCAATTATGACTTTTTCGGCCACTGATCTATTTACGTAAGGAAAAATCTGGGTGAAGATATTTGAAAAATGAAATTTTTAACTGTAAATGCAATCACTAAAAGCTCTTTTAATGTAAATTATCGCAATTTTGATAATTTTTTTTATCAAAAGTTTCCAAAAATGGCTTATTTTTTCGCGTAAAAAAATACTTATAATGCTTGAATAATTCACTTAAAGCAAATACAAATTTATTAATACATAATATTCAGTTATCCCATAAAAATGCGTTTGTTTCACCATTCACACGCTGTTTTTCCTTTCGAATACGTAAAGAGAGTTTTATTTATTTTTTAGTTTTAAAGGACCCCGTATGAATTATTGTATTTTTACGCAGTTTACGTGAACAACATTTTATCAGACTTTCCATGAACCAATCAGAATATTTTTGCAACCAGAAATTTAAACATGTTTTTTTAATATAATGAAAAAAACATTTTACCGTTAGGTGAATTCGTTATAGGCCATTCGACTGCATCAAGAAATACTAACCGCGTGGTCGGTTGGAGGTAAATTAAACAGGACTCCTTTATCCAATGTTTGGAAAATATTGTTAATGTCGAATGGGTAAACAACATCATCTCCGTTCCCGACACTCGCAATCAAACGTTAGTCACATAATGGTTTTCGTTATTTATTCACTTTAAAACTTGTGTCACTGTCACTTTAAAACAAAAACCTGAAAAATTATGAAGCATAAACTTCGAAAATTTACTACTATTTATGTTTTTTCAAAACTCAAGGGTTTTAGAAGTTGTCGTCTATCATTGCCTTCTAACTCTTACTATCACATTGCAGAACCCTTACAATCAATTTAAAACTCTTCTAATCCTTACAATCGCATGCCAAATGGAATCATAAAATTTACTTTTAAAATTATCAGTTCAATATAATTTTCCTTTTGCTTTCTACCCGTATAACAGGACAGCTGCCAAGTACTCTGGAATATAATTAACCACTTTTTATAAACAGTATATTGTTTAAACATTTTTTCTACATACTTAACTGCCGACACTCACAGTACGAAATGCTGCTATATCTTAAACCGAAGATTCTTGTTTTTAAAAAGTGGTCAGTTATTTTCCGTAGTATGGCAGCTATGTAAAATGGTTTTATTTTTACAAATTTAGTTTCGTTAGAGTGAAAAAGTATTCGGGTGTGATAGTAGAGTTGCCAACTGATCCGAAATATAATTAACTACCTCTTTCACACAGTAGTTTTTGGCTTAAATTGCGGCAAAAATCCGAAGCTAAACGGCGGGCCAGGCTGACATTTCGAAAAAATATTTTTTTAAATACGCTGTCTGCAAAAAGTGGTTAAAGATATTCCGGAGTGGTTTGCAACTCTACTGGTAGATTTTTTTTTAACAGGAGGGCAGTTGCAACGCCTACTACCTATAGAAAGCCTTGCATCTCCTACGTCACCAATCTCTGACGTCATCACCACACCTACATTTAAAAGTTTTATTTTCACAAAATAAAACTATTAAAAATTTCTGGTGAATTTACCCATGAGTAGCAATATTTTAATAATTTGAGATAAAAAATATAATTTTACAAAAAAAAGGCAATTTTAACGATGACCAATTAGATAACATGACAAGGAAAAAGATCATAATGAATAATTTTATGTGACAAAGGTATCTCAATTTTAATGTTTAATTTAAGAGATTTTCTAATATTTCTTGCATTCACCAGAAATTTTAAATAGTTTTAAATTGCGAAATTAAAACTGTGATGGCGTCAGTTCCGAGGTTTTGCTGATGACGTCAAAGTATGGTGCCATAGAAGTTGTAAAGCTCTCTGTATCTAGGGGGCGTTGGCCGCTAAAACTGGCCGAAAGTATTGTGGCCATTTTCAGTGGCGTACGCAGGGGGTGGGCCAAGGGGGCACGACCCCCCCCACTTAAATTTTCAGACTGATCAGGATTTTTTAAAAATAAAATTAGGCTTTTTGTTTGATCATCAAATATTTCATTTTAAAAGGTGTTCAAGTTAATTTTACATACATATCTGTTGAACGAATGGCCCGTTTCTAGATGTTTTAAGTCCAGATGTATTAAGACCAGTTCTAGATGTTTTAATGCCAGATGTTTTAAAGCCAGTTAAGGGGACAAATTCCTCCAATTTAATTTTTCATCGGGGCCCGCTCGGACTGAAAATTTAGTCAGGCAAAGATCATAGCAGAAACAAGTTTTATTTATTTATTTATTTATTTTACCTCTATTCGTTGAAAAATCCACTATTGTACAGTCTTGTAATCAGGCTTCCGGTGTATACACCATTTGGTATAAAAAGTGTCTACCCCTATCTTGAAGGGGAGTTCCTGACGGGAGCTGGGGGATCAGTTAAAAATTAGGTTGCTGTAAGATCGCCGCGTTGGTCAGGGACACAGGGAGTGGGGGGGGGGGGACGTTTATGGCACCTGTTGCCCAGCTATTTTGTTAGGAAGAAGGAAAGAGTGCCCATATTTGGCCGCGAAGCTTTTGGAACACCTTTAAAGGCCGTTAAAAGGGCTAAATTGTGTGAACAGCGGCTGTGTGTGCTGTATCGTCTTAAAAGGTAGATTGGCGGATACGGATATGAAAACGAATAGTTTTTTTTTTTAATCCGTGGATACGGATATTGAACGGATCATTTCTTTCTCATATCCGAGAATACAAAAATGAAACGGATCGCTTCTTTCTCGAATACGAATACAGGAATTCGAATACGGATGACTTTGGGAATTATTAGAAGAACACGTTATCTTATTTTTAAACGAACATTTGTTTTAAAATTGAAAAGAAATTAACCTTTTCTGCTGTTATTTCGATATGTGACCCCCTCAAATCTTTCATGTGCCCCTCCAAATTTTCATTTGGTATGGGAGCGGTGATAATTCTTCATTAGAAAGCTAAACTTTTCCTAAGTATTTTAAGAGTAGCAATCGGTGGGGGGGGGCACGTGTCCCCTCTCTGTCCCCAAAACTTTTATTTTAAACATTTATTTGACGGGTCATTTTTAACTGTTCCATTTAAAAAAAAAAAAAAAAAAAAAAAAAAAAAAAAAAAAAAAAAAACCTCCAATCTGCGTCTTGAGAAAATATTATTTAAAAGAAACTATTCACTGTCAGATTAGCAAGTTAAACAAGGTTAATTTTTAACCACTTCGTTTAAACAATTTTTCTCATTCCCAACAGGTTGTGGTTTTAAATGCTTTCTAAACATTAGTGTTTCTTGAAAATATTTATTCATTTTTTGTTTTATTTTTTAATGCAATACAAAGTATTTTATGCAAAAATATTTTATTTGTTGAGCGAAAGTGGATAGGATTTTCCCTTTTCTTAATAATACTCTCAAAGTTTTACATCAAGTTATATTAATCGTTATAATAGATTTTTTGCATTCTTTTTTATCTTGCTGTATTTTATTCATATATGAAGTTCAATATTTGATAAATAATCCTTCTAAATATTTATAATTCACCATTCTTGCGTATTTCAGCAAGTTTTTTTTCAGTTTATCTTAAAAGTTAAATAAGGTGTAAGTTTTATAAAGAAGAGAGCTTTATAGGATATAAATTTATCTAATAAAAAATAAGAAAAAAATTAATCAAGTACCTTTTACATTGTAGTATAAATAATTTTTACTAATTTCTTGACAATTAGTAAACGGCTGAAGTGCATAGGTCTAGGGTTCTGGCCTACCGCGCGGCCGTTTTCTCCAGCCTTAACGTGAATTCGGGTTAGAACCCCTCAAAAAGTCCACCGCCCAAGGAATGCCTTAATTAAGCAGACAACCCTTGTGTAGATCTGCCTTAACCCCAAAACCTAAATAACTTTTATGATCATTTACAGTGAAAGTAAAAAGTTTAATATTTTTAATATTAAATAAAAATCATAATCACTCTCAATCCCTATAATCGAGGGCGTCTTAAAAACAGTGGCCTATGGTTTCCTTCTTTAAATGTTGATCTAAGACATATGGAATGAATTACATAGTTATTTTATGATATCGAATAAAATTTTCAGGAAATTAAATGTAAATAAATACAAACTTTTATTTTTTATACAGCCCTCTTACCATGGGCGCCCACAGGAATTTTTCTAGGGGCGGGGGGCAAATTTAAAAAAAAAATTTTTTAGAGGGGGCAAATTTCAAACTTTTAACAAATTTAGTTCTGGTTTTGCCATTGTTTACATCATGAGACATTAACCCAAAACTCTAGGGGGGGGGGGCAAGTGCCCTACCTTGCCCCCCTTTATGGACGTCCATGCCTCTTAAAAAAATTCCCATTAAGTAAAATATACCCCCATATATTAATGAGATGATGTAGAAAGTTTCAGATTTTCTTACTAAAGGTTTAGAGATATGTTTCAATCACAGTTGGTGAGGGAAAATAATCTTTGCAATATCAATAATAGTATAAATACAATCATTAAAACTATTATAGTAAAACTAATTAACCATTAATTAGATTAACATTTTAAGACATTTACATTTTACATTAAGAAATGAGTTTTAAATCATTTTAAACCTACAATCATGACAGTTACTGGAAGCAAAAATATGCTGTAATTGTGTATACATTATACTCAGGGGCGTAGCCAAGGGGGGTTAGGGGGGGTCATAACCCCCCCCAGAGGAATTTTTTGCCATACAAAATGTATATTCTTCACTACATTATCACACACACGTATACATATATATGAGTTGTAGTAGTCGTAAACCCCCCCCCATGAAAAATTTCTGGCTACGCCCCTGATTATACTTTGCAAAAGATGGGTAAAACGGGACAAAACTTGCTAAAATTTGTTCAAGAAGGTAAACAACAGTAAATAATAGTTTGGGCAAATTTTATATATGTAAATATAAATATGTATAAGTTCACACCCCCAAACACGAATTAAAACAAATATTTTTATGTATAAGTTTTCCCCAGTAATTATTTAGTTTTGTAAAGTTAATAATAATAGTAATAATAATTTTTAAAAATTCCCCTAAACTAATACGGAGCTGAGCCCTTAAAAGAAATATACAACATAGGCGATATGGACTGCGATATCTAAATGACATAATTTTGGAAAATTTTGCCCAACTATTATTTAGAATTGCTTACCTTCTCTAAGCGGTTAAATAAAGATTAGTATTATTATTTTTACTTTTTTGAACGCGTGAAGTCGGCATTGACAAGCACGAATTAATATATAAAACTTGGCACAAGTTTTATCAAATTTTGCCCCGTTTTACCCATTTTTGCAAAGATATATACTTACTTAATGTAAAACTTACTGTGAATTAATTCATAAAGGGTTACTTCAATGAAATCTTTTTTAGAAACATTTGAAATATATTATGATTTTGGTTCTCAATTAATTTAGGTAAAAACGAAGAAAATGAAGACATTTTTTTTGTAAATGAAAAATTCTGTATGGGATTTGATACAGTAAAATCCCGCACACTTCTCCCGTTCAATCCGGTGTACGCCTGCCTCTGTTTCGTGTGTGGGTGAAAATGGCGCTTCTCCCCCTCTGCTTGTTATTTCAAACAAGGGAGAAAGAGAAACTCACTAAGGGGCTCGCTCAACCTGGACAAAAGGAAGTGCATTTTTTGCAGGACCCCTATTTTGCACACACTTTTCCTAACCAGATGCGCAAACAATCACTCAGTTCTTTCCCCTCATTTTATACCAAAGCGGCCTAAACCAACACCTCCTACATACAGAAAGCCTAACAACTGAAACTTTGACGTCACGACTAGGCCTTCAAGTGATGACGTCATCACAGTTTTACTTTCATAAAATGAAACTATTTGAATTTTCTGGTGAGTGCTACAAATATTAGAAAATATCTTAAGTTAAAGATAAAAATTAAAATACCTTTGTGATACAAAACAATTCATTATGATCTAGTTCCTTATTGTATTACATAATTAGTTAAGATTAAAAACTTGCCCTCTGTCGCAAAATTAAATTTTCTATCTCAAATCATTAAAATGCTGTTGTGCGTGAGTAAACTCACCAGAAATTTTAAATAGTTTTGCTTTTTGAAATTTAAATTGTGATGACGTCATTTTTGAAGGCCTACTAATGACGTGAAAGCTTGGTGACGTAGCAGTTGTTAGGCTTTCTCTCTGTTGTTAGGCTCTGTTGTTAGGCTGTCTAGGAGGTGTTGCCTAAACCAACACCTCCTACAGATAGAAAGCCTAACAACTGAAACTTTGACGTCATCATTAGGCCTTCAAGTAATGACGTCATAACAGTTTTACTTTCACAAACTAAAACTATTTAAAATTTCTGGTGGATGCTACAAATATTAGAAAATATCTTAAATAAAGAATTAAAATTAAAATACCTGTCTCATACAAAATTATTCATTTCGATCTATTTCCTTATCATATTATCTAATTCGTCACGGTTAAAAACTGCCATTTTTCATAAAATTATATTTTTTATCTCAAATTATTAAAATACTGTTATTCATGAGTAAATTAACCAGAAACTTTATATAGTTTTATTTTGTGAAAATAAAACATTTAAGTGTAGGCCAAACGATGACGTCAAAGCTTGGTGACGTAGGAGTTGTTAGGCTTTCTCTGTCTAGGAGGTGTTGCCTAAACCCAGGCTTCCACCTTCTTTCGAACAATAGGATACCTCAAATTTCTCTGGACGGTCCAAAGTATCTTGATTCGCTTCTTTTGTTTGAGGTGAGAATTAGTTCCAGATGTTTTAACCCCGCTTTTTTGAGTAGCACCGGAAAAAGGAAGGGTCATTGGACGTCGTAAAAGCTGCTTTCTTGAATTTCTGGACTATTCTATGCATTAGAACAATTGTCCCCCTTTCGGCTAGTTGAAATATCTGGACCCCTGATTCTAGTCTGATTCATTGAGAAAGACGTAGGATTGGACGTTGTTCTTTTTTCAGTGTATCCGACGTTGGGTAAGATCATTAGCGATAAGAATTGCTTGCTGAACAGTTGCATTGTGCTATCTGTTAAAGCTATGTGAAGTTTATTTTTGTATTTTCAACTTTTGGTTGAATATATAGCAGTAATAATTGTAATCCGCTCGCAATTACTTCAAAAATAAAAAAATTTAAATCTCTGAAAAGCTTTTTTGTTGTAAGTTCATCTGAAAAAGAACAAAATGAAAACAGTGCGAATACTGAGAATACTGCGTCTGCATCTGAAGAATTAGTTTGCCCTATTAGAGAGTCATCAGTGTAGTGTTTGTGACACCGCCGGCCTATTCGATATTGAAAGACAATGAAGGTGAAGGCAAATCTCATGTTGAAACAACGACATTTGGAGTGCCCGATACCCACACAACAAAAATTTCTGAGACGTTTGGCAATGATATTTTACTCTGCTACTCCCACAACGAAATCCATGTCTGACTCTGAGACATTACAAGTTTTACGAAACATTTGAATTTCTTCTGCAAATTACACTTTTATTGAACAAAAATGTGCATCTAAAAAGTGGCGATTTCAAATATCATGGCTCCAAAAAATATTTTGGCTCGCCTATTCAAAAACTGAAAACGGCGCTTATTGCAAATATTGCGTTTTGTTTCCTCCTACTAATTTCTTTGCCGGGAAAGGTAGACACCAGTCTCTGGTTTGAAATTTTGAGTAGGCATATTTTATAGCTCTCCCCCTTCAATCAATCATGATGCTCCCGCAAGGCCTCTTGTCCAGGATTATGGCCTGTCTCGTGGCTGTATATCTAATGGTTTGAAGTTTTGGTTGGTTTTCTCCAGATGTAACGTGAATACGCGTATAGAACCCTTTAAAAAAGTTTTCCCCCAAAGCATCCCCTTCATTATGCAGATAACCTTCGTGTGGGATTGCCTTAACCATAAACTCAACTTAAAAGAGGTTTCACCTCAGCATTGCAAGTTTAAATATTTGTTTCAATGAAAATAATCATCATATTGCAAAATGATTCTAAAATTAAAAATCTCATTATCGTCTTACCCTTTCCTTCTTAAGATCTTCTTGGTTCTGATAAGTAAGTATGGTAAGTGTGATCAGTATATATGAAATAAGAGGAATCTCTTATTTCAAATTCTGTCATAAAAAATAGTATTACGCAAATTGTCTGGTACACTCCATGATCTAGATTCTTTTCTGTACCCCTGATAGTTATTCTGACACTGGCATTGAGTCATGTAATTTGACTTTCTATTATTTTTTCAAGAATCCCAAGTATAATGCTGTGTGTAATCTAAGATAACGACTTAACAATGTTTTGGTTTATCGTAGAACAATGTACGTATATTTCTGACTAAGTGCTTTACTTTATATTGGTCTAACAGCAGTTTTTCTTCTGAGTGTGTATGTGTGTTTTCTAATATATAAATTATTTATTTTACGCCTGTTTTGCACGAATATCCTCCTACACCTTGCCACCCCCCCCCGAAAAAAAAATCCTGCGTACGAGATTGGCCATTTTATTATGTGGGCACCCAGCGGGCGGAAAGCGTTACGTCCTATGAAGGGACGGACAAGTTAAGATCCATGCCGTTCGAATCCGGGCCCAAGGCGTGATAGAATGATTCTTAAAGCTCTCGTCACCCTGAACCTCATATGAGGCTCCTATTTCAAATAGCAATATTTAGAGAGAAAACAATTGAATTTAGTATTTTTTTCTTTCAGTGATATCAATATCATTAATTCATGTAGAAAGTACCGGGTGTCCAGAAAAGGACTCCCTGATTTCAAAATCAAATATCTCGAGAACAAAGATCGATAGAGGAATGCAGTAAACGGTATGTTTATTGTGAAAGCTGTAAGAATTTAATATAGCAGTTTGAAATAATAGTTACAAAAGCTGCTAACAGATGGCGCTGTAATCGCCATACGTAATGCCTAGTATAAATAGTGATCCGAAGCCCAGAGCGATCAGTTCGACTATTGAAGCGTGAAAGGAGGTTAGCGTACCGAAGGAAGAGATTAAAACCATGTACTCCATTGAACAACGCGTTTTTCTGGTGCTAGAGTACCACAGGTTAAAAGAGAGTCCTACGGCAACAAGGCGCAGTTTTCAAGCACGATTTAATGTTCCAAAAGGACCCGATGCGAAAACCATTCGTACGCTCTTCGCCAAATTTCAACGAACAGGCAGCGTAACTTATGATCTAGTGGGGAATGTTGGCCGCAAGCAAACTGCAGTTACGCCTGAAAATGTCGCCACAGTTTCCTGAATTATTCAGCAAAATCCAATGTCATCCGTCCGTAGAATTGCATCTGAGACTGGTTTGAAGCGTTCCAGCACGCATAAAATACTGAGAAAGAGCCTACACATGTTTCCATGCAAAATTCAAACTCACCAGGCCATACCCGTACGATCTGTGCAACAAAGGGTTGACTTTGCTAATCAGATGCTCACAATGATTGATAGTGAAGGATTTGATGTTGGCTGCATCTGGTTAACAGATGAAGCACACTTCCACCTGAATGGATTCGTTAATAAACGGAACTGGCGATTTTGGGGTTCCGAAAATCCATATTGGTGTAAAGCGAAACCCCTGTATTCTCCTAAAGTTACTGTGTGGGCTGCAGTATGCAGCAGAGGCTTTATTGGCCCTTTTTTCATTCGAGAAACGGTCACTAGTGAACGTTACGTTGCAATTTTGGAACAATTTGTCGCCACACAGCAAGTGTTAGAGGATCGACCACGTACTGAATGGTTTATGCAAGATGGAGCCCGACCACATCGTACCAAACAAGTGTTTCGCTTTCTTGATGAATACTTTGGGAATCGAGTCATTGCTTTAGAATATCCCAAATTTACTGGTGCAGGCAGGGACTGGCCTCCATATTCGCAGGATTTGACTCCCTGTGACTATTTTTTCTGGGGCACATTGAAAGACATTGTCCACCCGAAGCATCCCGCCACGCTGTACGAGCTTGAATCAGCGATCTGTGTGGCATGTGAATCCATTTCTGTTGAGACACTACGAAATGTGATGGAAAATTTCATACTTCGTTTGCGCCACCTCTGTAGTGCCAATGGTGAACATTTTGAAAACATTGTGATATGATTTTTTGCAAAGAATGTTTTCATACGATTATTTCATTTATGTATGATGATAATGAGCTTGTCACGTTGACACAACGTGCATATTCTTTAATGAAAAATTATTAATACAAATCCTAATTAATGTTGTCTAAATTTAAACTAATAATCTATTCTAAATCTAATTTAAAAGTTTTTAATAATAACTATCTTTTAAAGCTTTCATTTTTCCTCTTGGCCTTCTCAATTACAGCGCATTAACGTACTTCTAAATCATTTCCCTCTTATCAGCTGCTTAGAAATAAAATAACAGTTGACGCCGGCTAAAGGAATAATAATAACATCCCTTCGCTCGCATATTTCTCTGTTCAGCTGAAACAGATGTGTTTGCGGTTTTCCTCTGCTGTGCAAGAAGCATATTGCTCTAAAAACACCTGCTAAAATTGTTCCAGTAAGTTCGGGCTCTTTCTATAGTCACATGTTTTAACGGTTTTTTCTTTAGCAGTTGGAGAGTAATTTTCGGTGGGGCAAGCCGCTCACTTCACGTGAGGAGGCTTTTCCCGCCGACACGCATCAACACTGTAATTTTTTTATGAAGATGCTCCCCCCAAGTCATCATGGTTTTATGTGTGTATTTTTCTCAAGTTTTCAATAGTCAAATGAATCTGATGTTCTGAGCAAATAAAAAAATTACGTCCAAAATAAAAGTGATATGCGATCTCATCTTTTTTGTGGTGTGGTTCAGTGTTCCTTCCATCACTGTAGGAGAATCGACGAGCGAAAAGATGGATGTCTCTCGCCACAACAGTAGTATGGGTCAAAAACTTTGTAGGCCCACTCCTTCAAGTGTGTGGATCTTCATTTTGTTGTGCTTAGTAAACAGCTATGATTCTTTCATCGGATTTAGTTTGCTCGTATTCAAAGTGAAATAATTACGATGTCGATTAAACAAAAATCTTTTTAACTGCGCTGCATTCACAGGTAAATCTTGATTCTCTCTACGGAGCTCGATGCCTTGTTTTGATTCTACACAACGCAATGTTCGTTTCTCCATAATATGCGACAACAAATACCAACCAACGCTTGTATTTACGATCACCGCCTTCCACCTTACATCACCATTTGATAGAGCTGTACAGAGTACAGCGCCATCTGTTAGCAGCTTTTGTAACTATTATTTCAAACTGCTGTATAAAATTCTTACAGCTTTCACAATAAACAAACCGTTTACTGCATTCCTCTATCGATCTTTGTTTTCGAGATATTTCATTTTGAAATCGGGGAGTCCTTTTCTGGACACCCGGTATATGAGGCTCTTAACTAGATGCATAAATCGTGCCTAGATTGCAGTACTACTCAATTTAGATTATTTTTTACAGTTTTCGCTTCATTGTTTCAGGAGAAAAATTAAGAAAATATTTACGCTGCTTTTTTACCGTTTTTTTTTCTTTTTAAGGTAAGTATAGTTTTTTTCTTATTCCTCAACCTTTACCTAATATGTGCATCCTTTTAAATTAATTTTAGCACAACAAAATGCTTCGAAAATGCAGAAATTATTATTAGAAAATTATTATTATCGACATTAATCGGCAAATATTAATCGACATTAGAAAAAAATATTTTTGCATGATTTATAATAGTATTTCAGATGCATTAAATGCTAGACAGATTTGTTTTCTCTGATTTTTCATAATTCGGTGACGAGAGGGTTAAGCTATGAAACCACCTGGGCGGCATTCTACTCATAGATAAAGTAAATATATTTTACACATGATTAGCTTCCATGGTTAATATCTGCTGAAGAATTGATATGAACAGCCAACGCACCGTCCTGTAACTAGGGCGGTGTCGTCGATACCGCCACACAGAGAGCAAGGTAGCAAGAGGGTGCAAAAGCTGCAAAGCGGTATAAATTTGCATTTCACAAAATTTTAGTCTTTCATCATAAAACATCTTAGATATATCTATAAACATAGTCAAGGGCTGTACATGAATTCGAATATACACATTTCTTGCTTGGGTGCAAGATAATTATACTTTCATAAATCTTGTATGACCCCTGAAATGCGATCAACGGACCTAATTTTTACCTTGGAGGGTATTTGAAAAGTAGTTTGGGTCAATCTATATTTACCTTCATATTTCTGTAACCTTTAAAGTTACGATTGTCGAATTTTGCACCTCATCTTGTTCGTGCAAGCACATTTTACTAATTGCGCAATGCACATCTTACTCATTAGGAAATTGTTTTCCAACTAGTAATAATTGGAAAATTTTTCCAAGTTAGGATATTTTTTTCAAAAAAAAATTTTTTTAAATACGACTTTTTGAAAAAGAGAGTGAGAAATTTTTTCTTAACCAGTTTTTTCCTACCTTATTATAAACATTTCTTTTTCAGTATACATTTCGCACTTACCACTAATAGATAGAGAATTAAAGCGTATTGTCACTATATATACAATATCATGCTTGTTAACACTTCATCAAAAAGTGACATAAACGGATTAATCTTTTTATATCACAAATGCAATTATATCCTTTCGCTTTAAATGTAACTGAGCTTCTGAAATAAGAGATTTTTTTAACGCTTACTTGAAATATATTTTTTAGATGTATCGTTTCATTATGTCGCTCCTATTTTTGTAAACAGACACAGTTTAACTTATACTTGTTTCTGTTTAATAACGGATTCGAAAAAAAAATATCTCTAAATTTGTAATATCTTCAAGTCGATGATGGAGTTATTTTAATGGTCGCGCAAATAAAATTTCGTAGGCGAACTTGCTTAATAACTTTCAGTTTATGCAGGAGGCCCCTGTCAAGGTGTTAAGTGATCTATTCCTTTAAGAGTTGTGATGTCTAATTTTGTTCGCTAGAAACTGAAATTCTAGTGGTACTGATTTTAGATGGTAAAATCAAGCCCATATAATTTATCAGTTACACCAGATCTCTTACTGTGATTACCAACATTAACACTCGACAATAGCCGTATTTGCCACTCCTTTGAAAGTAACTGCTAATTTTTCAAATCTACCCAATTAAACATTAAATCAAGGTTTCTGATTTGTATTGCAAAGGTTGTAAGACTCTATAAAATATTAGCGTGCTTAAGAAAAATCTTCAACTGTATATGAACCACTAGCCACCAATCCGCTCTACCAATTGAAAACAAATTTCAAATACTTGACGATAGGAGCTCGAGATTTTGATCATTTAAAACACATAGAAAGAATATTCAGCGTTCTAACTTCCTATCCGCTTTGGTAATTCTTTTAACAGTAGAAGTCAAAGCCTGTTGTAGAATCAATTACAGCGGGCACTAGAAAAAATATTGAACATGTCTACACTAAACTGCTCAGATGGTCACGCAAATATCAGGTTGTAACGAAAGTTTTCCGCCATATCTATCTGAAATACTAACTTCTAACTCCTTAGATAACTGTTTTTGAACTTTCGGTACCAAACCTGCACAGTGTCACATGATACAACAATAGTACTTAAAGCTGTACTCATAATTCGTTGATATTATGTAGCTGACTTTTTGCAACACAACTGGAAGTAAATGATGGTTCTAATCCTCTAGAGTGATAGTTCTATTTGAGACACCTTATACTTAATGATAACTATATTTTTTACGGATTTCACAACACAGTGTTATAAAGTAAACCTCTTTCTTTCAAATACCAAAAATCGTTTGACAAAATATGAGCAAATACGCCAACGAGAACTGTGTGCTGACGAAGTTTGCGGTGGCGGGAAACTTTCGTTACAACCTAATAATTCTCTTTTTTCTACTCTCGGAAATAAAAGGGAGCTGAAAAGAGCAAAAAATCGCTTAAAAATGAGGGAACCGGTGGATTTTCTGATTTTTAAAGTAGCGCAGATTGTTTTTTATATTTTTAAACATAATTATGAAAAATTTCAAACGATCGTATTAACTGTGTAAATGTTGTTATGCTTTTTAATCTTTTTGAACTTTTTAATCTTCTTGGAGTAATCACGGTAAAATATTTATATTGAAGTGATTGCCCCGAATGGTTAAAGAATGAGTAAAAGATCAGCGTTACTATGTAGTAGAATGTAGAGATGAGACGGGCTCAGCCCGAGCTCGAAAGCCCGGGCCCGAACCGGGCTCGGGCTCTATTTTGTCCAATTGCGTTCGGGCTCGGGCTCGGGCTCGTGAAAAATTTTTCATTTATTGAACATATTCCTTGAAACAGATTTTAAAAAGTGATTCATGAGGAAAATAAAAGTACTTATAAAAAGAAAATTAGCGGCACGGGCACCTAGAAGGTGCGTGAAGCTCTTTTAGTATTTCAGAACGTCGGCTTATATTGCTTAGTTAGTGTAAACGTTACAGTGACTAACCGATCTGATGACTAACTAAACGTGTAAACGGTTTAGTTAGTCATCAGATCGGACATTATTTGATAAACATGGATATGAAGAATTAGAAAGAGCATTGAGAGTTTGCAACTATATTTGTCATTAATTTGCACAAACAGCAAAATTTATTGTATTCTATCAATGAAGTAATTTTTATTTTTTTTTACCTTTAGCTGAAATTTCGGGCTCGGGCTCCGACTTAAATAATATTGCTCGGGCTCGGGCGGGCTCGGATTAAAAGTTCTCGGGCTCGGGCTTCAAAAAATGAGCCCGAACTCATCTCTAGTAGGATGGAGTTTCACATAGACGGTAGAGCCACACACAGCGGACCATCGAAACGGCGGTAAGTTCGCAAAGGTTGCTACACTCGCCTATTTTGAGAAAGGAGACATTTCCGACATTTTGAGAAAGTAGAAATAAAAATTTATTTATGGATTTTATATTATGGACTTAAATATTAGAAATGACGGGAGGAAAAACAAGCGTGGCAATTGCACACTTTTTACCGCGAAGCACATCTCATAAATTAGTGGTCCACATCTTTTTTCTCACTGCTCATCCCTTCCAAAATGCGAAAAAAAAAAATAGTGAGCACCTTCTGTAGTTGTTGTACAGGGTGATTCATAATGAATGGGACAAAAAGAAATCATGATTGTGAACATTGTAATTAATATATTTAGAAAATGTGACCCGTGATAGCATATCCCCTGTTATGGAGTTCAACACTGCAGTTATCCGCTGCTTCAGTTGCTCTAAGTCCTGAGGAAGTGGAGGCACAAACACCTTGTCTTAACGAAACTCCAGAGAAAAAAATCACAGGGCGTTAGATCTGATGATCTCGACGGCCAATGAAGACATGTCAAATCCTGTGGCCCAGCACGGCCAATCCACCGATGGGGTAGACGTTCGTTCAGGAACTCACGTACGTTGTTATTCCAATGTGGGAGAGCACCATCTTTCTGCAAAATGAAATCAGGAACAGCTTCCTCCAGCTGGGGGAGCAACCACTCAGAGAGCATGTCTTGGTAAATGTCCCCATTAATCGATTTTTCAGCAAGAAAATGGACCAAAAACACAACTGTTTGATAAAGCGCAGAGAACTTTCACCTTGGGAGAATCACGCTGATGTTCAAATGTTACATGGGCATTTTCCGTGCCCCAAAATCCCAAATTATGGCGATTAACTTTGCCAAATAAGTGAAACGTGGCTTCATCGTTAAACACCAGTGTGTTCTCGAAACCATTCACTTCGAGCTTTTCTTGAAATTTCACACAGAAATTCTTACGCAACGGTTTGACAGTAGGTTTTAAAGCCTGGACCATCTGATATCTGTACGCTTGAATTGGAGACGCTTCCGTAAAACATGCAACACCGTTGTCTGAGGGACAGCCAGTTCTGCACCTGCACGTCGTCGCGTTGATTTTGAGGGACTCCGTAAAAACGATTCACGAATTCTTTCAACCACTTCAGGTTTTGTTTCTTTTCGTCCTGGGCTTTTGTTCTTGCATAAGCTGCCGGTATCCTGAAACTGCTTCACCCACCTGCTTATGTTATGCCTATTTGGTGATTCTTTACGAAATTTCGTGCGAAAAATGTCTTTGCACAACAGTTACCGAAGAGGTTTTGGCATATAGGAAACGCAATTCGACGGCAGACACACTGCGCTATTCTTTTTGGCTCATTCATTATGAATCACCCAGTTTTTAATATATATGGATTATCCAACCACCGGTAGAGAACTATTATCATAAATAAACAAACTCAATCCGTTGAAACATACTCATAACACTATTCTCTGGTAGCAAAGGAAGTGTCGTAACAATCGCGGCCTACTACCAATCCTCTGGGTGCGGGTTCGAATCCTGGTACTGGCAGGATTCGAACGGCAAGGATCTCTGTGTTTGAATCATTATTGTCCCGTTTGTTAATAAATGTTATTTGCAATAAAATAAATATTAAATGTATGTTCAGACGTATAAGACCATCTTCGAGATTGCAGTCAAAATATCCAGAAAAAAATCTGAATCACAACAACACTACTCTCTCTCATAAATAAGCAAACTCTGTCTAACGCCAATTTATCCCGGATCTCCGTACGACCCCTAAATTACAGCCAATATTCTGGACCATGATAATAAAGAATACTGAGATTATAGATCGATCATCTCCATACTTGCCGTTGTTAAAGCATACATCGATAGTTCAATAGTCCGCATACGAGACGCTAAAGTCAAGTCTCGGAATATTTCCTTTGCGTGATTTAAAACGATAAAGTACTCGCGGTTACTGTTACAGGGAAAATTTTTCGAATGACAACACTTACTTTTTCCCTGCACAAACTGATCAGACCGTCGAAAGCCACAAATGCTCCTGAAACCACATTTGCCAACCTTTCGGGAATATTAATTAAAGCTCTTTTTGTATACACTAACTTTCGGCTTCGAACATAGCAAACTTTTGGTATTTTGTGTTCGATCTTGGTAGCATTTTTATAAATTATCTAAAAATGTATGTACTTTTAAAATGAAAGGAGGTTAACCCTTTATATCTCATAAACTGAATTTAAAAAAATTGCAATTTACAGAAACACATTATAAAAATATTAAAAGCTTTTATTTTCCGATTCCATGATTCATGTAGCTAATTCTGCTGACCAAAATGTGTGTTCGCGGAGAGTTCAATAAAATAGCTTGTTTTAATTTCGTATTACTTGGAAATATATCTGTAGTACTCCAAAGTGTGTGTGAAGTGTTTGGGAACACTTTAAGCTCAGAACTTTTCAAACAATCATTGACATTCTTGTAAGCTTGACCTACGAAAAAACACTATAAGTGGTGCAGCAACGAATAGTGTGACTGCTGAAGGACAAACTACAGTTTCCTGTTACAATATTAGTTAAATATTACAAACTTTCCAGATTTTTTAAAAATTATTTTAAGCTAACATTATTTTAGAGAAAAAGTCATACAAATATTTTTTATGCACTCTGATTAATTTATACAACACTAATTTATGTTGCAGATCTGCAACGCGGTGATATAAAGGGTTAATTATACAGTGTAAATGTTGGTCGCGACGTGAAACAACACATATGGTAAAGTATGGTGGCTTAAAGCATTTGCTAAGAAGAGTATAGAACAAGGCAAATTACAACACAAAGTAAGGAGTTATTGACTTCCTTTTGGAATTCACAGAGATAGACAGAAGTACGCATGGAGAGGTGGGCAGGTTAAAAACTTGTAATTTCAATAAATGGGCTTTAATTCACCTCTACTATTTTGCCTCTCGTTCTTTACAATGCTCTTTTAAAAAGGCTTCATGCGCCTTCTTTTTAATCATAAGTGTATCGTTCCAATGTTTAGGATGACGTTTCCCTGCACTGATCTGTTTACAAAAGAAAAAATGTGGATGGAGATATTTGAAAAATGAAATTTTTTACTGTAAATGCAACCATTGAGAGCTATTTGATGTACATTACATAATTCTGATAGTTTTTTATCAGAAGTTTCCTAAACGTCTTAAATTTTAGCGTTAAAAGATACTTCTCATGCTTGCATAACTCACTTAAAGCGAATACAAATTTATATATAAAATAAACAATATTTAGTTATTCCGTAAACATGCGTTTGTTTCACCATTCACACGCCATTGTTCTTTTGAATACATAAATAGATTTTTATTTATTTTGTGGTTTTAAAGGACCCCGCACGAATTATTATATGTTTACCCATTGAACAACATTTAATCAGACTTTCAATTAACCTATCACGATATTTTGGCAACCTGAAATTTAAACATGTTTTTAAAAAAAAAAAAACTATTTTACATTCTGCTAGATCTGCAGTGTGATGATAGTATGGAGATCAAGAAACGCCAACCGCATGGTCGGTTGGAGGTAAATTAAAAAAGATTCCCTCATCCAATGTTTGACAAATATTGATAGATGGACGGATTAAGCAGCATCATCTCCGTTCATGGCACTCGGATATCAAACGTTTGTCACATAATAGTTTTTGTTATTTGTTCACTTTAAACTTGTGACAATCGCCTAAATAGCTATTTAAAATTATAAAAACCTGAAAAATTATGAAACACATATTTGGAAAATTACTATTATACATATATTTTTTGAGAACTCTAGAGTTTAAAAGTTGTCGTCTAACATTGCCTTCTAACCCTTACAATCATATTCCTGCCAAATGGAATCATCACAATAGCAGTTCAATTTAACTTTCCTTTTGCTTTCTATCCTTAAAACAGCATAGCTGCCAACTACTGCGGAACATAATTAAACACTTATTATAACAGTATATTTTAAAAATAATTTCTCAAAATAGTTACCAGATGACCCACGCGACTCGAAATGTTGCTATATTTTGAACCGAAAATTATTGTTTAAAATAAGTGCTTAGTGATATTCCGTGCTAGTTCGCAGCTATGTAAAAGCGTTATACTTCACATATTTCGTTTCCTTAAAGTGAAAAATAATTTGGGTCTGGTAGCAGAGTTGCCAACTGTTGCAGAATATAATTAACGACTTCTGTCATACAGTAACTTTTGGCTGAAATTATGACAAAAACAACCGTGGCAGTCGCACGCTTTTTACCGACAAGCACATGTCATGTATTAGTGGTTCACAACATTTTCTCCCTGCGAATACCTTCTAAATTGCGAAAAAAATAAAAATATGAGCACCTTCTGCAGTCGTTGTATTTAGTGTATATTGATTCGCCAACCACCGGTGGAGAACTAATATCATAAATAAACAAACTCTATGCGTAGAAGCACACTCATAACACTACTCACTGGCCGCCCAGATTGTGCAGTGGCCAGCTCGCTCTACTACTAAACCTCTGGGTACGGGTTCAAATACTGCCACGGGCAGGATTTGTACAGCACGGATGTGTGTGTTTTCCTCATTTTTGTTCTGTTTGTTAATAAATGTTATTTGGAATAAAATAAATGTTATATGCATATTCAGTTGCATAAGACAATCTTCGAGATTGTAGTCAAAACCTCAAAAAAAAAAAAAACACTCAATCACAACGGAACTACCCGGACGTGTAACAACACATATGGTAAAATATGGTGTCTTAAAATATTTGCTAAGAAGAGTATTTTACAGGGCAAATCACAACACAAAGTGGAGATTTATTGACGAACTTTTTGTAATTCACAGAGATAGACAGACCTACTCATGGGAAGGTGTGCACGTTGAAAACTCACCTCTACTATTTTGCCTCTCGTTCTTTACAATACTCTTTTATAAAAGACTTAATGCGCCTCCTTTTATTCATAAGTGTATCGTTCCAATATTTATGATGACGTTTCCGTGCACTCATCTATTGACGCAAGAGAAAAATGTGGGTGAAGATATTTGAAAATTAAATTTTTAACTGTAGATGCATCCATTGAGAGCTATTTGATGTAAACTATAAAAATGCTGATAGTTTTTTATGAAAAATTTCTTAAAACGTATTTAATTTTCGTGTAAAAAATACTTCTCATGCTTGCATAACTCACTTAAAGCAAATACAGATTTATTAATAAACAATAGTCAGTTATTCCGCAAAAGTGCGTTTGCAACACCATTCACATACAATTGTTCTTTTGAATACGTAAATAGATTTTTATTTATTTTCTGGTTATAAAGGATCCCGTACTAATTATTGTATGTTTACCCATTGAACAACATTTTATCAGACTTTGTATGAACCAAACATAATATTTTTGCAACCAGAAATGTAAACATGTTTTTAATAAAAAAATTACTATTCATAAATGACATCGTATTCCGGTTTCATGGATCAAGAAACGCAAACCGCGTGGTCTGTTGGAGGTAAATTAAACATGCCTCCTTCATCCAATGCTTGGTAAATATTGCTGGTGCGGGATGCCAACTCCTCCTAGAGATAGAAAACCTAACAACTACTGCGTCACCGAGCTTTCACGTCGTTAGGCCTTCATAAATGACAGCATCACAATTTCACTTTCATAAAGCAAAACTATTTAAAATTTATGGTGAGTTTACTCACGCACAACAGCATTTTAATGATTTGAGATAGAAAATTTAATTTTGCGACATGGGCAAGTTTTTAATTTTAACTAATTATGTAATATAATAAGGAACTAGATCATAATGAATTGTTTTGCATCACAAAGGTATTTCATTTTTTAACTTTAGATATTTTCTAATATTTTAGCACTCACCAAAAAATTCAAATAGTTTCACTTTATGAAAGGAATACTGTGACGACATCACTTGATGGCCTAGTGATGATGTCAAAGTTTCAGTTGTTAGGCTTTCTGTATGTAAGAGGTGTAGGGGATGCAGGCAACGCCTCCTACA
This sequence comes from Cheiracanthium punctorium, assembly GCA_038373885.1. Taxonomy (NCBI): domain Eukaryota; kingdom Metazoa; phylum Arthropoda; class Arachnida; order Araneae; family Cheiracanthiidae; genus Cheiracanthium; species Cheiracanthium punctorium. Next base: position 1,511,319 of record JAWZYV010013197.1, on the reverse strand, counting down.
TACAGAAAGCCTTGCAACTCATACGTCACCAACCTTTGACGTCATCATTTGTGTTCTACATATTTAAAAATGTTACTCATATTGTATCATCAAAATAATACTTACTATTACTACACAAATTTGCTGCTGGTAAATATACTATAACAATATATTAGAAAATATCTTTAAAAAAAAGTCAAAGCTTGGTGACGTATCAGTTGTAAGGCTTTCTATATCTGGGAGGTGTTGATGTAGGCGCGTAGACAGGAAAATTTTTCGGGGGGGGGATATGAACTTATATATGCATAAATAGCCGGAATTTCTGAACGGCATTAATGTTGTGACCACTAATCCAAAAATTTCGGGGGGGCATATATCCCGCTACGCCCCTGGCGGAATGGTTAAGCAACATCATGGCCGTTCACGACACTCAGCAATCAAAAGTTAGTCACATAATGGTTTTTGTTATTTATTCACAATTTAAAACTTGTGAAAATCACCTAAATAACTATTTATAATTTGAAAACCTGAAAAATTATTAAACACATATTTGCAAAATTACTCTTGTATATGTTTTTTCAAAACTCAGGACTTTAAAAGTTGTCGTCTGACATTGCCTACTAACCCTTACATTCATATTCATGCCAAATGGAATATTCAAAAAAGCAGTTCAATTTAAATTTCCTTTTTCTTTCTACCCTTAAAACAGCATAGTTGCCAACTACTGTGGAACGTAATTAAACACTTTTTATTAACAGTCAATTTTTTTCAAATTAGTTACCTGCTGGCCGACACGACTGGAAAGGTTACTATATTTTGAACCGAAAATTGTGGTTTGAAAATAGTGGTTAGTTATATTCCGTGGTAGTTCGCAGCTAGGTAAAACGGTTATACTTCACAAATTTCGTTTCATTAAAGTGGAAAATAATTTGGGTCCGATATTAGAGTTGCCAACTGCATCGGTGTATAATTAACGATTTCTGTCAGACAGAAACTGTTGGCTTAAATAATGGCAATAATTCAAAGCTGAACGGCTGGTCGGGTTGCACATTTGAAAAAAGTGTTTTTAAAAAATACTGTTTGCAAAAAGAGGTTAATTATATTCCGGAGTAGTTTGAAACTCTACTGAAAGTTCTTTTTTCAATGCGCGGACACGTGCCAATTAAGGATTGTCCACTAAAACTGCCCGAAAGTATTGTAGCCACTTTATTATATAGGCACCCAGTGGACTTACAGCGTTAACCCTATGAAAGGACGGACAAGTTAACATTCATGGCCGAGACGGAATTCGAATCCGGACTCAAGTCGTGATAGAATGGTTCTTAAGCTACTACACCACCTGGGCGGCATTCTACTCATAGATAACGTTAATATATTTGATACATGACTTGCTTGCATGGTTAATATCTGCTGAAAAATTGATATCAACAGTCAAAGCACAGTACTGTAACTGGGGCGGTGTCGTCGATACCGCCACACTGAAGACAAGGTAACAAGAGACTTCAAAAGCTGCAAAGCGATATAAATTTGCTTTTCACAAAATTTAATCTTTCATCATAAAACGGCTCAGAAATATATTTAAGAAAAGATAGTCAAGGGCTATACATGAATTCGAATGTAAACATTTCTTTCTGAGCGCAAGATAATTATACTTTCGTAAATCTTGTACGATCCCTGAAATGCGATCATAGGACCACATTTTTTCTTTATAGGGCCTTTGAAAAGTGGTTTAAGTCAATCTATATTTATCCTCATATTTGTGACACCTTTTAAGGTATGATTCTGGAATTTTACACCTCACCTTGTTACTGCAGGCTCATTTTACTAATTGGGCCATGCACATCTTACTCATTCGTAAATTATTTTCCAATTACTAATAGGTGAAAAAAGTTTCCAAATTGGGAATTTTTTTCAAAAAAAAATAAATAAATAAATAAATGCGACATTTTGAAAAAGAGCGTGAGAAATTTTTTCTTAACCGGTCATTTTTCCTCCCTTATTATGAACATGTTTTTTTCAATATACATTTCGCATTTACTTCTAATAGATAAAGAATTAACGGGTGTTGTCACCATATATGCATCATCGTGCTCGTTGACACATTCACCTCGGGACGTTTTCATCAAAACGTGAGATAAACGGATTAATCTTTTTATATCACACATACAATTACTTCCTTTCGCCTTAAATGTGACTCAGCTTCTGAAATAAGAGATTTTTTTTAAACTCTTACTTGAAATATATTTTTTAAATGTATCATGTTATTTTGTCGCTTATATTTTAAGTAAACACACACAGTTCAAATAGAGATGTTTATGTTTAAAAACGTTAAAAAAATCTCTAAATTTGTAATAATTTCAAGTCGATGATGGAGTTATCTTAATGCTCACGCAAATAAAAGTTTCGTCGGTGAAATTGCTTATTAACTTTTAGTTTATGTTAGGAGCCCCCTATGAAGGTGTTAAGTGCTCGATTCATTTAAGAATTGTGATCTCTAATTTTGTCACGATTCATTTTGTTCGCTAGAAACTGAATTTATAGCGCTGAATTTCTAGCGGCGATTTTAGATGGTAAAATTAAACCCATATAATTTATCTGTTACACCAGTTCCCTTACTATGATTACCATGATTTAACACTCTCGGAAAAGCCGTATTAGCGACTCATTTCAAAGTAACTGCCAATTTTTCAAATCTACCCAATTAAACAGATTAAGTCAGGGTTTCTTGATCGGTTTTTAATGGTCGGTTGTTAAGACTCTATATAAGATTATCGTGCTTCTGAAAATTCTTCAACTGTATATGAACCCCTATCCGCCAATCCGCTCTACCAATGGAAACAATTTTCAAATAGTTGGCGATATTAGCTCGGGCTTTTGATCATTTAAAACACAGAGAATGAAAATGCAGGCTGCTAGCTTCCTATTCGCTATGGTAATTCTTTTAACATTAGAAGTCAAAATCCGTTGTGGAGGCAATTACAACGGACGCTAGAAGAAACATTGAACATGTCTTTGAGGGATTTGCCAGCACGAAAAACTGTTTGGTCTTGTTTAATATTTTATTTTACCAAAACAATAAGATCATATACAGTACTTTTTAAAATATTATCGTCAAGCAAAGAGCATGTTTGCTCTCTCAAACGTCTTGGAGCCGTCTGCAAGTGTCAGTGGCGCTGGGGTTTTTAGCCGAGGGATTTCATTCCCACAATCGGCCATATGACCACGTCATCTGGCCTCAGATGAAGGTCAAAAATTAAGACACATATTTAAAGAAGAAAAATTACATAAAAATAGAAAAATATACAAACTTCAGTTCAGTACGCAAAAATACAGCAGCGAGTCTCTTTGCTAATGCCTAAAAAATACAAAAATACAAGATTAAATACAAGTAAGATAATAAGAGATAAAAAGAAAAAGAAAATGCAGCAGGGTCTGTCTACTAAGAGATATAGCTTCTAAATAGAAATAGAATTTATGAAGGATACTAAGAGAGATAGCTCGAGTCCATGAAGGATTTTCTGTGTTATGTTTTAGTGTTAATGGAGTTGGTCCATGGATTCATAAATTCGGCACAAGTAGGAGTTTTTATAGGTTCATCACAAAGGGAAAACTTTTCAGCATCATAAGTATTGAGAGGCTTCACTTTCGTTACATTGTAGGGTCCAATATATTTTGGGTTGAACTTGAGTCCTGGGCCGAAGCGCGTGCGTTTGATTGCAACTAAGACATTGAGGTGATATTCTGTAGGTTTCTTGCGACGGAAACATAAGTACTTCTATTTTCATTCTGCACTTTCAAAATTTGCTGTTTGGCTTCTGCGTTCAAAGTATCACGCGAGTCGTAAAATTCAGCTTGAATCTCTGTATTAATCAAATCAAGAAATTTTATGTCGTTGTTAAAGCGCAACTCCGTACCGAACATCAACTGGAATGGGGAAGTTTGGATGCTTCTATGGAAAGTGGAATTCAGAATTCGTTGTACGTCCGAAACGTGTAAATACCCTTTAGACATATTGTCAATGGAAAGTTCAGCTAAAACTGAAATGATGTCAGTGTTCAGGCATTCCACCTTACCGTTGGCTCTGGGAACTCCTGTAGTTATGGAAATATGCTGAATATTCTCCTTTTCTCAGTACTCGTTGAAAATGTTTGAGGTAAATGCTGAGCCTTTGTCGGAAATTATGCGTGAAGTATTTCCGAAAGTACATTTTTGAGACTCTAATTTCTATATAACTTTCTTAGCATTAGTAGACTTAGTGGGGTACAATCAGGCGAATTTTGTGAAAGAATCGGCAACTGAGAAAATATACTGATATTATTTGTTTGTAATTTCTAATGATCCTCAATGATCAACATATGTGTGCAGTGGAAGGGTTTCTTTAGGTATGGGATTTAATAATTCTTCTTTCTCGCCAGTTTTCTGTTGATCAGGATACACTGAATGCAATCAGAATTACATTGGTTGACTTTTTATTTTAGTTTTGGAATGTGATAATAGTCCGGGAGCCAGTGACAGATCTTTGCGACCAAAATCCTCTCAGCCCATAATTTCTCAGATGATTAAGACAGTTGTGTGTTGAAGCATGGTGATCGTCAGCTGCCGCACAGTCCATGTGTGGGTTGGGCGGCGGCCGCCTTCCAGACACGTAAAAAAAAAAAAAAAAAAAAAAAAAAAAAAAAAAAAAATTCAGTCATTTCCTCCCGATTGAAAATTTTTGAAATAATAGTTGGCATAGTACTTGTTTGAAAAAAAAAACCGTCAGCTGGCCAAGCGGCGGTGGATTATACGTCAGCTGTTCATACGAACATGTAAAAAAAATTTTTTTTTCAATGATTTCCTCCCGGTTGAAAATTTGACAGATGTTAGTTTACATTCTACTTTAAATAAAAAAACAAGTCAGCTGGCTGTATGCCGGTGGAAAACCCGTCAGCTGGCACAGTGAAAGTGTGGCGCGGAAAGGTAGTGTGGCCGCCGCTAGCCTATTTCAGTGCACCAGCTGACGGGTTTTCCCCCGGCATACGGCCAGATGAATTTTTTTATTATAGCAAGAATTATGTCAACTATTATTTGACAAATTTTCAACCGGGAGGAAATAACACACTTTATTTTATTGGACACAACGCGCTGATATCCTCAATAATCCTACTATTTTTCATAATTATGTATAGAAATATAAAAAAAAAACAATCTGTGCTACTTTAAAAACATGAAAACCGCCGGTTTCCTCATTTTTAAGCGATTTTTTGGCATTTTCAGCTCCATTTTATTTCTCCGAGTCAAAAAAAGTTTATCATTTGTTCGACAAAATTCGGCTCTGCAAAGTCGGCTCTGCGAAGTCCGCAAAATCGAGGATTTATAAGCGGACTTCGAGCCAAGCAAAGAAATCGTCTTGCCTGTATATAAGAATGGCTATGTATACAAAATGAAATCTTTCGAATGTGAAAATTTTTCATGTTTTCAGAATAGCATAATTTGATCGTTTTGGGAAAATAAAAATTAATATTTTGGAATTGGAGATATTTTGAAATAGTCAGTGAAAACAGATCGTCCAAACGTTTCGGAAGGATGGATCTTAAAAAGACTGTCGAACTGCTTTAAATTACTTAATAAAACGTCGATTGTAAATCCGTTTTGCGTTTTTTTGCAAAAAGGCTACTTCAAAATTGAAGTCTTTCAATAAAGAAAATTTGGGGAAGTGCAGCGAAATTCTAATTATTCGAAAACAGAATAATTTAGTTGGAAAAGAAATAGTGATTCCTGCACAGCCGAACGATTTTCATCTGTACCACAGCGAGTGCTACAGAAGCTTTACAGCTTTACCACCAAAATGCAGAGTCGCCACATCAACAACAGCATTGTCTTCTTCAATTGCAGCATTGTCTTCTTCAACTGCAGCATCGTCTTCTTCATTTGCAGCACCGTCTTCAACAATAGAGCATGAAAAGTGATATAAATTTTTATAGACTATTATGAACTGAAAAGTTTAATATATATATATATATGTGTAATCTTTATATTTCTATACATAATTATGAAAAATAGTAGGATTATTGAGGATATCAGCGCGTTGTGTCCAATAAAATAAAGTGTGTTATTTCCTCCCGGTTGAAAATTTGTCAAATAATAGTTGACATAATTCTTGCCATAATAAAAAAATTCAGCTGGCCGTATGCCGCGAGAAAACCCGTCATCTGGTGCATTGAAATAGGCTAGCAGCGGCCACACTACCTTTCCGCGCCACACTTTCACTGTGCCAGCTGACGGGTTTTCCACCGGCATACAGCCAGCTGACTTGTTTTTTTATTTAAAGTAGAATGTAAACTAACATCTGTCAAATTTTCAACCGGGATGAAATCATTGAAAAAAAAAATTTTTTTACATGTTCGTATGAGCAGCTGACGTATAATCCACCGCCCAGCTGACGTTTTTTTTTCAAACAAGTACTGTGCCAACTATCATTTCAGAAATTTTCAACCGGGAGGAAATGACTGAATTTTTTTTTAACGTGTCAGGAAGGCGGCCGCCGCCCAACCCACCCATGGTGGGGCAGCTGACGATCACGAGGCTTCAACACACAACTATCTTAATCATCTCACGAATTATCGGCCGGGAAGAAATAACTGACCAAAATCTGTCGCTGGCTCCCGGACTATAAGTTTGTTTGAGGACGGCTATTATTTTAGCAGACGATATGTGTCCACGCTGGTGACAATTTTAAAGTCTGTGACAATTTTAAAGGGTTTTCCTAATAGGTATACACGAAATTTTTTTAAGGTATGAATGATAGCTAACACTTCCAACTCATAACTGCAGTATTTCTTTTCTGCATCAGACGTCGTTTTGTTCATGTAATAAACCGGATGAAAAGAGTTGTCACTGATTGATTTTTGCAGGAGAGAACAACCGTATCCGTGGATGCTGGCATCTGTGTGAATTTCTGTTTCGCTATTCTGGTTGTAAATGTGGAGGACCGGTTGCGAACAAAGCGCCATTTTAAGATCATTAAAAGCTCTTTTTGTGGCTCATCAAAGTGAATGTCTGTGTTCTTTTTCAACAAATCAGAAAGTGTTTGAGCGATAGGCGTAAAGTTGAGAATAAATTTACGAAAATATCCTGCAAGGCCAAGGAAAGATTGTAAGTCTTATGATTAGTTGGTTCTGGGAAATTAATAACAGCAGCCGTCTTAGAGGGTGAAGGGTATAATTTGTCATTTTGGTTGATGTGGCCTAGGAGATCGATACTTTTATTTAAAAAAGAACATTTCTTATAATTAATTTCCAATCCATAGCTGGAAGCAGTATTGAATATTACTTTCAATAGGTGAAGATCTTCCTCATCATTTTTTTCCAGGTATTATGAAATCATCAAGGTACAGAAACACATAATTTTGTAAATTCAGATCTTTAAAGACAGTATTAACATATTTTTGAAACACTGAAGGGTACAAGCAAAGACCGAAAGGAGCAACGAAGAACTGAAATTCACCATTATGTGTAACAAATGAGGTGTAGCGACGAGAGTCTTGGCAAACAGTTGCATGACTAAAGCCATTTTTTAAATCTATGGTACTGAAAACTTTGGCATCTTGCAGTCTGTCAAGTAAATCTACTATCACTGGTAGGGGATAGATATTTACTACGATTTTCTTGTAAAGTTTACGATAATCAATACAAACTTTCGGGCTGCCATCTTTCTTTCTTGTGACTACCACTGGGCTGGAATATTCAGATACAGATGGTTGAACAATACCATCAGCTAACCATGTTTGAACCTGTTGGTCAACAATGTCACGTTCGGTAAATGGTAAACGTCTAGGTCGGTGAAAGACAGGGGTATCATCTTTAAGTTGGATGGCCAGTTCAATATTAGCATTTTTTTCTTAACTGGTGTATAATTTTGAACAAGATTTTGAACTTCTTAGATATGCTCCTTCGAAACATAAGAACCGATATTTAATTCACAACTCTCATTAACGGAAATGCTGTTAATGTGAAGATCAACGGCATTATTTGCACATTCTCGAATTTATGAACGGAGATACCATTCTTACTAATCGAAATTCGCGTTGGGTGAAAACGTTTGTGCCTAAGATTACATCAACTGACATTGGTACATTATCTACAACAGCCGCTTGTGTATTAAAATGTTGATCATCAATAACAATTGAAACCACAAAATAACCTAACAGTGTTACCCTGGAGTTAGCGAATGACGTCAGTGTCGCTGCGGAATTTCGAAGAATAGGCGTGAACCAAGTTTTTTATATGCATCAATATTAAAATTGGTGGCATTACTGCCTGTATCCACCAGGGAGATAAATCGAACCTAATTTACAAAATTAGATTTATTCATAGAATTAGGTTGACATAATTTAACAGTGGAAACATTTTTTTACAATCTTTAGAACTTGTTTCTCATCATATTCATAGGCTTTATAACCGAAGGCTAAACATATTTTACATTTAGATCAAAGCTGTGAGTACGGACGGGATCTAGAAACATGGAATTTCTCGTTACAGTTATAACACATAATATCTCGATTTTTAATTTGTTTTCAGTCTTGAACTGCGTTTGAGTGAATGTAGGCTTGTTAATATTTTTGATATTATTTGCGAACGCCGAATGATACGAAGAAAAATTATATTTGTGTTTTGCCTGAAAAATTTTCACGCAAATTTTTAATTTGTCTTTGAAAATTAGCAAGATTTTTATATGTATATAAAATAAATTTATCATTTTCAGAGTCCGGAATGCCTTGAATTCAGTATTCGATTAATGAAGAATCATCTCTTATTGAATGTGATTTATTGATGATCTCAAGCATAGCGAAAAAATATTCGAACAAACTTTCATTGCAGTGGAGTTTTCTGTTTTGTAATTCTCGATGAATATCTAAAGAGGAGAATGTCTCGCGAAACTCATCCATTAACATTCTTTTTATTTCATTAAAAGTAAATAATCCGCGCTGAGACTGGATGCACATTTTAGTAGGACCACGTAATAATTTCCTAACTCCAATCAGTTTGTGTGACTCAGTTAAATTTGGCAAAATATTAAAACTATCTTCGACATCACGGAAAAAAGAAGTTACGCCGTAATTGTCCGCACCGTTGAAGGATCGTAAATTTTGAAGCATATCGCTGAATAAAAGAAATGCGGTATAAAAACTGCGTGATTCAGGGAAATGTGGACAATGCTCTTGAGAAGCCTGAACTGGGTAGTTACCAGCGAGAGAAGAGATAGCGGCAATCTGTGATTCATCATCTTCGAGAATAGAAGAAGTATTTTCGTGATAAGTTTATGAAGATCCGAAAGGGCTTCAAAAATGCGAGTGCACAGTTCATCAACTTTACCGGAAGCGTCTAGATTCAGGGAAGTACAAATAGTGATAAGTTGGTGGAGTTTAAAATTTTTCGTTGCATAGTCTTTTTGTTTATCAAATTGAGATTGTGAGATAAAACCTGGAAAGTTTCGCAGCCGTTCTCGAGTATTTCTGTCAAATTCAGCATTTTCGAAAACAACCCTATTCAGTAATTTCACAGCGGGCGTGCTTCCCGTCTTTAACCCATTTGTGCCTGGATATTTTTGCGACTTTCTTCGATTTTTGCTGATAACAGAAATAATAGATATATTTCTGATGTCAACTTTTCGAACAAGGGATGATTTCTTTTAAAATCATTATGCATAAAAATCGAAATATCAACATCCTACTTGCTCATGTTAAAATATTTTGTAGAGTTGAGGCTCAGTACTCATGAATAAAGGCTAGGAAAAATAAATAACGTTTTCGACTACTAGCGAAAATGCCGTCCCAAAAAAGGGACACTAGGCATAAATGGGTTAAAAAATTCGCCATATTTTGTATATCGTTGAGAATCACCATTTTTGAATAATGTTTATTTCAATAGATAGAAAAAATATACAGGTATCCAGAAAGCATCAAGTGCGTCATAAAGTCCATGGTCCCGTCGCGTCGGATAAAAAAATTTTGAATTCAGATCCCGGGCAAGCCCCCAAATTTTGGGACATACGCCTGCACGAAACACAGCTTGGTCTTGACTAATATTTTATTTTACCAAAACAATAAGATTATATATAGTACTTTTAAAAATATTATCGTCAAGCAAAGAGCACGTCTGTTCCCTCACACGTCTTGAAGCAGTCTACGCCGTCTGCAAGAGTAAGTGGCGCTGGGGTTCAGGCGCGTAGCCAAGAAAATTTTTCGGGGAGGGGGGGGGATATGAACTTATATGTGTATAAATAGACGGAATTTCATAACTAATCCAACAATTTCGGGGGGGATATATCCCGAATCCCCCCCATGCTACGCCCCTGCTGGGGTTGTTAGCCGAGGGATTTCATTCCCACATCTACACTCAATATTATTCATCTTTGTCCAGACTGTTAATATTTTCTGTAAGAACGCAGAAAAGTGTTTTTACAGAATTCAGACATCAGTTTACAAATTTCCCTTTACTTAGCACATTTTCCGCTAGGGATTTTGAAACAATTATTTAAAACTATTTTCTAACTATTTTAAAACTATAACACGATGATTTTTATACTAAAATACGCACTTTTAAAGTTCTTGTAGTAATTTCTAAGAAACTTTGAAGGCAAAAATGGATTGAATAACTTCCTTTATCGAAAACTACAGGTGCGTAGAAACGGGAAAAGTTTGTTTCAGGGGGTTGCTTATCCCCATCAACGCGATTTTTACATGTACACTGTTAAACATGTACACTGTTACACTTATCTAAATACCTTATTGAAGCATTTGTACACATATTTCAAATGCAATTACAAAGAAAATGAACATAAAGCACTTGCTCTGGGCTATGGGTTCATTAAAAAATAAATAAAATAAATCCTTCAAAAGATGCAAAATACTGAAATATGTTTCTGCAGAAAAATAGACAGAAAAATTTCCCTTAAAATGTTGCAATCACAGTTTAAAATTAATAGAAAAACACTCAAACAAACCGACTACCTCTTACCCCCTTTCCCGAGATTCATCCAGTTTTAATATCTTCAAAACACACAAAATTTATACTACTAAAAACGGAATGAAATCAAAACTCACCACAAACGACCCCAAAATCCGTATATATTGATTCATATTAGACCTAAGTATTACACGTGGTTTCTACAAATCCGTGTAAGTAAACCCATACGTCGAATAAAATTATCCATCTTTCTTTAAACACTAAAAATCTCCATTTTTCATCACAAATCATTATTCAGAAATTCACATAAAATTAAAATAACATAACTTACGATAACCTAATACGCTACAATAGAAAACAATAATATTGAACCTCAACCGTAAACCAATACAGTAAATCATTCTATAATTATTCAAATAAACAAAAGCACATACCTCAAATCTTCTATCTAATTCCTTATTTAAGGGCATTGATGCATGAAAAAGCACCCAAATAATCAGAATTTAAGCCTACCCCGGATACGTTAAATATTCTGCCCAATTAACATTTTCAAATTTTCGCCACAATTCATATGCCACATATCTTAACATAAAGCAAAATCATTACAATTCTTGTCAGCTTTTTCGCATTTAATATAAATAAAAACCTGAAATTTCACTTCTTAAATACCACTCTTAAATAACTGCACACATTTATCATGAGCAAAGTATCGCAGCAAATAAACATGTTCAGCACGTACGCGAGTCGTTCTTTTAGGTTCGACTGACAGTTAAATTCTTTCAACCAATCACTTAATTCCTCCAAACTTACTGTATTCCCAGTTAATTTCTTTGACCAATCACATAATTTCTAATGACATCATGAAACAACACAACTCTGCGAAAAGGTTGCGGAATACCTCATCTCGATTAGCCATGCTGACACGTGTGTTTGTCGGTGTTTACTTATCATAAGCTTTCGCGACGTATCTGGCTTAGCGACCTACCCAGCTTACGGTATTATTCCCGAAAAACCAGTAACGGTGTAATTTTTAGCAGCCAGTGTATTTCTTTACACATTTTCGATGTTTGTCAGCATTTCTCTAAAGAAATCTAAACCGGTATGTGAAGTAGCTAAAGTGTGAATGTCGTTACTACTTACATGTATTTATGAAAAGTGAAATTGATTTCTTACCAATCCAGTAATCTGTCTATGTTAATAATAACTGTACAACACTTTGTCAGGAATCTCAAAATCTCTCGCAGGGGAATCAACCAAATCCTATTCTGAGACTAACATAACCGGTACGTCAAACTTTGGTCACCCTGGAGCAAGTGGTCCAGTAGGTAAGAGCGTCAGTCTGTCACTCTGTAGGTTGAGGATTCTTTTCCAGGGATGGCGGAGTAAGTCACTTTATTCAGCAGCCGTGTACTAAAACGGGAAGTTACCGTCCGATAAACAGAACGGGAAAATTTGCTATCAGTCGTTTTCCCTTCAATTTACAGATAAATTTTAAACAGTGTAGACTTTGAAATTTTCCCGAATGTAAATTTACAGAGACTTTGCTATATTTACATATGTAATTTTACTGAGTCTATTATAAATTTAACCTCTGTGATTTGACCGCATCTCTGTTTTCAATTTTGTAAATTTACACAAGACTCTTGATAAATGATTACCAATAGATTCTCCCATAGCTGCCAACTCTTCCGGTTTTTCCAGCAGACTTTCCACCACTAATTTTTACTTACGAATTTCAGCTTAAAATAAGTCCAAAATGTTTTGTAAAATAAAACTGTTTGAAGATAGTGGTGAAAAATCTTCCGGAAAAACCGGAAGAATTGGCAGCTGTGGATTCTCCGTAATTTTGCATAATTTTTTTTTAATAGTGCACCTAAAATAAATAAGTTCATATTCACTTTTCATTATATATCCAAATTGAATTCCATGGTCTTCTGGAAACGCACGAAAACTTTTGGCATTCCAAACAATTCTTTTTGTGTACACAGAAATTCTTATATCCATGCAGAAAATTTATTTGTGAAAAAAAATTAAACTATGTAATCTGGAAAAACTGTTTGAAAGGAATTGGAATCACTTCTTCCTTTCAAACCCTGATGAATATGGCGTCATATCGATTGCAGCAGCTCATTTTGTCACGCAAATGATTCATTTTTTTTTTCCTCTGGGAAATAAAAGGGAGCTGCAAAGAGCAAAAAATCGCTTAAAATTGAGAGAACCGGTGGTTTTTCAGTTTTTAAAGTAGTGCAGATTGTTTTTCATATTTCTATACATAATTATGAAAAAATTCAAGCGGATCGTATTAACAGTGTAGATGTTATTACCCTTTTTATACTTTTTAATCTTTTTGAACATTTAATCTTCTTGGAGTAATGGCGGTAAAATATTTATATTGAAGGGGTTGCCCGGGATGATTACAGAGTGAGTCAGGGATCAGCATTACTATATAGTACGATGGGGTTTCACATAGACGGTAGCGCCACACACAGCCGGACAATCGAAATGTCGGTAACTTTGCAAAGGTACCACACACACTTGCCTATTTTGAGAAAGGTGACATTTGCGACATTTTGAGAAAGAAGAAATAAAAATTTATTTCACCCTTTATACTATGGATTTAAATATTAGAAATGTCGGGAGGAAAACAAGCATGGCAGTCGCGCACTTTTTACCGACAAGCGCATCTCATGTATTAGTGGTTCACAGCATTTTCTCCCAGCGAATACCTTCTAAATTGCGAAAAAAAAAAGTTATGAGTACCTTCTGTAGTCGTTGTATTTAGTGTATATTGATTCGCCAACCACCGGTGTAGAACTAATATCATAAATAAACAAACTGTATCCGTATAAACATATTCATAGCACTACTCTCCGGCCGCCTGGGCGTTGTAGCAAAACCTCCTAGATATAGAAAGCCTTACCACAGCTACGTCACCGAGCTTTGACGTCATCATTTGGCCTACGTTTATAAGTTTGATTGTGATAAAATAAATAAATTAAAAATGTCTGGTAAATACTACAAATATTAGAAAATATCTCATATTAAACATTAAAATTAAAATATCTTTCTCATACAAATTTATTCAGTATGATCTATTTCCTTATCACATTATCTAATTAGTTATGGTTAAAAACTGCCATTTGTCGTAAAATTATATTTTTTATCTAGTTTTATTAAAATATTGCCAATCATGGGTAAATTCACCAGACATTTTTAATTTATTTATTTTATCACAATCAAACTTTTAAATGCAGGCCAAATGATGACGTCAAAGCTCGGTGACGTAGCTGTGGTAAGGTTTTCTATATTTAGGAGGTGTTGGTCTAACCCTTACAATGTATTCCTGTCAAATGGAATCATCAAAATAGCAGTTCAATTTAAGAATTTTGTTTTCTATCCTTAAAACAGCATAGTTACCAACTACTGCGAAACAAAATTAAACAACTTTTATAAGCAGTATATTTTTAAAATCATTTTTCAAAATAGTTACTAGCTGACCCACATGACTCGAAATGGTACTCTATTATGAACCGGAAATTATTGTTTGATATATAGTGGTTAGTTATATTCCGGGGCAGTTGGATATGTAAAAGCGTTATACTTCACAAATTTCGTTTCCTTAAAGTGGAAAATAATTTTGGTCTGGTAGTAGAGCTGCCAACAGCTGCGGAATACAATTAACGACTCCTGTCATACAGTAACTTTTGGCTTAAATTATAGCAATAATTCGAAGTTAAACGTCTAAGCTAGTTTTCAATTCGAAAAAAATTTCTTTTTATAAATACTGTATGGAAAAAGGTGTTAATTATGTTCCGGAGCAGTTTGCAGCTCTACTGATAGATCTTTTTTTTCAATGGGCGGGCACGTGCCGATTAAGCATTGTCCACTAAAACCAAATTTTTTCCTTATAGGGCCTTTGAAAAGTTGTTTAAGTCAATATATATTTACCCTCATATTTGTGACAACTTTTAAGTTATGATTCTAGAATTTTACACCTCACCTTGTTAGCGCAAGCTCATTTTACTAATTGGGGACTGCACATCTTACTCATTGGAAAATTACTTTCCAATTAGTAATAGGTGGAAAAATTTTCCTAATTAAAAAAAATTGGGTCGTATACCAATTTTTAAAAAGCGACTTTTTAAAAAGAGCGTGAGATTTTTCTTAACGAGTCTTTTTTCCTACTTTATTTTGAACAATTTTTTTCAATATATATCCAGGACTTACCTCTAATAGATAAAGAATCAAAGCATGTTGTCACCGTATGTGCATTATCATGCTGGTTAACACATTCACCCGGGGACGTTCTTATCAAAATGTCACTTAAACAGCCTATACTATTTATATCATGCAGGCACGTGCCGATTAAGCATTGTCCACTAAAACTGCCCGAACGCATTGTGGCCATTTTATTATGCGGGCACCCAGTGGACGAACAGCGTTAACCCCTAATGAAAGGACGGACAAGTTAACATACATGGGCAAGCCGGAATTTGAATCCGGATCCAAGGCGTGATAGAATGCTTCTTAAGCCACTACACCACCTGGTAAGCATTCTACTTATAGATACGGTTAATATATTTTTTACATAACTCGCTTGCATGGTTAATATCTGCTGAACAATTGAAATCAACAGTCAGCACCGTCCTGTAACTAGGGCGGTGTCGTCGATACCGCCTCACAGAGAGCAAGGTTGCAAGAGGCTTCAAAAGCTGAAAAGCGATATAAATTTGCATTTCACAAAATTTTAGTCTTTCATCATAAAACGGCTTAGAAAGATCTTTAAGCAATGATAGTCAAGGGCTATACATGAATTCAAATGTAAACATTTCTTGTTTGAGTGCGAGACAATTATACTTTCTGAAATCTTGTGCGACCCCTGAAATGCGATCATCGGTCCTAATTTTTCCTTCGGAGAAAAAAATTCGCATTTAAAAAAGAAAAAAGTGAAAAAGAAACATAAAAAAAAATGTTTTTAATGCGAATTTTTCAAAAAGAGCGTGAGAATTTTTTTCTTAACCAGTCTCTTTTCCTATCTTATTATGAACATTTTTTTTTCAATACACATTCCACACTTCTCTCAAATAGGTAAAGAATTGTAGCGTATTGTCACCATATATACATTATCATGCTGGTTAACACATTCACGTCGGGACGTTTTTATCAAAATGTAACATAAACGGCCTATTCTTTTTATATCACACATACTATTACATCCTTACGCCTTAAATGTGACTCAGCTTCTGATAAAAGAGAGTTAAAAAAAAAACGCTTACTTGAAATATATTTTTTAAATGTATCATTTCATTATGTCGTTTATTTTATTTTTGTAAATAGACACATGTTAACTTAGACAAATTTGATTTTAATAACAGATACTAAAAAAAAAAAAAAAAACCTCTAAATTTGTAATATTTTCAAGTCCATGACTGAGTTATCTTAACGCTTGCGCAAATAAAATTTCTTGAGCGAACTTGCTTAATAGCTTTCAGTTCATGTTAGGAGGCCCCTATCAAGGTGTTAAGTAATCCATTCATTTAAGAATTGTGATCTCTAATTTTGTGACGATTCATTTTGTTCGCTAGATACTGAATTTCCAGCGGTACTGATTTTGGATGGTAAAATTAAGTCCTTATATTTTATCTGTTACACCAGTTCCCTTAGTTCGCTTACCACGATTTTACACTCTACGATAGCCGTATTAGCTACTCATATGAAAGTAACTGCGAATTTTTCAAATCTACCTAATTAAACAAATCAAGTCAGGGTTTCTTGATCGGGGTTGCAGGGGTTGTAAGACTCTATATAAGATTAGAGTGCTTATGAAAAAAATCTTCAACTGTATATCAACTCCTAGCCATCAATCTGCTGTACCAATAATTAAAAAAAAATTTAAAATAGTTCACGATATGAGATCGAGATTTTGATCATTTAAAACGCAGAGAAGGAATATTCTGAGTGCTAACTTACTATCCGCTATGATAATTATTTTAACAGTAGAAGTGAAAGTCCGTTGTCGAGGAAAAAAAAATTGAACATGACTACACTCAATATAGTTCACTTCGTCCACCTCAAATAAATAAGTTCATATTCACTTTTTATTATATATCGAAATTGAATTTCATGCTCTTCTGGAAACGCGCGGAATCTTTTGGCATTCGAAAGATTTCTTTTTGTGTACAAAGCCATTCTTATATCCATGCAGACGCTTTATTTGTGAAAAAAAATTAAACTATGTAATCTGGAAAAAACTATTTTAAAGGAAATTGAATCCCCCTTTACTTTCAAACCGTGATGAATATGGCGTCATATCGATTGCAGCAGCTCATTTTATCACGCAAATGATTCACCCTTTTTTTCTCTCGGAAATAAAAGAGAGCTGAAAACAGCAAAAAATCGCTTAAAAATGAGAGAACCGGCGGTTTTTCTATTTCTTAAAGTAGTTCAGATTGTTTTTCATATTTTTATACATTCAAAGGGCATTCCATGAAAACTGAGAGTAAAATCATAAAAAATCAAGAAATACATTTACAGCAAAAAATACATCATTCTTTTTCAAAATACCTTCTGTCAGATGATATGCAACGGTCCCATCGTTCAAACCACTTTTTAAAACAAGTAGAGAAGCTCTTTTCTGGAAGCTGTTTCAAAGAACCCTCCACTGCTGAAATAACTTCAGAATCTGTGTTAAGTTTTCTGCCACGGACCTTCTCCTTCAAAGTCGGAAACAGCCAGTAATAGCATGGTGCGAGATCTGGACTGTAAGGGGGAGGTGGCATGATTTTAATATTGCATTTACTAAGATATTGCTGAACAGAAGTAGCGACATGTGGGCGAGTATTATCGTGATGTAATGTCCAATTCCCTGAATCACTCATCTCCGTTTCTGTAGGGCAAATAAAACAGTTCTTTAAACAAGCACGGGGCTAGGAAAAAAATAAAATCGTCTGCTTTGTTTAGAATTTTGTATAAACGTACAGTTAACAGTTTGAAAAAATCACCTGCACTTCTATTTTTTAGTTTCGCGGTGTTGCCACTACGTAAAAAAATAACTCTTAGTTTTTATGGAATGCCCTTTGTAGTTATAAAAATTTGAAGCGGATCGTATTAATTGTGTAGATGTTAATACGCTTTTTATGCTTTTTAATATTTTTGAACATTTAATCTTCTTGGAGTAATGGCGGTAAAATATTTATATTGAAGTGGTTGCCCGGGATGGTTAAAGAGTATATTACAGAGTACAGAGGGTTACAGAGGTTACAGAGTACAGGGTTACAGAGTACAGAGGATATTTAAGTGGTTGTCCAGGATCATCGTTGCTATATATTAGGATGGGGTTTCACAGAGACGGTAGCACCACACACAGTGGACCATCGAAACGGCAGTAACATTGCAAAGGTTACCACACGCACTTGCCTATTTTGAGAAACGTAACAGTTGCCACATTTTGAGAAAGGAGAAATAAAAATTTATTTCACCCTTTATATTATGACTTAATGATGTGTGTTTGTGAACGTGTTTGTTTGTGAATAAGAAATAAAAATTTATTTCACCCTTTATATTATGACTTAATGATGTGTGTTTGTGAACGTGTGTGTTTGTGATGTGTGTATGTGTGTGTGTTACTGAATGTCGTGACTAATTAACACGACTTAAATGCTAGAAATGCCGGGAGGAAAACAAGAGTGGCAGTCGCACGCTTTTTACCGACAAGCACATCGCATAAATTCACCTTCCACAACTTTTTATTTCCTGCGAATCTCGGCTAAAATGCGAAAAAAAAAATAGTAAGCATCTTCTGTAGTCGTTGTATTTAGACTATATTGATTCGCCAACCACCGGTGGAGAACTAATGTCATGAATAAACAAACTCTATCCGTAGAAACACACTCATAACACCACTCACTGGCCGCCCAGATGGTGTAGTGGCTAGCTCGACCTACTACGAAGCCTTTGGGTCCGGGTTCGAATTGTGGCACGGGCAGGGTTTAAATTGCACGGATGTCTGTGTTTGCCGCACTATTGTTCCGTTTGTTATTAAATTCTATTTCTACTTATTATAAAAGAAGGTGTCTGTCAGCAGAGTTAAGGACAAACGGTTACACCTAGAAACACCAAATTAGGTACTCGGGAAGATGTAATTATGTAGTTGTGCACCTCGAAGCGATTTTTTCAAAATTCGACCTAGAATTTTATGTTTTATCCGATTTTTGGCATTCTTTCTCACCTAATTCGTAATAACGGCGGAAATTACGCTCGCAGCAAAACGGCATTTGTATCATCGGATAGAGGAGAAAATTTTCTTTTAAAAACAGTTTGTTCTGAATACGTAACATGATTTACCGATTTTTAGGAATTTTTTTACTAAGCATGTGCTTCGGCGAATTTTTTCGTAAAATAATTTTAAAACTGTCGCATCTTGAATTCTATCCGTCATAACTTTTTGATATTTTGACAAATCGTGAAACATTCTTTTCTCTCTCTTTTAAAACAAAAACGAAAAAATTATGTAAATTAGATGATTTTTTACGAATTTTAATGCAGCCCAATGTTTAGAATTTAATAGCATCAACGCGATCTTACGCCATTCATTACATTGCGATCACGGCACGAGAATTTATGTTCGATTGTTGCCACAGAAAGGATTAGAAAAAAGGGCTTTTTCCAACCAATCGAGTTTTTAAATGGGATATCGAAATTTCAATTCACAAGTGAGGATCAATGACGCCCGTTGCTTTAAGATACGTAAAAATTACGCCACAATTTTAGCTCATTTATTCCAGCTCTTTTTTCAACACAGGCAGACGATATTTTCATTAAATTTTAGTGTAGAAATAAACTCAGAAATTCACGATCACTATTATTAGAAGTGGTATTTTAATCCGTTGCTTATTTAAAAACTGAAATGTCTTAACGCAGCTGAAAATGTTCATTTTAAAAGTTACAAAGTTCGTTTTAAAGCGCGATATATTAAATTTTTTCTATTTACTTTTTTTATTTTTGGCATTTAATTATGGCGCAATCGTTGCCTAATATATGCATGCATGTTGCGAGTATAGTTTTATGTTAACGTTGTTTATTTTAACGTTCCTCCATAGCGGTCCTACATAAAGCAAAGTTTTAATGATACCGTTGAAAACTAATATGCGAAATATCGAAATTAACTCCCGCAACCACAATCGGGGTATCCTTTGCGGCAGTTAAACACTGACGTCATAAATTAAAAAAATGCGTGAAATTTGTAAACTCTGCAACTCTAACGCCCTGTCACAATTAAAGCGGGAATAAGTAGATCTTCGAGATTACACAGTTTGATGTTTTTTAGGAGACAGGACTATGGAGGATATATAAGATATCGCTATATTAGATACATGGATATATAAAATGGAACCCCTTGGATATTTTCTCCCCACGGTAAGATGAAATGGTTTGCGGCGCTAAGTACGCCAATCTTATAAAACTATGCATAAATTAAATATATATGGAGAGTTTCCTTAATGGCAACCATTATGTGAAATGATTATTATTTATGCTGATGCGTAGATTGCAAAGAATCGCCATAGAATCGAATGATCCCATGGAGGCCAAATAATAATCTAAACTGTTTCTTTTAAGCCAGCCTTGAAGAGGGAGAAGCGAAGATAGATAGTATTAATGTACGTAATAGGTAGTATTATTAGATTTGTAAGGATAATATGAATAAATCACAATATACCACGTTAATAAATATTTCATGATATTAAAAGTGTTTATCCTTTTTAAACGGTTGCCTTACAACCAACTAAATGAAAAGTAATTCTCATTTGCGTTAATATATCCCGCAGTAATTTCAACAGAGGAGACTACTTGAACTTTTTTTAAAAATGAAATTTTGTTTTGTCACATGCAGATATGATTTTAGTAAAATATTCGCTTCTTCGCGTATAAAGAGTGGGTGCGCAGCTATTTTAAAAACATCTCTTGAAAATAGCATAAATGAATTCAGAAGACCTCAAAACGTGTAAATACACCAAAATCTCGAAGTCTAATTTTTTCATGATTACTATACTTTCCTTACATGGTACATGTTCGGAAAGAAATAAACGGTTGTCCATTTCATGTAGTGTCTTAGGTATTTAATGCTGCAACTTGAACCTAAAAAACAGTATGATGTAGAAATAAGACATTTTCAAAGCCAGGAGTTCCCTGCAAACCATTAAGCTTTCCACTTTTTTGATAGTGAATGGCACTGACGTAGTTTTTTTTTTTAGTCATTATTCTGCAATGATGCCAAGTTAGTACTCATGACGCAAACGTTTTGTCAAGAGTCAAATAATTTTGCTTTTTTTTTTCTTTTTTTTTTCAGATTCCACATTGATTAAATTACACATGCAAGGAAAATTTTCGTTTCCTACCGTGCGAAGAACGGGTACGCAGCTAGTTTGGAATAAAAGAAATGTTAAAGGTATATTCAGGGGCATAAGACCATCTTCGAGACCTAGTCTAAACCTCAAGAAAAAACTCTCCATCACAACAAAAACAACACTACTCTCTCTCATAAATTAACAAACTCCATCTAACGTCAATTCACTCCAGATCTCCGTACCACCGCCAAATTACAGCCAACGTTCTGGACCATGCCAAACATAGACCGATCATCACCAAACTTGCCGTTGGCAAAGCATGTATCGAAATAGTTCAATAGTCACGTAGGAGGCCCTAAAGTCAAGTCTCTAAATATTGCTTTTGTGTCCTTTAAAACAATAAAGTACTTACGGTTACTGTTACAGGGAATTTTTTTTAATGACAACGCTCACTTTTTTCCTGCACAAACTGGTCAGAGCGTTGAAACTCACAAATGCTCCTGAAACCATATTTGCCATCTTTTCCTTAATATTAATTAACCCCTTTTTATGTACACCAATTTTCGGCTACGAATACAGCAAAATTTTAGTATTTTGCATTCCACATGAATAGCATTTTGATAAATTATCTAAAAAAATGTGTATACCTATAAAATGAAAGGAAATTACCCCTTTATATTCCAAAAACTGAAAATTTTTAAACATATTTTCAAAGTACAGAATCAGATAATGAACATACTATTTTATTTTCCGATTAAATGATTCGTGTAGTAAAATGTACTGACCAAAATGTGTTTCTTGGACAGTTCAATAAAATGGTTAGTTTTAATTTTGTATTACTTGAAAATCTCTTGTATTATATCTGTAGTACACCAAAATATTATTGAATTGTTTGGGAACAGTTTAAGCTCAGAACTTTTTAAACAATCACAGACATTCTTTTAAGACCTTCTCTTGACCTACAAAAAAAACACTATTAGTGGTGCAGCAATCACGAGTGCGACTGATCAAGAACAAAATACAGTTTCGTGTTACAATATTAATAAAATATCAAACTTTACAGATTAAAAAAAAATTATTTTATGCTCGCATTATTTTAGGAAAAAAGTCATCCAAATATTTTTAATATACTCTGATTAATTTATACAGCCTTAACTTATGTTGGAGTCTAGCAACACGGTGATATAAAGGGTTAATTATTCAGTGTAAAGGTCTGTCGCGACGTGAAACAACACATATGGTAAAATATGGTGGCTTAAAACATTTGCTAAGAAGAATATTGAACAGGGCAAATCACAACACAGAGTGGAGATTTATTGACGTTCTTGTAATCCAGAGGGATAGACAGAACTATGCATGGAAAGGTGTGCACGTTGAAAACTTGTAATTCCAATGAAAGGGCTTTACTTCACCTCTAGTATTTTGCATCTCGTTATTTACAATACTCATTTATGAAAGGCTTCATGCGATTTCTTTTAATCATAAGTGTATCGTTCCAATGTTTATGATGACGTTTCCGTGCACTCATCTATTTACGCAAGGGAAAAATATGGGTAAAGATATTTTATAAATGAAATTTTTAACTGTAAATGCAACCACTGAGAGCTATTTGATGTAATTTATCGCAATTCTAATAATTTCTCAAAAGTTACCTAAAACGTTTTAAATTTTAGCGTAAAAAGATACCTCTCATGCTTGCATAACTCACTTAAAGCAAATACAGATTTATAAATAAACAATATTCAGTTATTCCGTAAAAGTGCGTTTGTTTCACCATTCACATGCAATTGTTCTTTTGAATACGTAAATAGATTTTTATTTATTTTGTAGTTTTAAAGAACCCCGTACGTATTATAGTATGTTTACCCATTGAACAATATTTTATAAGACTTTCTATGAACCTATCACGATATTTTGGCAACCTGAAATTTAAACATGTTTTTTAATATAAAAAGAAACAATTTTACGTCTCGTTGAAGGACGTAAGTCACACTTATTCCGATATCAAGAAGCACTAACCGATTGGATGTCAATGCTGACTTTTCTATGCACTCATCAAGTAAAGCAAGAGAAAATGTGGGTGTGGCCATTTAAAAATTATTAAATTTTTAACTGTAACTGCAGCCACTGAACTGCAACGTTTGTTGTAAATTATCACAACTTTGAGTGCTCAGCTTCAAGACATTTTATCTGAAATCTGATTCCGATTGGATGAGCGGAGGTCAACAGCAATTAATATGTCAGGGAAGACTTTTTAAGGCCACCCAGTGTAACTGCTGAAACGTTATTATTTTTGTTTAAGTGAGCAAAATCTAATTTCCATAATATGTCCCATGAATTTATGATAGAAATCTTCATTTATTTCAAAGGCATAGTTTACTTAAAAATAATATATGTTTCTGTAATAAAAATATAGCAAATTTAACAATTTGACGCGTCATTTTATTAACTCATGTAGGAAAAATGGGGTACTATTTGTCTGTGTCTGGAAAACTTCAAGTTATCTAAGTGGCCTTCATTTTCATTTAACTTTCCATAGCTGACAACTACTTCGGAATATAGCTAACTACTTTTTAAAAAAATAACTTTCGGCTTAAAATGTAGCAAAATTTTTGTACTGGGCGCGAGAGCTGGTTACTATTGGGAAAGAAAAATAATATATATATATATATATGTATAAAAAGGTAATTTGGGTTTTACTAGTTTGGGTATTGTTCAAGCGGGTACTTTCACTGTAAGTTTTGCTTTCCTGTCATACTTGCCACGCGCGCTCTGGAGCTATGTTTTATTTATTTTGTTATTTGCCAGACATCAGGCCGTCGATTCTGAGTTCTTTAGATGTACACGTGTCCTCACGCCCTTGTAGGCCCGGATGCGGGTCATGTTGGTAAATGTGTGTGGTTCGATCAGAGATAAGAGAGAGGAGGAGTTGTGTCTTCGCAGACCACGTGGTGTGGTAAGCGTAAATACTCCCGCACATCGAAAATCGGGGGACTTCTGCCACTGGAACTGCTTCATGAGTCCACGCTGATTCTTGTACCCGTCTCCCCTCCCCTCTTCTCATTCTAAATTGTAACTTAAATGTAATGTTCAATAAACCATATTACCTGCCTTAACTCTGAAACTTTACTGGAAATATCTGACGTCACACACACACATATATATATATATATACTAGCTGAAGTACCCGTCGTTGACGGGTTAGTACTGAATGCAAATTTCTAAAAGCAAGAACTTTCGTCAGCATTGTTGGAGTACACAGAATGGATGTAGTATGTTGCCAAAGTAAAGAAAGCGCAATTATAATTTTTATGTATTGTTAAAATATTACAGGTTAGAGAGTCACTAAGAATTATCATTTCATTCGCTTTAGTCGTAATTATGGGATGCGCGAACGAATATTTACACATATTCAAATAATTTTCGCAAAATCTCAAAATCTAATCAACATTTTTGAAAAATTGGAACCTAGAATTTAAGTTGAGTGACAACTTATCATGTCACCCAATTTTGTTTAATTCCCTACTGTCTTTATTTCGTGATTCTGGAACAAACATTTTAGCATTTTTAAACGATTTTCAGAAAATCTCAAAATGTAATCAAAATATTTTAAAAATTCAACACCTATAAATTAAGATTAGCAACTACCTATCATATCACCAAATTTCGTATTAGTCGTTATTACGCAATGCTTGAAAAAATATAACCGCATTTTGGGAGAATTTTCACAAAATCTCAAAATCTAATAAAAAGTTTAAAAAATTGGACACCTATACTTTATGTTGAACAACAACCTATCATGTGACCAAATTTCATATCATTCGCTTTAGTCGTTATTACGTAATGTGTGAACAAAAATTCACTCAGTTTGAAACGATTTTCGCAAAATCTCAAAATCTGATGGGTTTTTTTTAGATGCTCATAGTTTAAGGTGACCACCGATCATTTCACCAAATACCATTTTTTCACCTTTGCAGTTATTACGTGATGTGCGAACACAATACGCAGTGTGAAACAATTTTCGCAAAATCTCAAAATCTAATCAAGATTTTTTTTTTAATTCGACGCCTATGTTTTAAGTTGAGTGACCACCTATCATGACACCCAATTTCATATCATTCGATTCAGTCGTTTTTACGTGATGCTTGAACACAAATTTACGCAGTTTTAAAGGATTTTCGCAAAATCTTAAAATACAATCAAGATTTTTAAAAAATTCGACGCCTATGTTTCAAGTTGAGTGACCACCTATCATGACACCCAATTTCATATCATTCGCTTCAGTCGTTTTTACGTGATGCTTGAATACAAATTTACGCAGCTTGAAAGGATTTTCGCAAAATCTCAAAATCCAATCAAGATTTTTTAAAAATTCGACGCCTATGTTTTAAGTTGAGTGACCACCTATCATGACACCCAATTTCATATCATTCGCTTCAGTCGTTTTTACGTGATGCTTGAACACAAATTTACGCAGTTTGAAACGATTTTCGCAAAATCTGAAAATCTAATCAAGATTTTTTTTTAATTCGACGCCTATGTTTTAAGTTGAGTGACCACCTATCATGACACCCAATTTCATATCACCATTCATATCATTCGCTTCAGCCGTTTTTACGTGATGCTTAAACAAAAAAAGCGTCACGGACAGAATGACAGAATGACAGACAGACAAACTTTTTTCTGAGGGTCCCATCGGATTCCCGGGTGCTTGAAACGGATAGAAATCGCAAAATGTTTGAATTCCAAGAAATGTACAGACAAAAGTCTAATTTGTTTATATATATATATATATATATATATATATATATATATATATATATATAAAAGTGGTTGATTATATTTCGTGTAAGTGGTCACCTTACTACCAACTACTACGAAATATAATCAACCACTTTTGGTTGATTATATTTCGTAGTAGTTGGAATCTATGACTTTCTAAAAGTAATAATTCAAGTACTGGTGGTCCAAATACATGTGAAGTTCCACTTATTTTTTGTACGAAAGATATGCGATTTTAAATCATATCCACTTCCTATATCAATGAATTTATCCGGGATAAAGTTTACCAGATATCTGCTAACCAAGTCAAACGCAATATAGATCTCATGTCCAATCAGATGAAGATGGATTTCTTTTAGAACAATTTAACAAGTTCGAAGTAAATAATTAATTAGCTTATATTAACTCAATTTCATTTTTGAATGGTCGGCGTTGTAATTCTATGCCTTTTTTCCCATTTGCATTTCATAAATGTTTCAACCATTCTCTTCCAGTGTGTATCCTGTTGTACGTATCCACCGTGTTCTATTCAGTCAGAAAAAAACAATGATTATTCACAATGATTAACATTACTTTACGCGCGTGTTACGGTACTGAAGTTTAATCTGTTGTTTTGTAATGACGTTGAACTTTAACCGATATACTGCTCTATTAATTTGCAGTAACGCTGAACTTTCACCGAAATACTGGTAAATTCTCTTGACTTTTGTTTTAATCGCCCATAACCTTGATGAAACCAAGATGCATCCAAGGACATACACTGGGGAGTGGTCCAGGGCGTCTGGACCTCCCCGAAATTCAGAATTTTGTTAACAAAATAATAATGATGATGCCTTTTTGCGAGAAATTCTGCCTTTTTCACCGTTTGGACCCCGAAAATTTTTTCTGGGTAAGGCTCTGGATGCATCTGTCTTGAATTCATCGAATATTTGGTCTAAACTTTGAAAAATAATTTTACACTGTACGTTTTTGGATTTCTGTATAAGAGAGAATCGTACAACACTTGCGGAATCTCGTACAAAATCATTACGGTTTTAATTCGTTATATTTATTTATCTTTGATTGTGGTCATGTTTATAAGATAAAGACAGTTTCTTCAAAGAAAGGCTTTTAGCAAAATTATACCAGTTTCTTCAAGATAACTGGGAAGAACTAAGTTATTTTTCGTCATTCTGTTGACAGTCGCATGATGACAATGTACTGTGTATCCCAATGCAGTATCCTAAATACAATATTTTAAAATAGAACCGAAAAAATAATAAAATAGAAAAAGAAAAATGAAAGAAAGAAAAGCATTCTGTAAAGATGGGTGTCTCTTTAGCACGCCTGTAGAACATGAGACGAAATTCTTTCGGAAAGCAAAGCGCACTTTGCAAGGCGCACTTCCCTGTAGACATATCACTTCCTTTCTGTTAAAAGGAATACATTTCTCAAGTTTTAAGTTACGAAGCAGATAATTCAAATTCTGCGTACATTCTATAAACGGCAGCAATTCGTACTGTCGGTCTCGAAATTCTCATCACTAAATCCTGTCTACTGCTTACGCATTTCTGAACGCATCTAAGCGAAAAAAAAGTTACACAACTTTAAAGTAAAAACAAAAATGCGTCGAGATTATTTCAAGCGTTTGTTCTTGTGATAGAAGAATTGGAGCTGAGATTGACTGAACCCGAGTGGCACCATTTTTAGATACAGAAAGCCTAACAACTGAAGTCATGACGTCATTACTAGATTTCCTGAAATGACATCATCACAGCTTTATTTTCAAAAAGTAAAACTATTTTAAATTTATGGTGAGTGCTACAAATATTAGAAAACATTTGAAGTTAAAGATAAAAATTAAAATACTTTACTGATACAAAATAGTTCATTATGACCTATTTCCGCATAGCTGCCAACTGCTCCGGAATATAATTAACCACTTTTTCTAAACAGTACATTTTCATAAAAATTTTTTCAAAGTAATAAGCAGGGCATCCGTCTAACTGAAAAATTTTGCTGTATTCTAAGCCGAAAAATCCCGTTTTAAAAAAAGTGTTTAGTTACATTCCGGAGCAGTTGGCAGCTATGTTTCTGTATCATATCATATAATTACTGAAGATTAAAAATTGCCATTTGTTGTAAAAATAATTTTTCACAATCTTAAATCATTAAAATATTTTATGCGTGAGGAAATTCTCCGCAAATTTGAAATAGTTGTATTTTGCCAAAATAAAACTATGATGACGTCATCTAAGAACATAGCTCTCAACTATTCCGGAATATCATTAACCACTTTTTCTGAACAGGAACATTGGACTCAAAATATAGCAGAAATTTTGAATTCGGCGCGGAGATTCATTGCCCTTTTGAAAAAATTCTTATAGAAATTTACTGTTCGCAAAAAGTGGTTAATGATATTCCGGAATAGTTGGCAGCTATGTCTTAGAAGATCCAGTAATGACGTCACAGCTTAAGTTCTAAGGCTTTCCATATCTAGGAGGTGTTGAACCGAGGCAGATTCAGACTCTACAATTTTTAATGGTTTTTCACTTGGGAACTCATCATATTTTATGTAGAGTGCAGGGCCGGACTGGACCGATGAAACGGCCCGGGCGATTCGACCAGACCGGCCCCCAACATTAGTGACGCATCTAGGATATTAGTTTACCGGTGGGGGGGGGGCAGAAATACAGATGAACTCTGTTATGCTAATGATAACGCTCTTATGGCGTTAAGAAATTCCGTACGTTTAATAACTCGCCTAAAGTGCAGAGGCTCATTCACAACGTCACTCGCTTATAGAATCTTAAATGGTCTGTTCCCTTCAATGACGTTAAAATCGAGTTCAACTATATGCAGCATTCGCCGAGAAGATTTATTTAACACGAATTTCTTTGTTGAGTCTTTTTTTTAAAATAATTTGAAGACAACTTAAAACAATTTCATTAAGTGATTCAGTCACAATTCTCTTTAAAAAAATTCACTTTAGTTTTTGCATTTAGGAAAAGAGGATTAGCCTCCTCCTTTGGAAGCTCCTATGGCTAACATCTTTGATAAGCATAAGAATGTAACAAAATAATAGTGAATTCCCAAAACAAAATATTTGTTTTGTTATTTAGTTGACCGCCAATCAATGAAACTGCCCTAAAGACTAAACGAATTCATTACATTCAATACATTCATACAATTTTAAATTCGTACTATAAAGTTTAATTCATAAACCGTATTGGCCCAAATACACAGTCCAGTCACATTAATGTGACTACCACCTCATTTCGACGTCAACGTGAAATAACTAATCACAAAAGGTATGTGGCAGACATTGCAGTGGAGTGTATATAAAGGATGTCCTAGGGCATCGGAAAGCATTTCAATCGTTGGCGTAATGCAGAAACGTAGCGAATTATTCGACGTCCAAAAAGGTATGATTATTGGCTTTCGGCGCAAGGGTTGAAGCACTGTTCGCGTGCCGCCATGGTAAAAGTATACCGTGCATGGCAAAACGGCACTATCCAAAATCAGCGGCGTGGCACATGTGGTGCACCACGGGCTATAGATGACAGAGGCGAACGAAGGCTACGGAGATGCGTTCGGGCGAATAGAGGTGCAACTGTTGAGCAACTGACCGCCCAGATGAACCAAGGGGCTACCAAGAGTGTATCCTCAACAACGGTTCAGCGAACGTTGCTGCCCATAGGCCTCCGCCGCAGACGCCTGGTTAATGCACCTATGCTGAGTGCTGTTCATCGGCGACGAAGGCTGGAATTTGCACGCCAGTACCGCAATTGGACGTCCACAGAGTGGCGACACGTGGCTTTTTCCGATGAATCACCTTTTATGTTCCATCGGATAGATGGACGTTGGCGTATACGGCGTGAAACGTCTGAAAGCAAACATCCTGCAACAATTGCTGGAAGGATCCAGGCTGGAGGAGGGAGCAGTACGGTTTGGGGAATGTTTCCTGGCATTCACTGGATGCACTCATCATTGTGGACGGCACGATGGATCAGCATAAGTACGCATCTGCCCTTGCGGACCATGTCCACCCCTACATGCGCATTATTTTCCTCTAGAATGATGGCATCTACCAGCAGGACAATGCGAGGTGTCATACAGCTCGCAGTGTATGTGCGCGGTTCGAAGAGCACCAGGATAAGTTTACCGTACTCCCCTGGCCAGCAAACTCACCGAATTTAAACCCAATCGAAAATCTGTGGGACCACCTCGATCGGGTTGTTCGCCCCATGGATCCTCAACCGCATAATCTAGCGCAGCTGGCCACGGCACTGGAGTCGGCATGGCTCAACATCCCAATGAACACCTTCAGAAACCTAATTGACTCTCTTCCGGCACGTCTCGCAGCGGTCCGCTCTGCCGAAGGTTGTTATTCTAGCTTTTGATAGGTGGTCAC
This sequence comes from Cheiracanthium punctorium, assembly GCA_038373885.1. Taxonomy (NCBI): domain Eukaryota; kingdom Metazoa; phylum Arthropoda; class Arachnida; order Araneae; family Cheiracanthiidae; genus Cheiracanthium; species Cheiracanthium punctorium. The sequence goes on along the minus strand of JAWZYV010013197.1, from coordinate 1,480,876 downwards.
ATTAATGTGACTGGACTGTGTATAACGCGGTACTTTTTGACTGATCATTTCCTGTTAAAAACCTGACTTGCGCTAAATTCGATGCCTAAATATAGGATTTTTCTAAGCATCTTGATGAACTATTTCGGGGTCGCGTTATATTCGGGCCAATACGGTAATAGAATAATGAAACATATATACTGACAAGCTAAAATATTATGACCATCTTCAATGAACTCGTCTGGATGACATGGAGAGTACATAATTAAATGGGAATGGTATTTAACTGTTGCTGGAGAAGGTGGGGAATCATTTTTGCTCTTACGTTTGTAAATGGTTGGAAAGGCGGTTGATCTAAGCGAATTTCATAGAGGGCAGATTCTAATGGCCCGAAAATTCCGAGCGAGTATCTCCGAAACTGCACGGCTGTTATTTGTTCACGATCTGCCGTTGTTGGTATTTATAAAAAGCCCAATACAATGCAGGTCCAACACAATGCAGGCAGGCCAATACAATGCAGGTCCGAGGACAAGTGTTTCGGAACGCACAGTTTAGTGGACACTGTTGGTTATGGGACTGCGGAGATGACGTCCTACTCGTGTGCCTTTACCAAGCGTCATTGTCAACTACGCCTACAGTGGGCACGGGAACATCGAGACTGGATTATGGATATGGGGAAGAGAGTTGTGCGGTAGGATGAATCCCCGTTTCTCCTTCATCACGTCGATGGTCATGTCAGGGTATGCCGTATTTCAGGAGAACAGCTGCTCCCCTCTTCCCGGTAGCTCAGATCTCAAACCCTTCCATGCTCCAATATATCGACTTTGCGTGACCGCCCCTTGAATATTTGCTTCAACCTGTCACTAGTTATCTACCCGAGAACTCGTGGCATCCATGCCCAAGACGATTTGCAGCTATTTTGAAGGCCAAAGGAGGCGCAACGCGTTATTGAGTAGGTGGTCATTATGCTTTGGCTCTTCAGTGTATATCAATTAATTCTTCAACATTTAATCTTCATTGGCAAACTATGAGCAACAAAACTTTTGAGCCCCTTTATTTCTAGCACAAAGAAAATTGCCCAGTTAGTCCTCGCATGCACTCACTAAATAAAGGCTGCTTACATGATCAGACCATACGGGTTGAGTCATAGGGACCCATAGTTGCTGCTCGGGCCCCTCCTATAATTTGTCCTAATATATGCAGTTATATGTAGTTCGAGTGTGAAACTTGAGCACAAGCACACCCAATAATTTTGCAAATTTTACGCTAAAAAACGTGAAAAAGCAACGAAACCGCCGCTATTCAAATAATTAAACTACACTTTAAACAAGACTACCTTAAAAAACATAGAGCGATTTTCACAGATAGTAATTGCGATATTACACATTAAATAATTTTATTTTTTAATAAAAAATTGTGAATTTAGTTACCGTCTAGTTTTTTTTTTTTTCTTAGTAGAATATTTGCGTGCTTTTGTTTTTTTAAACACATTTTTTCTATTCTGACAATTGTTTTTAAGACAATTTTGAGGCGTTATGAGTCCGGACTGACCTAAGCCTATATAAAGGTCTGTAGACAGTAATGTTTAAAAGTCCTGTTGAATGGGGATGCCGATCATTGCCTCTACCCCGCATTGTAAACAGCTTGTCTGAATTAGAGACCTGCACGGGCCGGCCTGAAAAGTGCGTGCCGGCTACGAGTACGGGATTAATAAATCTGTTGTTAATGGACTTGTGTAACGTGATTTTTTTTTTCGTCTTCTTGCAACCCGAAAAGAAAAGTTTTTAGAAATTGGCTTCTGAAGGTAATAAATTGTGGAATCATGGGACTATTACTCCGTTTACTTTCAAAAACATTAGTGTGGGAAAGTTTTCAAGTTTTGTTGCTCTTAGAAAACGATGTTATAAACGTCCGTTTTTGTTTTGCATTACAATTTACTAGTGGTGGCGGACTTTGCCTGACGAGTGGGCCACCTTACCGACGAAGGGCCCAAATAATAAAACCATACAGAAAGGTAGAATTTTAAATTTCAATGCATGTATTTGCACTACAGGATTATTTTACTATTTTACACTATCATTAATTTGGATATAATTATTATTTTAATGCAGCAGTTAATATTAACAACTTTGTTTAACCCATTTGTACCCAGGTATTTTTGCGGCTTTCTTCGATTTTTGCTAATACCATCAGTAATAGATAAATTTCTGATGCCAACTTCTTGAAAAGGGCTGATTTCTTTCAAAATCATTATGTATAAAAGTTGAAATGTCATCATCCTACTGGGTCATGTTAAAATATTTTGAGGCGTTGAGGTTCGATTCCCGTGAATAAATGCTAGGAAAAATAAATAACGCTTTCGACTGATAGCGAAAATGCCGTCCCAGAAAAGGGACTCCAGGCATAAATGGATTAATATAAAATGCCTGAAAAATATTTATTGATTGATGTATTGTGTATTGTTTAGGTTTTTTTTTAAATTTCTGGGATTTTAGAATTTTTTTTCGAAATTATGGGTCAATACGGCTCGGGCCGGAGCTTGATGTTTGTTTCAAATATGTTACGGGCTTGGGCCGGGCCAGCACTCAATTTTCAGGCCCGTGCAGGTCTCTAGTCTCAATGCGTATATTTAAAAAGTTCTATAAAGCTCATTGCAATTTTAATCATTATAAAGATAGTTTAGATATGGGAAGCATTATTCAGCATACAAGATAGCCCCCCCCCCCATCCTTCCCTTGCACATGTTGCGTCTCAACCTTGCGGGTCGCTGTCGTGTTTAGGCCTTCTAGACCACCGGTCCACATGGCAATCGGCCCTGGTAGAGTGTCCCAGAATTTACGCAAGATTGCAGTTAAATAGAAAACATAGTTTTTTTTTTTTTCAATTGCATATTTTTTTCATTGAAACATAAAATGCATTGGATAGGGTTATGCATAGAATAGCACATCGGGCAAATGGACCTCCACGGCTTTCCTGGCACATACGCACTCTTTTGTCTAAATTTTCCAGGACGTTTTTAAATAAATGTGGCTGAATTTCTTTCACGCAGCGTTGAGTCCTCCGCACATCAGCCTTCAATGTACCGGTGGATATGGGCTTGTTGACATAGACATAGCTGACAACTCTTTCGATTTTATTGGAAGATGTTCCACCACAATTTTTAAACAGTTTTATTCAACACTAAACATTTGGATACGTTTTAAACTGCCACGTTGAGACTAGTGATGGAAAATTGTCCGATGAAATCGGAAGACTTGGCAGCCATTCATCAGCCCATGTCTCTAAGAAGCAACAAAAAAAGAAATCATCATTTATAGTCAAAGTCATTATGAATCAAACTTTCATTATATTTGAAACGTTGTTCAGCGATGAAAACGCGTTGTTCTGTCGTACAGTGGTGCACTTTTTATCAACCCTAAACTATCTGCTGTCAAACTGTTTTCCATTTTTTTGTTTGTTTCAAAGAGTAGATTAATTAATTTTCTACTTAACTCAAATCTTGCGTAAATTTTGGGACACTCTTTAAAAGTTCAATCAAATTTTATTCATATAAATAAAATATTAGATATTTATCACTACATTCAAACAGCTTCATAGCAGCATAAAATGAATGTTGTAAATATGTTATTGATTCATACAACATGTATCTATCTTTCAAAACATTATATTTCTTTCACACTGTTTAAGGTGTTTAAACGTGTAAATTAACCTTCAGAACTTAAGCTAATGAAGGGGGAAAAAATGTTTATATTTTTCAGAAATGACATTTTCGTTCCAATGCCATAAAAAGTATTTTTCTAGCAAAAGTGTCACGGAAGTGCTGTTTAACAAAATATGTCATCACCCGGCATTTCCTTCCATAAAATATATTCTGAGAAGAACACCACAGTGAGTCATGTGTCAAAAAATTATACGAATGGATCCACATTTATAATCAAATCTAAAAAACACGGAAAATCCGACCTCTTTCCCCTCTTTCCTCTTTCTCTCTCTCTCTCTCTCTCTCTCTCTCTCTCTCTCTCTCTCTCTCTCTCTCTCTCTCTCTCTCTCCCCCCTCTCTCTTTTCGTTAAGATACCGAAATGTTGGCTCAAACATTAAACTCTTTAACTATTGTTAATTGGTTCTCATTCCCCTAGTATTACATTAAATAAGTATATAAATGCATATGTGCAATTATTTGATAATATATACAGCAGAGATCATAAAAGAATTTAAATTTGAAAAAAAGAAATTGTGCTTCAGGGAAAAGGAGAGAATTTGTGTGCAATTTTTTTCTGTAACTATAAATAATGTTTTATAAGTATAAATAATGTTAGCATAGACTAAATATGCAAACTAGAAAATTTTCAAAGGCAATGTTTTTCTATGTTTTTTTCTGTGTGTTTTTCTATGTTTTTTCAAAAGCAATGTTGCCTATGTTGTTTCAAAGGCAATGCTTTCTATGTTTTTTTCTATGTTATTCTATGTTTTTTTTCTTAAAAGAAAGGACGTGAATCTTCTGTGACAAAACAATGCAAATGTCCTGTGAGTAAAATTATTAACATTTACTGAACTTGGTATATAAATATATATATAGAATGTCCTAAAAACATTGTCCTCGGCTTTTATTCGTTAAATATTGACCATTGACATATATAATAAATTGCAAAGTTATGCTACAAAAAAAAAAAAGAAAAGAAAAGAAAAAACAGAATTTTATAAAATCGATTAAAATTTTCAAGGCATTAAATCTGAGTGAACACAAAATGTAAATTTTTACACTATCCTCGTAAAAAAATATCCCAATTAATAAACTGTTCTTCAGGTATTGATTAGATGATATAAAAAATTCAGCTTTATTCCATAAATATATGTAAACAAAACTGATCCGGAGCAATACATGAATTTAAATGTAAACATTTATAGCTGGTGCAAATAATTGTTTTCTTTCGTAATTTCTTTACAACCCCTGAAACGCAGTCAGCTGGTGTGATTTTTTCCCCCTTCAAGAGTTATTGAAGAGTGGTTTAAGTTACCATACGTTTACTTTCGTAACTCGAACACGTTGTAGGATAAAATGCTAAATTTTTGTACATAACTCATTAGTATAAGGAGCATGCTTCACTAATTGGGTATTTTTTGTTCAGGGGATGTATAAAAATTTAATTTTTGTACTTACTCACATTTAAACCACTGATTTTTCATAAAACTCTGTACCTTTTTTCAAGCAACTTTGTAATTTATCATGTATGATCAATTTTAAATGAATAAAAGCGGAGGTAAATGTTTTGGGGATACCTTGTATATATTTCAACTTTTAAATTGTTAAAATGCGTAAGGAATTTATTGTTAAAATGTGGTGGTGAGAGGATAACATGAAAATAATATTAATGCTTGACATTTTCCATCGATAGAGAAGTGCAATCAGAACTTCAGTGCAAGATCATCTTGCAGAGGTTCAGCTTAGGATTTTCTTTTGAATTCAGGGGCTGTGTAGTGTATCCTGCAGTTGAATTCTGATGCAAATAACCTTTTAAGCCGAAATCAGGCCGAGATAATTTTATGAATCAAATCCCAATACTTTTTATTATAAATTGATATCCTCTATTAATGAATGTCCATGGTCGATCAATTACGATTACAACCTCGGTCATTTTATCTTGCGTTATATATCGGAAGTCGATCCTACAATTTTTGTTAAGTTTCTGGAAGTAATACGCTGAGGAAGGTACGCTAAGGAAAGCGGTTACAGTAAGGGCTGGAATCAAAGCCATGCTTTTCTAAGACCAAACCAGAGCTGCAATCGGAGTCAACGCCTTTTAGATCGCACTGCAGCACTGATAATTTCGCCCTGTTGATACAAATAAACAAAGCTTCTCGTGAAATACATGCGTCAGCTCAAGTTCCCCTTTTTACGGACATATAAAAATAACACCATTTCCTTACCGTGAATTAAAGTATCACATATTTTCTGCGAATCTCATTTAAGTACGATTTGTTCTGTATTGCGTTGCTCGTGTACATGTTTTAATATAAATTTAGCAATTATGATCTCACGTCTGAATGAAATAAAATATTTTCAGCTAGAATTCATTGAATATACTTTCCGTTGAATACACTTAGTCTTTCAAAAGCTTTTCAGATATGAAAATCTCGTTGTGATGGTATTAAACATTAAAAAATTCACTTTCAAGCTTACTTTAAGAAGTATTAATTTCATATTCTGTTTCAGAGAGTATTTATAAATTATAATCTCTCGTGTTTAAATCAAAAGTATTAATCAAAAAATAATTTCACGTATGTACTATTTATCCCGCTATTATTTAAAATCTATTCAGAAATGTCAATTCCTTTGTGGTGATATTTAAAATATTAATCACATTTAAAGCTCATTTTAGAATTCCATATTTTCTTTCATGCTTTTAAGTACATTTAAGAATTAAGATCTCATTACGCCTAAATTATACAAAATTTTCGCTCAGAATGTATTGAGAAACAATGCATATTATATTTTAAAAGCTATTTAGCAAAGGCAGTCTCTATGGTATTAAACAATAACAATTTCACTTAAAGCTCTTTTTAACTGGAATTACTTCCCTATTCTGTTAAATGTTTTAATTTAAATTTGCATTCCATATAATGTTGTTATATCTAAAAGAAAATTATCACTCTTCATACAGTATTGTGACGTCGTAAGATGCTTACATACTGGTCACAATGTGACTTTGTGACTTGTTCGTCACAGAGAGATTGTGACGACGGACAATGTCCGCCTTGGACAAATTTTGTGACGTAAAATTACGACCATCATAGGCATCTCATACGGACCTTTAGGCACTTCACTGAGTGAAATTACACTGTGGTGTCACTCTGTAACTTCACATGTTTGTCTTACAGTGACGCCTCGACGTCATTATGTAACTTCACATGTTTGTCACCGTGGCTGACGAGATCTACAGGTTACGACGATAACATTTTGGTCACACCCTTTCGCACTCAAAGAGTCATGTGAACTAGAGGTGTGACCATCTCAGTATAGTAATATTGAACTAAGTCACACCCCCTTGGTCACACGACTTTTAGAGTGCAAAGAGGTGTGACTAAAATGTCAGCACAATAGCCTGCGTATATCGTAAGCCTCGTTTGTCTTGAAAGGAAGTCAAAGAATGCTTGCATTTACATCGCATTTGTGATGTGATGAAATCTAACATCCCTGAAGGCCACTGCCAGCATCATTGCTGCATGGATCTAAACTGTTTTTTCAGGTACTCACTCCATATTTTAAGAATTGTAATCACTATACGAGAGAATTAAACAATAACACTTTTGCTTAAATCCCATTTTAAGTACTATCGATGTTTTGTGAAACGTTTAAATTATCATTTAAAAATCTTATGTAATTACACTGCGTCTAAATCAAAACTATCACTCTAAACACCTGATGACGTAATTAGTTAATAATAAATTACGTTAAACATCATTTTAAGTACCATTAATTCTTTATCCTGTTAAGTGCATAAATTCAATTTAGAAATTTTGTATACTATCACTGCGTCTCTAAATCAAAATGATCAGTTTAAACTCATTTAAAGAATTATTCATTCTACTCCACAAGAATTGTTATCTCTCTATGCCGTTAATAAGCAATTATTTTTTCCAATGTGTAGGTACTGGCTACAAGCCTTTCGCCACTACTAAGACCCGAACCACTGTTCATTTCATTATGGGTTAACCCAATGGGTGGCCCAAGTTACCCCCTATGAAAGGACGGACAATTTAACACCCATATTCAAGCCCCGGACCCTGGGCTGCTTTAATAAACAATAAGAGTGCCATTTAAACCTCAGTTCAAGTACCATTAACTTCATATTTTTTGATTTCTTAAATTCATGTTTCGGAATCTTGTTCAATATTGCTACGTTCGTTAAATGAGTAAAAAGACCACTTTTACTCATTTAACGAACATTTCATTCTATTTTATAGAAAATAGAAACTCTATATGACGTTTTTAAGCAGTAACAGTTTCATTTTGATCACAATTGAAACGCCATTGACTGCTAAACGGTTAAATTCTTATTTAGAAACCGTGTGTAATAATAGCGTAACGTCTCTAAACCAAGATGATCAAGACTATATAAATTCATTTAACGAGCCTTTCATTTTATTTTATAGAAAGATTATTTTATAGAAATTGTAATCTCTCTATGAAGTTATGAAACAATCACGGTTTCACTTAATTCTCGATTCAAGTGCCATTAACTAAATGCACTGTACCGCGTTCAAGTTTACATTTAGAAATCGCGAGTGAAGTCGCTACGTCTAAATAAAAATTATCACACTCAACTCATTTGGCGAACTCATACTTTCTTTTTTTAAGAAATGATGAACTTCGTATTAAACTATTATAGTTTCACCAGCTCACTTTAAAGAATCCCAGGTCATCCGTATGTAAGTCTCGGCTGCAACAGGAAGCCTGTGGCAGAAACGAAGGCCCACCCCGGTCGATGTTGGTGCTAAGTGAACAGGGACCGCGAATTTTATAGCCACTCAATGGCAGTTAAGGGCCGATTTTATGGGCCCGAGAAAAGCGAATACGCGGGCAGTAAACGGCCTGGAGCCGCGGCACAAATACGAGGCTCTAAAAATTGAGATATAATGCGACAGTTAAGGTTTATTTCCCTCAAATAAGCGGCTGGGGTCCCCATGCACAGAATGGATTCCTGCGGTATCCAGGATTAAGTAGCGATCACGACAGCGGCACGGTCAGAGATTAAGGCACCGCTCATGAAGCCTTATACCTCTTTTTTTTATGAAGACTATCTTTATTTGGTGCCTGTTTATTGAAGGTCAACTCGCGGAAGCTAGCGTCGTTGCTTGCTGGGAAGATATTAAAGCACGTACTTGGACTGCTACTAGTTACGAGATTTTTGTATTCTCTGGACAAAAGTTCGGAAGAATAAATGAGGTTTTATGCTATTGCGTTCTAAAAATTGAATATTATAAGATTCTTGAATCAAAAAAAAGTATTTTGGTTGGCAATAGAAATCCGTATTCGAACGAAATTAGTTTAAAGCTTGTCTAGCAGAATATCCTTTAATGTCGGGTGGAAATGCAGAAATATGCTGTAACTTTTTTTTTTCAGATCATTTTATATAATTAGATATCTTTTTGTCTTTTCAAAATATTACAAAGCAGGAAGGTATAGATTGATTTCTTTTTTTCAAAAAATTTGAAAGCATGCATTTGGATTGCTTTAATTTTGTTTACATCAAATCCGCAGTTAGAGAAACTTAGATTTCTACATCTCTTTCAGATCATTGCTAGTTACTTCTAGAAGAGCAATTTCCATAATCCGAAACCTTTATGTTTTCATTGTGCTTCATGGTTGATTACTTGGTTGGAGGTTCGATGTTTCTTTTCGTGTCTTCCCTATTTTAAAAGCAAACTGTCACATTTTGCATCGCATTACTTGTCGGAGAGCCAATTAGAAATGGAATTTCCTAAGATTTCTGTTATAGGATATGGAAATGCAAAAACAGTTTTAAAAATTAACCTAACAAACAAGATAGTTCGTAAATCGTACTTAGAAGCTGAACAATAAACGCGCTCCAGTTAAATTAAGAAGAGATTCATTTTTATTGAAAATGATATCATGGTAAAATTTTTATAAAAAATTGTTTTCTGCGGCAAATTTTAAATTTTCCAAATTAATTTTTATCACATTTGGACAATTTTCATGTATTGAGTACAACTGAACTACAAAACCCTGAAAACTTCAGGGTGTTGTAGAGCTCAGCTACGTAGTTAAATACTTTTTATTGTAGAAAGTGTCTGTTGGAAAACGCTGTTTTCGTAAACCAAGAAATAACCAATTTTAAAACAGCGCAATAAACTCATATGCATTGCGTAAATCTGCAGAACGTGGAGTTCTGTAGTAGTATAATTGAAACCTAAATGTTACTTCTATGCATTCTGTTTAACATACATTATTAAGGAAATATATATATTTACAAAAATTTTTCGTACGATCTCAAATAAAAAAAACAAGAACTATCGTTTGCAAAACACGGGGAAGGGGGAATTCAGGTGAAAAGACAAAATACATTTTAAATTTTCATTTGCGAAAAATAATTCATTAAACTGCAATCTTCTAAGTTATTAAAAAAAGCCTACTTTGTAATGTTTTCTAGATGTACGAAAAGCTTACGGTATAATTTGAATCTTAAAATAATTGATATTTTGGCAATTCTGGAGGTAAAATATTTCGAGTTAATTTATTTTTCTCTGTAAATGCCAAGTTTATCCGTAGAATATTTGTTTCTAAGCGTGAAAATAATAACTGCACAATACGCAAAAATTTATGTTTTGACATGAGAAATAAACATTAAGTTTATTTCACATGTTTGTCAGCTTCATGCTGGCATTGAGGTCTTTTCTTTTTTAGTCTCATACTCATACACACATTAATTCATATTTCTTTTATTATTAATTTAACATTTCGTTAATATAACCTTTAAATCTTTTACATTACGGCAAAACTTAACAATCATACCAAAATATAAAGAAATTTCCCTTTGCTTCTTTTTTTTTCTCAATAATAATACTGTTGCCCTTTTAAAAATAACTGTTCACAATCATGTAATGTTCAGCTGCTGTTACGTCAATTATTCTGACTTTACCTGAAATAATACTCCATAAACAGCCTAAATTGTTTACCTTCCTACTACAAGGGCGGATTAAAGAAGGGGTGGAGGGGGCGACCGCCCCCCCCGAGAAAAAAGAAATTAATGTAAAATATCCTATTTTACTTCCACAAAATGGATGTATATGTCAATCTTCTAAGTAATCGCCCCCACCGACAAACAATCCGCCCCTCCGACAAACAATCCGCCCCCCCCGATAAACTTGCAATAATCCGCCACTGTCCTACTAACCATCCAAATGGTTATAGAATAAGGCAACATTGGAAGGGGGACTTGACACTATAAATCTTGCAAAAATATCAAGATTTCGTTATTTTTACTTCAGTAATACGCATTTGCAACTGTTATATAATAACAAATACTTATATTCACCTATTTATAAGCGATTCAGCTGACTACAACGGGCGCTCACATTCTACGAACTACCTGACTAAATGCGCTTCTGTTTCCATTGATTGCTATGTTCTATTAATAAGGGTTGAGAAACCACATGCTTTATTGCAACGTTCTTTGGGACACGTGGACCCAAAGTGTAATCTGAGTACCACTTTCTTTCTGATTCTCGGAGGCAGAAAATAGAGTCTATATTCTGAGGAGTTACCTAGCAACGGAAAAGCATTTTGCAGCTACCATTATCGTCTCTGCACTGAAACTGTATCCGTTGGTACTACGATGGTCGAGGTCTTTCTGCATAAACCCGAAAATCTGCAGCTTTTAAGGTAATAAGCTATCTCCCGAGAAATTCTAGATTATTTCTGTTATTGGATTTCATTAAAATAGAGTTTCGAAAGTTAAGGCTCTGATCTTGTAAAAGGAAACTGCACTCATTGCGCAGTTCTGGAACAGTTGAAGAGTGAAGTTCCGTAAGCTTCAGTAGGGAGGTTTAAGGAGGGTTCGCCAATCAATTCACCCTCCCCCCCTCTTTTAATAAAGTTGCACTAGATTTCAAATGCTTTTTTAATCTTTTAATGAAAAAGAAGTGCACAACACCTGAAATTTGTTTTCTTGTAACATTTATAAAAGACCATAATGCTTCTTCTCGAACTGTGCTTAACCATGCTTGTAAACTTGCATGTTCATTAAGAAAACCAATGCTAAATACTGTAAAATTAAGGGGTTTTTTACATGAAAGTTTAATAACTCATAAGTTTACTGTTCTAAGTTGACTTGTGAAGTTCTGATTCTTAATGCACTCGTCTGAAAAATTGGGTAAAGTAGTGACGTTGTCATCTGTGCTTTGGGGGGTTAAAAGAATGGCAATTTAACATTTAGAGTTAAATTAATTATTTAAATAGAATTAAATTTATAGTTAAATGTAATTATTTATATTAAAGATGTGTTTATTAATGTGCTAAATAGCTGAGACGTGTTTTAATATTACCTGAACTGCAGTTTTCACCGCAATACACCAACTTTTAATGCCAACAAAAGTACCACGAAATATATATATTTCTAGCTTTTTACTAACTTAAAATCCTGAAATAATATTTCGGAGCTATATATTTATATATATTTTTTTTCATTACAATCTTTTTCTTCCCCCTCCTCCCGTTTTTTAATTTATGTATTTATTTAGCTCCTGTTAGATGAAGTTATTATGCAGTAAAGACAACTTTAAGTTCTTGACTTTTTTTTAAAGTCAAAATCTAAAAGGGGGGGGTGCAAGCTGCTAGTTTTGGCACTGATAGTAAATTTATCGTTTGCCTTAGAAAATTTCCTATTATTGTGTGGAACACGAAATTTAAAGACGGAATACTATCTCCACGGGCACCTCACGGGATCAGTATTCTGCTATATGCAGCAGGACAAAAATTATTTTTGCTCACTTCAGTATTGTCCGTTTAGTGTTTAAATGTAAGACATCTATTTTATCGAAAATGTTTACTGTGGCTTAAGGTATGTCCTTCCTAACACTGAAGATCCCCGTAGAGGAATCGGGAACCAAGTTTGATTCAAGTTAATTTTAAGGAAAAGCTACATTGTTACTAATGACACCAACTATTTTTATTGAAAATAAATGTTTGGAATGTTTCAAAAAAATTATGTACTGGGAATCCCTCATTTTAGAAGAGGTTGCGCAGAAAACATAATTGCTGAAGCATCAGTCAAATTGAGACTATTGAACAGTGGTTTACCTTAATTTCCAGTGCTTGACAAATTTTATATCTTATCGACAGCATTTTAGCTTCATCTTTAAATTAAAAATCAATTTTCATGGGCAAAATTTGATAATCCATAAAATTATTTCTTGTATGATGCCCCGCAGGGGCCTAATCACTAAGCTCCGTTCCCATACGAACACGGAAAGTCAAGCAGTACCGGCTTGGCCAGATCATGGGAGGGTGAAAACCTCTCTCGGCTGGGGTACTGTGGAACCGTGTACTCTTATGGGAGCTGGTGCACGTAAAATCTGCTTGTGGCACCAATGTACTGCATGTTCAAACGATATCTCTGAAGGAAGGGTGCAGACTTCAGGTGCTAGGTCTGCCATCTGGAATCGGTTCAAAATTACGAGACCACCATAGGAAGCAATGTTAGTCTGCCGAAAAAGTCCTCCCATAATGAAACGACCAACATTTACGGCCCTCGTAGCGGTCAAGTCGCTAGAAAAAAAAAAAAAAAATCTAATGTGATTGTCTCCAGTACATGTTTTTGAGCAATCAAAAATAATTATTTATTTGTCTTACGATACTCGCTAGTCTGAATTATCAAGAAAGTTAGTTTTACCTCACGGCATTACGCAGTAAAAAGGTGTTCCCACCAATTGGCTCTGCGCGAGACCGATTTTTATCTCCGAGAAACTTAGTAGACGGTCCCTGACTGCTCACCATTTTAAAACATCGTGTTTCGGAATGAGTGAATTTTATGTCGATAGATGGCGACAGATTCGACGGCGGAAAAACATTTGCGTAAAAAAATGTCATCTCGAATGCAGGCGAGCTCCCTTGAATGTAATTGACTGATAATGATCCCCTCGGAGAGAGGAAAGGGGAATAAGAGAGAAGACGGAAAAAGGGGAGAGAATAAAATAAAAAAAATAAAATAAAAAATGAATGAAAACCCCAGAGAAAGACCGACTAGTTTTATTTGCAATGGAGCTTCAATAGCACTTCCGCTGGAGATTGAAACGATTTATTCCTTTAATTTGAATTCGAGCTCGACTTTTTCTCTCCGAGCGATATAAGTGTTGTAATTGAAGAGTGTTTGAGTCAGAGGAATATTGGATGTTAGGCACCATCTCCTAACCGTGGTTTTCCCCGAATTCCGCTTCTTTCGCTGTGCGCTAGATGCTGGTGTTACATGGGAGAGATGAGGGAGGTGAAATTGTCAGCCAAATTACCGCTGTTACTTCTTCAATCTGGGCTGATGAGAAAAAAATCTATGAAAGAACAGAAAAAATAAAAAAAAAAAATCAGAGAAATTGAGCTACCTTAGTTGTTAGTTTAAGGCTTTAGTGCATTATTTAATTACAGCTGAAAGCAGTTTCCCCCCCCCCCGTCTTTCTTTCTCTTGACATACGCTTTGGCGATGCTGAACCAGTAATTACTTAGCTGTAAAAATTTTAGTTGTCCTTTAAAAAGAAAATTTTATGATTTCTTCTGGAAAATTTGTGAGAGGAAGGGTAAAGCAGGACTGCAAATGAAATGATTTAAAATCTATTTTAACTTCCCGCGCGGTAATCGGGTGTGCGTTTTGATATTACGCTTTGAATAATTTAAGTGTCTTTCGATGTAAACCATACGATTAAGCGATACTTTTCAAATGTGGCACAAATAAGTTCCGGTTCACCGTTTTAAAGTTTGAATTGCTTAATGTATCTTTAATCGAAGATCCTGTCAAGTTTATTGAACGGGCCTCGGTGTTTATTAGTTCCGTCGGAGTGTGTGCAGCTATTGGTTTATGAATTACAAGAATTTTACACGGATTTCGATATAGCCGCTATTGCTTTGGAAGAGAGATTTTCCCAATTCGGATACGAGAGAGATTTAGTTATGCCTAAACATATTTTGGTTTGTTATTTTCATGGGATTTCTTTTGCCGGTTGAACGTAATAATGAAATATGCTCTGGGATTTTTCTTGGTACTGCTTAAGTTTTATGCGAATTCTCGGCTTCAGTCGAAGAGTTTGTTATGTTAGTTGATTCTACGAATACAGGATGTCCCAGAAAGGTGGTACCGCGCTTTAATTCTTTTTCTATTAGAGATAAGTGAGCATTCTAAATTGAAAACATGTTAAAAATAAGGTGGGAAAAAAGACTACGATGAGAAAAATTTCCTCTGGTTAATTTTCAAAAAGTTACACTTCTTAAGTTTATTCGACTCCGTATAAAAAAGAATTCCTAGTTAGTAAAATGTGCCCGATACACTAATGAAGTTATGTACAGAGTTGGAAAAGTATAGTGTCAGAGGTATGAAGATAAATGTATGCTGACTTAAACCATTTCTCAATGGTTCTCGATGGGAAAAATATCTCGTCGGATGATCGGATTTCAGGGGTCGTAGAAATTACTAAAGAAAAAAAAATTCCACTCTAGCAATAAACGTTCACATTAAAACTTACGTATAGCCCACTTGCCTCTAATGTTACCACCTTTTTCCGGACATCCTGTAGATTAAAACCCATAGGCGCACCCCATAGAAATAATACACTACGGTGTTATTATATCTATGGCGCACCCACAGAGGGGGGGCTATGGGGGCTAAAACCTGCCCTTAGGATGGAGAATTAGAAGTGAAAAGCTCTTAAAAATAGAAAATTTTCACTCAATGAATTGAAATATTTTATTTTTAAAAATTCTCTTCAATTTCTAAAATTTATTTTTAAGTCCTTAAAAAAAATACTTACAGTTAGAGTATGGCGTTGTAAGAAAATAGAGTATGAAATTATATACTAGTTGTGACAGGTTTGCCCAAATCCTTTCAAATTTAAGAAGGGGTTTCCAAGGTAAAAAAATTTGGGAACCACTAGTATATGAAATAGAGTTGAATTCGGTTACAGTGTTACTGAAAAGACCGGATAATTATTTCTAACTCTTAAGTTGACAGTGGGCTTGTGTGATACGGGAAAGTGGTGGAAAATATTTTGTCAATGTAAGAAAGTTGTATCTATAACCGAGGTCGCTATAACCTAGTTCAGCAGAATTTGTACCCCTTCCCCTGTTAAACTAAAATCTTGGGTGTGCCACTGTTAAAACTTACTATACAGGGTGTCCCAAAAAGTTGGTAACACTTTTGGTAAGGCAAATCTTTTGAGTTACGTTTTAATTCTTTATCTTTTGAGATAAGGGAGCTGTGTAATTTGAAAAATGTTCAAAAGTTTTAAGGTCGGAAAGGAGATAAGAAAATGTTCCTCTCGTTAATTTTCAAAAAATTACACTTTTTAAATTTGTATACGACCCTCGACAAAAAAAAAGACAAAAAAAAAAAACCTCTCAAACAGTAAAATGAGCAGCATACACTAATAACATAAAGTATACAAAATTTGAGAATTATAGCTTAACAAGTGTCAGAGATATGAAGATAAATATATGCTGACTTAAACCACTTTTCAATGGTTCTCGGAGGGGAAAAAATCGCGTCGGATAATAGCGTTTCAGGATCGTACAGAAATTTCGAAAGAAAATAAATTTTTGCACTCTAGCAATGAATGTTTACAGTCTAATTCATTTATGCCCCTGGCGCTCTTTGTTTAAAGATATTTCTGAGACGTTTTTTGATGAATGGCTGAAGTTATTTACATCAACTCATTAGCGTATGGAGGCACATTTTAATAATTGGAAAATTTTTTTGTATCCAGTCGTACACAAATTAAAAAAAGTGTAACTATTTAAAAATACAATATAGGAATTTTCACTTAACGCAGTCTTTCTCCTTGTTTTGAACAGTTTTTCAAAATGCATTGCCCACTGATAGATAATGAATAAAAGTGTGTTATCAGCTTTTTCTACACCCCGTATAATTCTTTACATTTGTGAGTATATCGTAATTTTACGTACGTGGAGTTGAGTTTTGACTTATGTGGCTTACAACAGGTGTGGCTCCTGTTATATTATTTTTTTTTTCCGTTTATGTCTTATAATTTAAAGATTAAAAGTTTGAAGTCTGTTTTACAAAATTTTTATACAGTTTGTAAAACTGATTCGTAATGATAGATACTATTTATAAAGAAAACTACCGCAAAACTGTTAAATGATATTACTTTCTCATCATCGAACACCTGAAGAGCAGTAACACAATGATGAAGGAATAAAATGAACTGTGAATTAATAAGTGGTTTTTTTTTTTGTTTTTTTTTTTTTTGTAAAAAGTACTACTTCGAACATTCAGTGCGGAATTTTCCAAAAGAATTTGTCAAAGAAGACTTTTATTTCATTTATTTATTTGTTAAGGCAAAGCGCTCTAGGATTATCTACCAAAGGTAGAAATGCCTTGGGCGGAGGACTTTTTAAGGGGTTCTAACGCGTATCCGCGTTACATCTGGAGGGAACAGCCCAAAACTCCAGACTGTTCAATCGATAGCCGAGCGGTAAGCCAGAACCCTGGACTTTCACACTTTAGCCATCTACCAAAGTTCGGTGTCTTACCCACTTGGCTGTTCGTCGGCAAAAAATGCCTTTTCTAAAAGATATCGATAAACAGTTTAAATTAATTACACTAATAAGCCAATATATGACTCAACTCAGCATATACTTTTAATTCTGGAGAGGGCATTCAAGTCATCGGAACACTTTCATTAGAATTGAAAAGAAAAAAAAAAAAAAAAAAAAAAAAAAAAAAAACGTTAAATTGAGTTTTAAATTTTGCAGCAAAAATTTGTCATAGTTTTGTTTGTTGATATCGAGAAGGTAGTGTTTGAAATGTAACCTTACTCTGTGGGGTAAACATTATAACGTCTAGATTACTGTGAGATGTATTATTATTTTAATTCATTTCAGACTCAATGCAAAAAAGTACACATTTTATCAATTTAGAATAGATTGTTTTAAAACAGAAGTTTTAGGTACTCGCAAACACCACTGTTTCGGTTAATATAATGTAGGTTTGCATCCGTTCTTATCTGATCAATGTGGATTGATGTGCTAAGGCATGCTATCCTACATATTTGAATCTTCTGAATATAGTGAGAAACATAATAGAATAAGTCATATTTTCCGCCTCCTCAATAATCTGAAATAAAAAAATTTACATAATTATAAAACTTATTTTATCTCAATAAATAGATATCGAATCATTCATAAGTAATTAACAATAAATATTTTTATATTTGTTGGATTGTGTCTACTTATTTACTAAACTTATTATGAAAGCAAATACTTGTAAATTCTAACTGTAAATAATATAAATATAATTCAGAGTTTTCCAAGAAAATTGAATGTTTATGTAACAAAGTGGAAGCAATGAAGCCTGTTTGCAAAAACATTTTTCTGATGAACTCCGGAATTATTCTCTGGGATACTTGTAATGCAAATGAAATATTATTTTTTGAGTATCTAGTAAAATATTTAACTCACAGGTTTAAGTCTTCTCCCACTCTCCTTGTTTTCCAAATATTGGAATATTGGCGCTGTATCGACGACGTGGGATTTTGTTGTTTTCCTACACGTATGGCCTTGGTGACAGATAAAAAGGACGGTAATCCTGGCAAACACTTTGCAGTAAACCCTGAACTTGACGGGTTGAGGTAAGCTGAATAGGGAGGTTCGGTGAATAAGCTTATGTAATTACAAAAACAGAATGCCTGAATATCTCAAATTACGCAAGTGTGGGGACACGAATAGGATAATAAGTTGCGGTAATTCTGAACAAAAGGTAGTTGCGACAAACACCGTTTTCAAAAAATCTGTAAACAGCAAAACTTTGTCGAAATCTTAAGGCAATAGGCTTAAATTGAATATTTATGATAGGTGTCTTTTGTCATTAATGTTAAAATTGTTTAATGCAATATCAATTAACAGTAAAGTGCTCAAAGTTGTTTGGTTCAAAGGAAAAATTTCTTTGGAAAAGCAAAATCATATTTAAAAAGATTTCATATTCATTCATTTATCATTATTCATGTTTTTAATGTATATAAGTGCTTCTGGAGAATTTTTTCCACTTTTAAGATGGTTAAATATTTTAAACTTATCATCATAATTACTCCATTATTCTTTTAAGTGAGGATATTATAATCCAAGCTTGTCTTTGAAAGCATAACAGGAAAAATTATTCTCACGTGAAAGAAACATCCCATATCACTAAAAAAAAATTATATTAGAAAATTAATTTAAAGTGTTTTATTCCTTTGTTATATTTTAATTTAGGTATAAATTATAACATCTAAATTTTGTTAATGATTTTATTTATTAAAATTTCTAATTCTAAAAAATGACCGTCAACAGTTCCAGGAAGTACATCTCAAGCTAACGCACATTTTATCTATACTCTTTCCAAGTCTCCGCTTTTTTCAAGTCACTGAGTGCAGATTTTTCAAAACTTTAGATGTTTTTAAGAATCTTCTTTTTACATCCCTGTATTAAACTTACTCAATTCTAGTTATTAAGTATTTTCATCATTTTTCAAATGTTATTGAAAGGACCCAGAAAATTCAGCATGGGACACCAAATAGTTAATCGTGCGTCTTTGAGAAATGCAAATTTAAGAAACAAGCGCAGCCTCTGACAGAGAAAGGTTTATACTATAAACAGATAAAACATTTTTACAAGAAATCATTTAAGACCATAAATATTTGTTAACTATGAGTTACTTTTCCACACTCAAAGTAATGTAGCAGTTGAATCACTGAAAGGGGAAAAACCATTGTCCAAACAGATTGTATTTCATTCAATATTTTTTTACTTTGGTTCTCAACAATATTTTTGCTATCGGTGTCTATTATAAAACATGTTAAAATTTTAATTGAACGTGTAGACGTGTATTTTTAGTTTGAGCCATTTCTTTTTTTCTCCGACGAAAGCTATACGCATAACTATCAAGAGAAAACAAAATGGCCATAATTCCAATATTAATGATGTTCACAGTTACTCCAATACTACGCGACTTTGTACTTTTCATGGCATATATAACCATCCCATTGTTAATGAAGAAGCCTACGGGAATAAAATTTTAATTATATATCCTTAACAAATCAAAGTTACCCTCTTATTACTTAAAAGAATATTTTTCCTATTATAGGAAGAGTTAAAAATCGAAAAGCTGAAAATTGTATAAAGTTGTCATATTTATCGCTAAAAATAACATCTATAATAATGCAAATTTTAGCAATTATAGCAAATTTTGCAAATTATTGCAAATTTTGGTGCAAATACGTACAAGTGACATTCGAACAAGTTTAAACACCGAAGTGAAAACTTCGGTGTTTATAATTCATATTTCCAAACAACCGCACAGTTATATTTTGTGGTAAAATACTTTGTGTTGATCATTTTAGCAACACGTGAAATGTGAAAATTATTATTTGATGAAAAGGCAGCACTTAATTAGTACATAAATCGTAAATAGTAGAGAACCGATTACCAATAACTCATGCTCTTTCCAGTTACACGAAACAATTTTTTTTATTCATCTATTTTACTGTCAAAATATTTTTTGCTAAAAATATAATGTCTGTTTACATTATTTCTGAAATTAATGATTAAGTTTATAATTTTTGAATGTACTATACTTTCGTTGTGATAACGGTTATTTCTACAAAAAATGAAAATTAGTTGTGTTAAATATTTTAGTCTACATTTTTTCGTTTATTTGAAATTTTGCGGCTGACAGCCAGACATGCACAGACATTCATTAATAATCCACGAGACCTATTCATTCCAAAATAATAAAAATCCAAACACTGAAAAATATTATTTTTACGTCCAAATCAATTTACGGTCTCGAAAGAATCGCTACCATTGTTTTGCGTACAGCCGAAATAAAAGAAAAAATCGCCGAACATTCTAAACCTGACTGCTTTAGAACATGTTACAAGTACTTCCCCCCAACCGAAACACCGCAATATTTTCATTCACGGCATAAAAGCCCGCTGTATAAATTCAAACGCTCCATTTTCTTACAGAGATTGAACTTTAAAATGTTTACGTAGTTCCAGAGTTCGTGCGATTTTCCAGCCCCCTCTTTTACAAAACGCGCCACGTAAGCCATGTAACTTTCCAGTGCTTGGAAGACAAGCTCAATAACGGGATCTGTGCGGGTGACAAGCCGCTGGCTTAGCTGTCACATAGCGCCTGGATCTCTCCCTCTTTTAGCGATGAGAGAGCAGCATCTGGCATGATAGAGCCTGATTGCTCCAGGGGAAGCACGAGGATATTCTCTCCCCCCCCCCCCCAATCTCCTTTCTCCGAGATAGAGGAGGATGGAGAGCAAATATGGGGAAAGACTGGGGAAGAGGGGGTGAGGGGAGTAAATAGAAGGGAAGAACTACAATTTCTAGTGCTCCGTGTGAGATGTGGAAATGTCTCTCATCATTTTATCCTGTTACTGTTTTGCCACAATTGAAGCACTCATGATTGGAAAGTGAGCAATTCGGCCGAGAATTAACGCCGACTTTGAGAAATATTTAAGGTTGCAGGTAAAGGGAATTCGTAGATGGTTCACGTAGTGCGCCGGCGATGCGAAAGAAAAGCGGAAGCGACTGAATTGTTTAAAAATGAACAGCTGATGTGTTTTACGCGTTGAAAATGTGTAGCTGTTAGTGAAAATATTTACGGGAAATTAAGAGTTTGCGATGAAGCCTTCCTTTTTTTTTTTATTTATTTTTTTTTCCAAACGAATAATTGAATCATAGCAAAAGAAAAGTAATAAAAGTCTATCATAATCTGGATGTCCAACCAAGGATACAATTTAAGAAACAACGCATGCACACAGAAAATAAATAAATATATACAGTTTTTTGTTGTGATCCCCATTAAAATCATTATTATAGTGGTTAATTGTTGTTAACATGATTTATTTTCGGTTTCAGACCTTCTGTCAAAGAAACAATCTAAAGACGTTGAACAATTTCTATTGCGATTGATCATGATTTTGATAACTATTCATTGACCTCGATTTTAATAAAATAAATCTCAAAGAACTATATGTACGTCAGATTTCGTTAGCCCAACACCCGGTTTTCACGTCACCCCGGTTATCACGACAGTTTTTCAAAGTCCCAATTTCGTGAAAATGATCAGTTTTGTGCATATGCAACTCCGGTTATTAAGACACTCCGTTTGTGACGGCATTTTTATTTATTTATTTATTTATTTTGGAGAGAGGGGGGGGTCATTCGAAAAGTATATAGTTGGATATATGTAGTTGGTTATATAGTTGGACCTCGTTAATCCGAATAACGAGGTCCGACTATATATATTGTGCAAGTAGAAAAAAAAAAGGTACAAATATGTAAACACTAAAACACAGATGTTTCCAGAATATACAGGAAGTTTCGTGGAAGGTAAAAGCCCGAAACTTTTCGCCCAGAATGCGAAAGACCACGAAATGCATTCCAACACTCTATTCTCTTACAGTGATTGCGTTTTAAAAGGTTTGCACAACGATAGAGCACACGTGCGATTCTCAGGCTTTAGAAGCGCCACGTAAGCCATGTAACTTTTCCAGTGCTTCGAAGACAAGCTCAATAACGGGATCCGTGCGGGTGACAAGCCGCTGGCTTAGCTGTCACATAGCTCCTGGATCTCTCCCTCTTTTAGCGATGAGAGAGCAGCATCTGGCATGATAGAGCCTGATTGCTCCAGGGGAAGCAAGGGGAGATCCTCTCCCCCCTTACCAAATCTCCTTTCTCCTGGATAGAGGAGAAGATGGAGAGCAAATATGGGTGTGCGAGAGGGTGAAGGGGCAGTAAGTAGAAGGGAAGAACTAGAATTTCTAGCGCTTGATGTTGGATGTGGAAAACCTGCCGTCATTTTATCCTGTTACTGCTTTGCCCACAATTACAGGGACTCGTGAACAGAAGCTGCGAAATTCGCCCGCAAATTAACACAGGTTTGAATATTGTTTATGGATAGGTGAGAAGGATTTATGGATCTTTCCTTCACAGTTGAGTTGATGTAGGAAGATCGGTGCTGAGCGAATTTGAAGAATTGCGGAGAAGGAAAAATCTTAATCGCGCTGTACTTTTAGTGTAAGCTGGAATCACATGGACGTGGTTATTAAAAGTTGAATTTCGATGGTGGCACAAAATTTTAGATCTAAGACTCATTATGTGCAGTTCGTAATAAAATTAATACATTCATTACTTTTCAATATGGTTTTTAAACTGCACAGAAAAAAAAAGTGGGAGGAAGAATATTATCTAAACAAAAATAAAAATAGACTTCACAATAATTTCTATATTACATTTCCAAGCATTAATCAAGATACAAATTAATGAATTTTTCTTCGCGCTCTTTTAAATATTTAATGAAAATCTAATTGCTAATAATAAACTTTTATAATTTTTCATTCATTAAAATCGCCCAAAACTTCGTGGTAATTAAAAACTCCAATATTTAATATGCATTTATCATTTAAGAAAACAAAATCACTAATTTTTTCATCAGGCTCCTCTAGGCCTTTCTTAAAATTTAAACAAACTTGGCTGCTGTTTAAAAGTAGTGACAGAAATGCGTGGTTTTGAGTTCCTTTATTGAAAACGTAGTAACAGTAAAAAGATGCATGAGTTGGTTTAAAAATCATCCAGCAGTTAATGTTATAAAAGCTTATAAAATCGTAAAACTTTCTATTTGAGAAACATCATAAAATGCACTAAAGTAATGAAATAAAATTCACCATGTTTCACATGTACGTACATTGTTCGTGTAATTCTGTTTTCTTCTGAAATTAATTTATAAAAGCTAGTAAAAAGGAGAGAATTAAAAATATTTTAAATTTCATTCATCTTCAAATCATGAGGTACGGTGTACGTATTTGTGTTAAAATTACACAAATGCATAGACGGATGTCAAACAAGTATCAGCCTAAAACAATAATTGTTCCAAGGAATACCAAATAGCTGCTCATGAGCAATAATCACCAGTAGAAAACTGATGAACTGAATTCCGTCCTGAATTTTCAGTATGTAACACTAACTGCTCCTAATTATACACATTTTTAACGCAAATGATTGATTGTTTTAAAATTATTGTCCTAATGATTGATAACATATTTTCCCCCATAATTTTACGAGTTTCTACAGCTTCTCCCTTTCCGATTAATAAACGAAAAACATTTCCGCTGAACGTAAACAAAAGAATAGACAAATTCCAAAATGCATTAACAACTCTGTTTTAAACACTGACCAATTTATTATCAGTAGTAACATCGTAACAAAGGTTTCATAATAAACTGTCATAAGAAAAGACGTTTATAATTGTTTGATAACTATTTCAATACATTTCTTTAAACTTACTACAAAATAAAAATGGCTTATGTTCCTATTCGAAGACACACACAAAAAAGTATAAAATAAGCTACGAAAAAAATTTGAAGAAATTCTGAATTTTTATCCGTTTTTCACATTTTTGAAGTCTTATCACTTTTTTCTTTCTACTTTCATTTAAAATCTAAAAAAAGAAGGGCTTTGAGTTTCATCTCTCGAAAATTTTCTGCAGTTTTGATCTTCTCTTAATGATCATATCGTCTGCTTGCGCAGATTGAAGAAAGCTATGGCATAATAAAAAGCACGCTATTCTCATGGAAGCAGAAAGCATCTTAAACACTAATGTGTAAAATACGTTAATAATAAAATGGTAAGAAGGAATTATTGTAATTAAAAAATTGGTTTTCACTGCTTTTATTTTTTAACATACAAGTGCTTCTACATATTAATAAGTGGTATGCACAAGATGGAGTAATATAAAATTCGATAGTATATTATGCGGTTATAACGGTTTATTGAAAGTTAATTTGTTTCATTTTATACCTGTTTATTCTTGCCACAGGCCGTCCAATGGCCGATTGGATAAGGCACTGTAAATTGGATGGCTGAAATATAGAGGTTGTGAGTTGGCCAACTCACATGTTGTTGAAAATGTGAGTTGGCCTATCGCGCAACTGTCAATCTAACGGCTTAGCGTTAGCGACGATTTTCTAAAGATGTTATACTTGGATGCACGGTAGAGCCCCTTAAAATATCCTCCGACCAAGTTTAATTTTTTTAATTAATTAATCACACTACATTAGTTCATCTTGAATAGAGAGCAATTCAGTCGAACCAAGCTAAAACATTATTAAAATTTACAAAATGATGAAACATGCTACATGTCTCTTAATTCTATTCCAGAACATTCAGGAAACTCCGCCTACTGCTCTTCTCTACACCGAAATGAGTTCATTTTTCAAATTCTTGAATCCTTATCAATATTTTTTTTCTCTTTTACATTTCCATATCTAATTTGGAAGAGCAGCTGCAAGTTTAAACTCTGGATTTTTCTCCAGATTTGGCTTTTCTTCGTTGTTGTTGTTGTTGTTGTTGCTAATGCCCTCTGGCAACCGCGTTGCGGTGACAGATCCCCCTATATAGGCAGGCGATGGGCCGAAGGAGTGGCTTCCATTTCAATGAGCCCCAGTGGGAGGAAGTCCGTCTTAGCTCGGGGTCCCGTAATTTTGAACCAATTCCAGAGGAGGGACCAACCTCCTGAAATCAGCACCCCCAGAGGTATCGTTATACAACTTGGAGGACTTTGGAGCCACGACGGATTTTACGTGCACCAGCTCCCATTAGCGTACACGGTTCCACAGCGGACGGGCCGAGAGGGGGAAGTCCCTCCCAAGCACTGGCCAAGCCGGGTGCTGCTTCACTTGCCGTGTTCTGATGGGAACGGAGTTTAGCGCCCAGTCCACTGCGGGACTGCTTTTCTTCGTTTAATGATTATATCATCTCCGTATGACTCAAAGAAGTTATATAATGTAATACTGAAAACTATCTATTCAAGGAAATATTAAAATATTTATTTATTTATTTATTTATTTTTGAGATAGTGTGTTTCCAGTATACTTGTTTTGTGTATTATTAAATCGTCAAGTCACGTAAGATGAAAATGTGAGTTTTCGTTTCAGTAGATTGAACAACAAGTATATGATGTATTATTTTGAAATTAAAATATTGACTGATATAACTTAAGGTAGGGAAATCATTTTTAGCCATATGCTGCGTGCGTTGTATGTGAAACTATATATAAAAAAATAAGAAAGCAATCTCATACAAAAAATGTGATGTGCCGGCTGCTCTTTTATTAAATTTCCCTTAAATGCAACGTCACAAAGAAGTATCCCTAACGGCCGTATTCACCAAGTACTTGACACCATAGCTGCCAACCTTCCCGAATTCGTCGGGTGATTTCCCACCACAATTTCTAAACAGCTTTATTTTGAATTAAATTTTTGGCGTTTCATTAAACATGAGTAGATAGGTAAAAATTAGTGGTGGGAAATCACCCGAAGAAATCGGGAAGGTTGGCAGCTGCGCTTGATACCCATGTTAAATAGACTTCAAATATACAAAGGTGTCAAGTATTACGGAATATAATTAACCACTTTTTGTGATTGGTAATTTTTTGTTTAAAATATAGCAAAGTTTCTGGGTTAGAGATTTTTAGGAAAACTATTCAAGAAATTTATGGTTTACAAAATGTGGTTGATTATATTCCCTAATACTTGGCAGCTATGAATATACATCATTCGACATCTGACCCTCGTTTTGGTGGGTTAACACGGGTGTCAAGTACTTGGTGAATACGGCCATAAAATCAATTAAAAGTGAATTTATTATTATTATTAAAGTCTATGCCTGAAAAAAAATGTATTTATCTTTGAAAAGTAAGAATTTTAAATACCTTCCTTCTGTACAAAACTCGAGTTCAACACTTTCATGGGCGAGGTTATGTGCAAAGTGCCAAAATACTTCGGAATTTTCTGGTCCATTTTTAGGCTAATTCATATATATTCCCTCTACTTTAATTCAAATAAAAGACTAAGGAAATATGTGTTACTCAAGCATATAAATTTTACAGAAGAATAAATTAATTAATCACAAAATCAATGTTGGAAAACTGATTGCTGATTCCATACGCAATTAAACTCAAAAATATGTAATTAAAAACAATTATTCTTGTGCTGATTTTTCGAAAATTGTGCATTCTTTAGAAATACGAATCAAAGGAATTTTTTTAAATCAAATATAATTTAGAATGTATATATGCAGAAAAAAATTATTACTGAATAAAAATCAGCTCTTCTTTTTGTTCAGTAAAACTTATTCACTATTACTGTAAATTCACTTATGTTAATCGATTTCTGTAGTCAACACACTGCTACAGGAGGTCGTAAGTATTCTTACCACGGCCTTTAAAAGGGTTTTAATTGACTCTTTGTACAAGTGATATTTAGTTCTTTTTTTAATGATTAATTTCCACTTATTTTAGGTAAATTATATTAAGAAACATTTCCTCTATACAGTAGAACTCTCCGTCACCCTGGGGTATAGTCGGAACGCAAAAAAGGGCGGATTATCAGAAAATACAGAAAAATGCGGATTTAAAGTAAAATAAACAAACTCTGAACTCGAAAATATCTGTATGTACCGTTCTCTACTCTACAGTAAAAACATTACAATAAACCGCGCAAAGGCTGCTATTGTTATTGAGTGAAATGTGGTTTTTGAGTAAGGTGACCAAATTCCGCCGCATTGGTGAAGCTGGTTAATTTTAAGAGCCAAATAAAAACAGAACTACTGCAATACAGTAACCTGTTTTAATTTTTTTACTTGAAGAAATAGTTCATGTTTTCATTGCAATGACATTTAACAGCCATAGTGGGCTTTGTGTCTAAATATCTGATATTCAATATTCAAAGCGTCCTCAAAAATTGAGGACATGTGGTCGCCATAGTGTTAAGTCACCGACGAGTAGGGACTAAGTTCGACTCGAGCACGATCGGATCAACCGGAGTTACGAACCAGTCGAGGGCGGATGAGAGAGGTTCTACTGTATCGCCATTTAAAAAACACTGTTTTAAATGAATAATAAGCCGAATAATCGTCATAGCTGCCAACTACTACGGAATACAATTAACCACTTTTTTAAACAATAACTTTCACTCTAAAATACAGCAAAATTATTTTACAAACTGCGAGGTTTGGTTACTATTCTGAAAAAATACTAAAAAAATATGCTGTTTACAAAAAGTGGTTAATAATATATTCCGTAGTAGTTGGCAGCTATGATAATCGTATGTCATGACTAAAAAAGTTGCCAACTGCTACAGAGCTACAGAATATAACCGACCTCTTCTTTTAAACCGTCATTTTGGGCTTAAATTGCAGCAAATTTTCGAAGGCAATTGCGTGGAGTGATTACTATTTCAATAAATTTGTTTTAACGGTTCACTTGTTGCAAAAAGTGGTTAATCATATTCCGGAGCAGTTGACAACTCTGGTCATTACTCTAAACTATAGTAATAAATAAGCAAAATATTGGCATACATTTATTTTCTAAAAGGTTTTCCAAGTTAATTTAACCTTTTAGAAAATAAATTTATGCCAATATTTTGCTTATTTATTACTATAGTGTAGAGTAATGACCAGAGTTGCCAACTGCTCCGGAATATGATTAACCACTTTTTGCAACCAATGAACCGTTAAAAAAATTCATTTCCGTTAAAAAAATTCATTTGTTTGATGAGTTCGTATCCTACTTTCGATAGCATCAGCCGAATATTTGCAATCAACCATACCAATTTATTATTAACTGCACGTTTCAACAATTCGATTATGACTTCAAAGTATCCAAAATGTATTCATGTCTCGAAATAAATGAAAAATTACTTGAATGATTCAATGTGATAATGATAATATCGCGAACAAAGGCCGATTATTTCTTCCTTACGCAATCAAATTTTACTGCAGCGGATTTTCCCGAGTAATAAAATTCAGTGTTCTGTAGGGAGATTTCCCCTTCCCCCTTTTACGTTCTTTCTACTTTTTGAAGTCCGAAGAATTTTCCTAGCATTTAAAAGGTATGGGGTGACTTCAGTCAAACCCTCTACAGCGCTCCATATAGCAAATTCTATGAAAGGATTGGGTAAGAAGAACCTTGTTTTGAATGTTCTCCCCGAAGCACAGAAACGGTTTAACGTATTTTAATCACATAAAACTGACTCAGATGAAAGACGAAATATTGTAAATATACTTTGTTAAATTATGTAGTAATTCATTTAATAACCAAAAAAAAAACCTGATTTTTAAACGATGAAATAATTAAAACTTTGTAAAATAACACACATAACAGGTACTTATCGTTCTGAACGATAAGTACCTTTTGTGTGGGTTATTTTACAAAGTTTTAATTATTTCATATTAGATAGGCAGAGTTGTCATCTGCTCCGGACAGTAGCGGATCCAGGGGAGGGGCTAGGGGGCTTCAGCCCCCCCCCCAAAAAAAGATTGCTAAAGGGTAACATTCTGCTTTATTATACACTTTAAGTAGATAAAATGATCTTTTTTTATAACTTAGCCTCTCCCAAAAAGTTTTACATTACTTTATACTAAAATTTTGCTTCGTCGTACGTTTTGTTTGGGTGAAATAAGCTTTTTTCAAAGTTTAGCCCCTCCCAAAAATAATTTCTGGATCCGCTACTGCTCCGGAATATAATTAACCAGTTTTTGTAAACAGTAATTTCTTTTAAAAGTTTTTTCGAAATTGCAATGATGCCCTATGTTTTAAAATTTTGCAATAACTTAAGCCTGAAATTACTGTTTAAAAAAGTGGTAGTTACATTTCGGAGCAATTGGCGACTCTACATAGGTGCCAAGTGTTGCGAAATATAACTACTTTTTGTGAATGGTGAATTTCTGTTTAAAATATAGCACAATATCTGAGATAATCCCGTACGGTGATTACACTTTTGGGAAAATATTCAAAAAATTTACGGTATTCGAAAAGCGGTTAATTATATTCCGTAATACTTGGAACCTATGCATATTATCAGTTCCATCAGTACAATATCCATCCCTAGTCATATTAGAAGTCGTAATAAATAAATAAACTTAATTGGTATGTATCATTTTATATTTAAATAAAGAAAAATAATGGTTTAAGTAAAATATTTCGATTAAAATCCAACGTAATCAAATAATTACGCTTAGAGGGTTAAATTATTTGATTTTCAATTAAAATTTGATAACTCAAACAGCAACATTTTCGGTTAATTCACATGAAAAAGGTATTTTTCTTTTCATTGCATATGCACAAGCTTTTGTCAACTGATATGTCCATTCAGATTTGAATTAGCTGAATACCACACGCAGTATTGGAGCCATACATTGCATGGCGTAACTCTCTAAAATATAGAGAGCCAAAGCCATGCGTACCTCCATAAGTGATAATGACAGCATTAAAGAATTATCCGACTCACTCTCATATTTCCAAATTAAATGTTTCGAAGCGACAGATATATTTTTTCTACCACTGCTTTGTGTTTTCTTCAACCCAGAACAAACTTTACACCTAGACCTGTCAGAACGTAACAAGTTTATGAGTTGGAAATCTTCCATTTTTCTTTTTAAAAGCAACAAATGTTGCGCTATTTGACGTAGCCATTAATCTACCAGAATAGCCTTTGAAGTTTGAGAAGCAGTTGAGTATTTGGAAGCTAAATTATTTATATTCGCGATGTTGCTTGAGTTTTTTTTTTTTTTTTTTTAAGGGACCCCAAGTTTTCAACTTCAGTAACTCCTTACTGAAAACAAATTAACACTTTTTAGTGGCCCATGAGTGATCTTCTGTACTCTTTTGTACACTATGGAGTAAGTAAAACTGAGTTCTGTCTTTAGTCTACATCAAGCATACCAAACTGATGAAAAGAATTTAAAATAAATAAGTAATATACCGTCCTAGCGTGTGATACGTTATTTTTTTTCTTTTTTCATTCTTAGGGATGGACGCGAGACGACTTTTTGCGAGACGAGACAAACATTTTTAACATTATGATATAGGGATTTTTGCGAGACGAGACAAGCTTTTCGGCTGTTTTGCGAGACGCGAATTTTTCGTCTCGCGTCCATCCCTATTCATTCTTATTTTATTTATTTATTTATTCATTTTCGGTGAGTACTTGTAATGAACTCTTTCTTGAATCCTCAGATAGAGTATGTCTGATACAGATTATTGTATTGTCTTCATATAGGTATTTATTTTTCAAAATTTTTAACAATGTAGGACAGTAGTATTCCCACTTAGAAAAATGTTCTAAGTTTATTAAATAACTAACGGTACACTTTTTTAGGAGCAATTTTATATTAAGGAAAATTTCTGAACTTATTTCAGAGTGTGTATTTAAAAATGTTCTCTGGATATGTATGCGTGTGTGCGATTCTTTCTTCCTTTTTCTTTTAATAATTTTTTTTAAACTCTGAGAGAGAAATTTTAAAAAGTTGAATCCCCTTTTGTCGTACTACCTTTTTAAACTTTAATCCGTGTTTCTGCTACCATTTAAAAATCGAAAGGGGTTATTAGAGCAGCTTAGGTTGCTTTGTAAGACAGACTTCATTTACTTAATCCATTATAAATGTTCTAAAGTGGTACATGCAGAGAATACAGGAAGTGAAAAAAAATCTGCTTCTAGTGAATTGTTTCTTTCTTTATTTAATTGTTCTATGTTTGTTGATAATGAAAGACAGCCACAAGTAGGGGTGGACGCGAGATGGGTAATAGGCGTCTCTCGTCTCGCAGAACACCCTGAAAGCTTTGTCTCGTCTCACAAAATCCCTATATCGTAATGTTAAAAATATTTGCCTCGTCTCGCAAAAAAGCTGTAAATCTCTGTCTCGTCTCGCATCCATCCCTAATCACAAACACATTGGATGTCATAATAAATAAATAAACTTAACTGGTATGTATCATTTTATATTTAAATAAAGAAAAATAATGGTTTAAGGGAAATAATTTGATTAAAATCCAACGTAAATTTGATGTTTTTATTTTTAAATTAACTAATTAATTGATTTAATTAATTAATTAATTACAGAGTACTGTACATAATTTCAGAGTAAAGTTGTCATTTATGAAGCTTTTTTTTTCCTACAACGGGAGGCACTTTTGCTAATCAAGCATTTTTGCACTACTAGGACCCAAATTTAGTGGCCATTTTATTATGAAGGTGCCCAACGGACGGCTAGCGTTTCCCCCTATGAAGAGACGGGCAAGTAAACATCCATGTCGAAGCCGGGAATCGAGCCCGGACCTAAGCTGTAATAGAATGGTTCCCTAGACACCACACCACCGACCTGCGTGACCCCTTTTAGAGTTGTGTGAGAAAATTTACTATAGAAAATTCGGGCAACAAGTCACTTAATTCAGTGATATGAGAATTTAAAGAAATGATAATAATGACACCCCCCCTACACATATAAAAAACACTTATACATACAGCCATCACAGAAATGGAAAGGATTTAAGTAAGCCATTTTAAAAAACGAGCAAGCCCTCGCCCACATTTTTCTTCTCAACTACAGTATACTAGTCTTGATTGCACAGCTGCTTTGTGCTTGCTGTGCGATGAAAGCAGCAAAAAGATATTTACTGCTTTACTAGTAAATTATCTTCCATGTCTACAAATGAATAGCCACGATACAAGCACAGCAATGGCGGGGGGGGGGGGGGGGGATCGTATTGGATTCGATTGATCTTTCGATGTTTAAACAGTAATATATGTTTTAAGACTCTTCGACATGTATTTTGTCAAAGACTCGAAAAAGATATCATTACATCTCCATTAAATGTCCTATACGCCCTTCAAAAGAAATTACTAAAAAACTATCGAATTTTATTTTAAAAAATTCTGCAAAACTTGAAATACTTCGTTAAATTTGTTCTGCTTTTAGAACGCTAACGAATTTGCAAGTTCGTTAATTTTTTCGAAATCCAAAGCTCAGTGCGGATAAAATTGCGAATAATCTTAATCGTGTAATTTGTGTGTGAGTGTTTGCACTTATTTGTTTTACACAAACTTTAAGCGTTTACGACAATAATACTTTAAAAACTATTTTACAGTTATCAGTTCCTTTTTCATCTTAAATAAAACGGGATTGTGTAATTTGAAGCGAAAGGTGTTCAATTATTTGTACGACCTAATCGCAATCCAAACTTTTTAATTCTGGAGTTCTATTTTACAACGAGCGTTTAGATCCGGTCTCGTTCGAAAACAGCAAACAAACATATAAACAAACAAACTCGGATACATCAGAACTACCGCGGCAAAGACTATTGAAGCAGGCTAGTATGAATCAAATCGGAGAAAACTCAGCTACTAAAACTGTTTTCTTTTTCGGGTGCTGCAGGAAAGCTTTCTTCTGTGGCAAAAGTATCGGGAAAAGTAGAAATCTCTTTCGGAGCGAGAAAAAGGAGCTTTTCTTTTCTGACCTCTTTCTTTTTTTCTTCCCGAACCAATACTTCCGACAGCCAATCAAAGTGTCAGTCGCCGAAGAGGCGGGAAAAGTGGGTAGGCGGCTCCCTTTGCGTGCCAAGCAACTTGTGGACAGGGTTGCTGGAGCACATGGACTTCCACCTGAAGACGCCAATAAATCGCCAAAAGTAGTTACCATCATCCTCCTGGGGAGTAGTTTAGAGAGTTTAAACTTCAGTTAAGATTAGATGATGGTCAATGTAAACATCGAATAAAATATTTATGGAACAAAGAACGTTGATGTGTAAAGAAATCCGGCCGGGCAGCTATTAAATTGCGTGACAGAATATTTTTGAGGTTGAGAAGGATTAATCTGTGTAACTGACACAATATTTTAGTAACTGATAGGATTGAGGTTTTTATAAGCTGCACATATATTCACAAGACATCTTTTTACTACATTAATTTTTAAAAAGATTATTTTTAACATACAAATTAAAGGACATAACTGAAGATTTTCCCGATCATTTTTGATGTTGAATTAAATTTTGATTTTGATGGTGTCCAAATTTCAGTATCGACCATCATGCATATAGAATTAGAAACTTTCATGCTTCCCCCTCCCCCCACCAAAAAAAAAAAAAAAAAAAAAAAAAAAAAACCACCATCAATTACTCTAGGAGTTAAAATGTGTGGTATACAATATCTAGCGGCCGGGAAAGACTAATTTGAACGAAACTGATAAATAATAAAATATTAACACTATCACTGGCTGGGTTTTTTTAGAAATTGGAGAAATTAAGAAATTTTTCTTGATTCATATTATTCATGCATTTTTTTTAACTACTTCCAGTTTTGACATACATAACATTGCAAATTTTCTGAATTTGTCTTTTAAACGTTATCTTTAGTTCAAATTTAATGACGCTCAATCTAAACATCAAGTAAAATGTTTACTGAATAGGAAACGTTCATTAAATGAAGAAGGAAAACCTGCCCATTACACTATCGTGAGCAAGGGTAATTTTAATAAGTCAAACAAATAATAATTTACATCTGTTTGACTCATATTATTTTTCGGTATTAAGTCTTCAGGCCCTGAAAATTTACAGAGTAGTACTACAGTATACGTGCCAGCATTACGCAATGTAAAAACCACTTCTTGTGAACGGTAATTTTCCTTTTAAGATATAGCAACATTTCTGAATTACAGACACGGGGCGGTTACTACTTTGGAAAAATATTCAAAAAATTTACAGTTTACAAAAAGTGGTTAATTATATTCTGTAATACCTGGCACCTATGCTATTGTATTACTATGTTATTTTCTAAAAGACTGCATAAATGACTTTAATAATGCTGTGTGTGAAAGTCCAAAACATAGCTTCCAACCTTTACGGTGTAATTAACCACTTTTTGAAGACAGTAATTTTCCGCTAAAAATATAACAAATTTCTTAGCTTTGACAACTGAGCTCGTATTAATTTTGAAAAAAATATTCATGAAGTATACTGCTTACAAGAGGTGACTACTTATACGTAGCTGCCAACCTTCCCGATTTTTTCGAGAGATTTCCCACCACTAATTTTTACCTAACAATGCTTGCTTAGAATAACGCCAAAAATTTTATGCAAAATAAAACTGTTTAGAAATTGTGGTGGGAAATCCCCCGAAGAAATCGGGAAGGTTGGCAGCTATGCTTATATTCCGTTAAAGGTGGCGTCCAAATAGTTACGCCAATAGTCTGCTCTTGTCCCATAACTCTCGTAAAAATATCAAAATGTTGTGTATCAGAAACACTTTAACAACTCTTTATTTTATTTTATTTTTGTGAATTTTGACAAATTGAACTATACAAGACATAGAAATATACGTGTTACAATTCAACAGAACGCATGTCAGATCTTGCGTTTGTCAATTAATTTATGTGTACTTTTAACAAGTTTTTATATTTTTTGACATAAGTATATTTAAAATTTGGATTTGTGATAACTTCATTTATGAAAGCGTTACTGTTGTTATACAGGTTTCGAGATTTTTCTATACATGATTAATAAAATTTAGGGTTATTTGATGAGGAGGCCGATCCCAGATGGCATTTTTGGAGTAGGCCGATCTCAGATGGCAAAATCAGAAGATAATTTATCCCTGATATTGAACTAATTTTTTTAACTACCTTTTGTTGATTAAATAGTAATACATCTGATACTGCAAAGCAATTCTAACGATATTTTTGTAATGAAAAAAACAATCGCGAATTTCGCTTTCAAAGTAACTCTTAGCTGTTTTCACGTAACCACATTTATTTTATTTGCCAACAGCTTCGGAATATAATTAGCCACATTTTGAAATCCCCAACTTTTAAGATACTTTTTCGAATGGCTAATCAACGCACAGGGTTAACTTTGGAGTTTTTCTGTAATGTTAATCAAGATTTTCTGTTTAAAAAAAGTGGTTAGTTATATTCGGGATCAGTTGGCAACTATGCATTCATTTCTGTGATTCATTTCATAACTGGTAACGTTGTAATTTATTTAATAGAAAAATTTTGCGAAATTTTGCTTTTGAAAATTTAAGATAAAATGGGGAGAACTGTGTGCAAAAATCTATGCATAAACAAAAACACAAGTAAAACTAATAATTTCTTGAATTTTATTTTTGCTTTAAAATTATGATTAATACATACAAAGTAAAATACATCAGAACCTTGTGCCAAATGTTAATACATTCGCATGTAATTCATAGCTGCCAACTGCACCGGAATATATTTAGAATAACAAGAACTTTTTAAAAACAGGATTTTTCGGCTCGGTATGCAGTATAATTTTTGAGATAGGCTGACTCGTCATCCTTTCAGAAAATGTAGTGTTTATAAAAATGTGGTGTTTAGAAAAAGCGGTTAATTGTATTCCGTAGTTGTTGGCAGCTATGGTAATTGTCGCATCTGCCTGTGACAATACATTCTGACTTTAGTATAACTGTTCCTTGTTTGTTTGTGTGGTTGTGTGTTTCAGTTCACTTTATGCATTTTGACATATGGTCATAAAATGGAACCAATATCATTTATTTTCTATTTTATTTTACTAGAGTTATTGTTGTCGTCCTAAAATTTTCAGAAGTTCTAATTTTCTTTTACAAATTTTTAAACTGATAATTATTTGGCAAATTTTATTAGTAAATACTAAAGAAAAGAATTGATTATAGTGTACTTATTTAATATTATGTTTGCTTGTTTAATTGCTAGTTGTGCTTTTGTAGTATTTAGGTCCAGTTTGGCATGTTCCCAAGAATTTTTGTAATTCCTAAGTATTTTTATCCTGGAACAGTGTCCTCAAATTTGCCCTCAAATGGCTATGCAATTGCCCTTCAATAGCAGAGGTGTTGAGGGACACTATTTATTTATGAGATTCAGATACATTCACTCTTCGACTAGCAAATAACACTGCGAAACATTCGCGAACCGGAAATCTTTCGAAGTGCAATTTTAATTAAAATTGCAATTTCTACAGCTGCGAAACTAGGATGTATGATATGCTGACCGCTCAAGAAGAGCAACCGCAGGCTCTGTTAGCTGCAGTTGAAGGTAGGAAGAGTATGCCCTTGCGATTCGGTTACTGCAACCAGTTCCAGAAACCTCTTTCCTGGAAATTTCCCTCGGTTACCTAGGGAACAGTCAACTCCAACTTTTTCGTTCAGATGCGAAACTATTGCAAGTTGCTGAAATTCCAGCCAATCGTAGTGCTTCCTATTTCGACGTCACAACACAAGATGGCGGAAGAGTCAGCGTCAGCCATAAGGTTCGTTGTGGAAGGGATCAGCGTGTGCGAAAACAAATGTCCGTGAAATGGAATATCGACATGGAAATTGATTTGATTGACGAAAATAAAAATAAATAACAATCCAATCCGAAGGTAGACACGAGGTGTAAACAACCAACAACAATCTACAGTAGAATCTCGCTACAACGATATCCTCTATAACGATAATTCTCTCTATTACGATATTTTTTCATAGTCCTGGCTGAATTCCCTTTAGATTAATGTAAAACAGTTCTCTGTATTACGATACCCTTTAAAACGATAATTCTCTCTACAACGATGGTAATAATTATCCCTTACATCACAATAATTCTCTCTATTACGATATATTTTTTTTCTACGATGCATCAGAAGCCCAACTCATGCACATACATTGAAAGCTACACAAAGAAAGTCGAGGTAAAATGTGGTTGGAACGGGTTGGACCACGCCTCTGCCAAAGAACGTCTTCTAAGTTTCGTTTTGCTGATGTAACACTATGGTAATGAGAAAGTGCATTTCTCGTAAGGTGGAAGGGCAGTTGGATGACACATCTTTGATTCACATCCCCCTCTTTAAAAAATGGTCAAGGATTCCTTTCACCGGAACTGATATAGAAAACGATACGTTCTTTTGTCTGAACTTGAGTAAGAATTGTAACCTCCGATAAATCCTATCGAGGTCGATTATTACACGAGGATATTTTAAATCATTTATGAGTTTTGTTTACTTTGAAGTTTGTTTAGTGAAAATCGAAAGCAAATCGCTAAAAGAAAACAAATATCTATCGAAGTGAAATTCAACATCATAAAAGAATTTGATAAAGGCATGAAGCAAAATTAATAAGGATAAATTAATGGGTATGTATTTTCAATTAATATCTAATACATTTTAAAAAAGGCGTTTGCGGCATTCAGGTATTATTTATTTAGACATTATATATTCGTTATTCAAATATGCTATAAATATTTATAAGCTATATCTCCGCTAGAATCCCTGGCGAGGCGGCAAGGGTATTTAACTAAAATTTGTGAGTGTTGTGAAAATTACGGAAAACTATAAACATGTTTTTCTCCTTTTATTTATTATATATTATTTGCGAGGGTGTGCTGAATGAAAACAGAACACTTTCTGGTGATACCGCAGGGTATGGGATATTTATGAAGAACAAAAATGAAAAATCTTTTCGTTCCAATATCGATTCTCTCTATAACGATAATTCTCTTTACAACGATATATTATTTTGATCCCCAAAATATCGTTATAGAGGGATTTCACTGTATTTATAATTACATGCTCTGACTACCGCCAATTCGGCGAATCTCAGGTGTTTGTGAATACAGCAGAGATTGTTTACTATGGCAACCCTGCCTTCTCATCTGGGCTCACTGACTTGCGGGAATGAATTGCAGCAACTGATTGCTGCAACCGAAATTGCTCTAAATTTTGTCCGTGTAATAAGGCCTTTAAAGATAGCAGGGTTCGTTCGGATCCTACATTTGCTAAAATTCTGAACTTTCAAAATATTGTCCTAAGCGGTCTGATGTTTTAAAGGTGGTTTTGTTTCTTTTTATAAAACACGGAAGAAGTTCTCTCGAGTATCTTAAATATTAGACCGTATTAGGACAATTTTAAAAAGTTCGGAATTATAGCAAATTAAGGTCCCGTACGAGCCCTGAGATAAGTAAATGCACTTTTCCTAAGCCCTTTTGTAATTTTTTAAGTATTTTTTATCCTGAAACAGTGTCCCCAAATTTGCTCTCAAATGGCTGCATAATTGTCCTTCAGTAGCAGAGATATTCAAAGACGCTATTTAGTAATGAGATTCAAATACGTTCGTTCTTCCACTGGCAAACAACAGCGTGAAACATTTGCAAACTACCAGAAATCTTTTGACGTGCGATTTTAAATAGAATTGCAATATCGTCACGCGATGCCGCTATCTTTTACCTCAAGATTTTGCTTCTCAGGAAGTGCAGCTACTGTTTGTGCTGGCTGCAGTCGTTAATACAAAGGGGTTCGAGTTTTGACCACCCTGATTTTCAACAGAAGAATTTTTTTTTCTAATGGCCGACCGTTGCCAACACCTTCTAGATATGCAATGCCTGAGAGCAGAAACTTTTACGTCATCACTAGGTCCGCTAAAATGACGTCATCACACATTTAATTTCCCAAAGTAAAACTATTCAAAGTTTCTGGTGAATTTACTCCCGCATAAAACATTTTAATGATTTAAGACAGAAAATACAATTTTACGACAAATAGGAAATTTTAACTATCACTAATTATATAATATGATATAGAAATAGATCAAAATAAATTATTTTCAATCAGAAAGGTTTTTTAATTTTTTAACTTAAGATATTGTCCAAAATTTGTATCATCCACCAGAAATTTTAAATAGTTTTACTTTGTGAAACTCAAACTGTGATGACGTCATCTTAGAAGACCTATTCATGACGTAAAAGCTTCTGTTCTCAGGCCTTCTATATATAGGAAGTGTCGCCGATGCCGTGAAGGCTTTGACCAAACCTAAGACCAGAATTGTTGGTCTCTTTATTATGAGGGCACCTAGTAGGAGGGGCGACGTCGCCCCTTGTGAAGGGACGGACACTATGACAACCACGTCCACTCGGAGATTGAGCCTCGACCGCCGGGAGTTGAGCCAACACCTCCTAGATATAGAAAGCCTTACAACTGCTACGTCACCAAGCTTTGACGTCATCATTTGGCCTACATTTAAAAGTTTGATGTTGACAAAATGAAGCTATTAAAAATTTCTGGTGAATTTAGCCATGATTGGCAATATTTTAATAATTTGAGATAAAAAATATAATTTTACAACAAATGGCAGTTTTTAACCATAACCAATTAGATACTATTATAAGGAAATAGATCATACTGAATAATTTTGTATGGGAAAGATAGTTTAATATAAGATATTTTCTACTATTTGTAGTATTTACCAGACACTTTTAATAATTTTATTTTATTAAAATCAAACTTTTAAATGTAGTCCAAATGATGACGTCAAAGGTTGGTGAGGTAGGAGTTGTAAGCAGGGGCGTATTTAAGCAAAATTCATTGGGGGGGGGGCGTATGTAATGATTTTGCCGACTATCTTATAAAACTTGTATCTTTAAAAGTACGTTCTGTCTCTCTCATATGTGTCTCTAATATAAAGTTCAACATTATTAACCAATCGGAATCCAATTTTAGACTTGCGAATATAGCGGAAAATATGGGTGCGTTTAAACAGGGATACACCAACACCAGCCCCTTCTTTGAGCTCCACTGTTGTAAGAATTCTGATAAAGTATCGTGATATTAAAGAAAAATATGTATTTATTATTATTTGTTGTTGTTAAGTGCTTAGTAAGATGGTACTTACAGCATAAATAATTTTTTATATATACTAACATAAAAGAAAAGATTCAATCATAAATTATTTTAGCTACATCTTTGTTCTTTTACTGTACAATATGCATTTTAACCCGACGCTTTTGTAGACGAGCCCATCTACTAAGGGCAGCTCCTAAATCTATGCATTCCAAAATATCCTTTTCACAAGCAAGCAACACGAGTGCGTTCAGACGGGGATCAGTCACAGTTGTACTATTTTTAATTTACTGAATGCTCTTTCGTTCGAAGCCACTGTGATTGGGGAAGTTAGAGCCAAACGACTGACACGGCTCGCAAGCGGAAGAATGTTTATTAAGGATTCTGATTTCCTGGAAATGTTCTCCATTGTTTCAGTTTCTGATCAAAAATCTGACTTAACTTCCAACTCAGC
The DNA here is from genome assembly GCA_038373885.1 of Cheiracanthium punctorium. NCBI lineage: Eukaryota > Metazoa > Arthropoda > Arachnida > Araneae > Cheiracanthiidae > Cheiracanthium > Cheiracanthium punctorium. The sequence goes on along the minus strand of JAWZYV010013197.1, from coordinate 1,440,247 downwards.
CTTCAAAGCTTCTATGTCAACAATTGCCCGAGTTTTTGGAAAGAAATCTGCAGCTTTCTTAATTAGATCTAAGGTGAATTTCTCTCTGGTTATGGGAGGATTCATTATCTCTTACATCGGCGTCTGCATGAGATAATGCGGCGTTCTGCTGATGCAAGAATTCAGATTATCAGCCCTCATTACCGCAAGAGTATCCAGTACTTTCTTAAACTCCATGCGATAGAAAGTCACAAGTTCGGAAGTAAAGAGATTGTCTCGATTGTCTTTGGCGCCAATCTTCGTCGATGCTGCATGGTAAATTCATTTAACGTATCTACACCGTGTTTAGTAGAAAAAAATAATTGCGCTTTGTATTTCTCTATTCCTGTTTTCATCATCTGTTAATTATCTCAGTGATTTGATGCATGCCTTTATTATTTTCGTAGCGTCAATTATGTTCAGATCCTTCGACTCAAGCTTTTCAGTAAGTAATTTGCACTTGTACAGACCGTTCTTGAGAAACATGAGTGAAGCAAGGAAGTCAAACGACAACATTTTCTTTCTTAGACCTCTTCCTTAGTCCTTGTTTTGCTATCAAAAGTAGATGAATCAAATATTTCTTCAAAAACTTGTAAGATACATTCATATGAAGTGTGAACTGCTTTCAATGACTCCGCTCGAGCAGTCCATCTTGTCTGAGAAAGATTTCAGTAAAAGAGCGTTTTCTATTTTTTTCAGCTCGTCTACTAATGGCTTGTTTCTTGTTGTACTTGCTGTAAAAAAAAACAAAAATTTCTTCCAGTGCCGAGAAAACATCAGCTATAATATCGCTAGCATTACATCTATGTTTGATGAATGTGTTGAGTCTGAGAGCTTGACAAGGAATCAGTGGCGGCTCCTCCATTTGAGCACATGAGCACGTGAACCCCCAAAGGAAAAACTAAAGAATAAACACATTAACAAATTAAATTTAAAACAAATATTAAGCACACTTCTAGATTTATGTGAATTTAAAACGTGCGTTTTACTCCCCTCCACTATTATTAAATACGCTTATTATAGCTAACGCCGCACTGTAGTGTAGGCTACTACAGCACAGTCTTTAATCAATCGCACGTACGGACGGAAAAATTTCCCTCTGGACCGCTCACTGGAATCAGAAGCCGAGACAGCTGCTAGGAAGTACGGCACTGATGAAATCATTCCGCTCGCACATTTCCATTGTGCACACATGGCCAATTTTGCGGTATCGCTTCCGGATTTTCCCTTGGTCTGTTACGTTCGGTTAGTTAATGAATTTTTATTTCATTTTCTTAATATTTTCTGTATTTCTATTATTTTTCACTACATTATTTTTTTACAAACTAGTGTCAATAATTAAGATGGGAGTAAAAGACGTATTTCGCAGCTAAAGGAATGGTAATTTTCAATATTATCCTTTGAAAAAATAATTGAAATAAAATTAATCAAGACAACAAGTTTGTTGAAACTTATCTTGGTAACGAAATGTAAGACCAAAGGTGACTTGTTTTCTTTCAGTTGCGTGCATTGTTTTCCTTTGACTGCTGGAAACACAAATCTGTTTTAATTTGTAAGGTGCGTCGTACCTGCGAATTTCGTTTTCGAAATTTGTTTTGTGAACCTCCTTTTAAATAACCCACGAGCCGCCACTGCAAGGAATAAATGGCACAATTCGACCCACGATTTCTGAAAATTTCTGCTGGGTGCCTTTGAATTCTCCTGACATGCTCCTTGCAAAATAGTAAGACTGGAAAGTTACCTTTTCTGTATCAAGCTCATTCTTTGTAAGGATCTGCGCTATCTCATTTGCAAGGCCGAGACCGATTTTATCGAGTGCTTCAGCAACTTCAAGAAGTCACTCCTGAGTTTTTCCATCTTGGTCGACATACCTCACTCCAACAGAGCTAATCTCTCCTGGTGAGAAGCATCTGGTGTGGTATCTGCCATAATTCCATAAAATTGTGCTTCTTCAATATCGCTAAATATGTTTTTACGCACTGCCGTAGCTGAAACATCAATCATCTCGTTTTGGGATGAAGCAGAAAGATAGCTTGTGTGGTATGCCCTGAAATGTATCTCCTCAAGCCATTTTCTTAGTACTGAATTATGTCTGGATATTAATTTGACAATTTGATGAAAGTTTCCATTTTCATCTCTGTCACTTCCCCTGAATGGCAGACCTTGTCTGTCCAGTGTCATGTCCGCGTAATGTCCATCACACATCGTTACAACTTCAGTATTAAAAGCAAGATCCTGTTATTCCAGAATTATTTGTTTGCGATTGCTCGTGTCGAGCAATTCGGTGAGAGTTGGAAGAGAAATGCTGAGCTAGTTTTCCATCCTTTCCTTTTCCTACACTCTTCATTTTCTGCCATTTGTTTACACCGCTCTCAACCCAAGCATTTTGGGTTTTTTCTCTGCCAGGACCTTCATAAAACAGGCCCCAGACGAAACAAAGAGCAGCGTTGAGTTCTGTGCTGTATTCTAAAGGCGGATACTCTTTGTACTAATCGCTGTTGAAACGTCGCCGCCTATCCTGCGGGATGGAGTAGTTTATTGGAGTAGTTCATGCTTTTTTCTCGAGTCATCGTCGAACTGGCTATCACACTGTAAACATTCTAATTTCATGCGCTTGCGTGCTTTTTTAGCAGATGGTTCAAGTTCCATTTCTATTACAAATACGATTATAAAACAATAAAACGATCACTATTTCCTGAGTTTGAAACAACTTAGAAAACAGGTAACAAGAACAAGACGGCTATACTCTTTTTCAACCTCACCTGACGCTCTGTAATGCCAAATCGCACTGTTCGTCAAGTATTCATGCTCACATTCTGATCTTCCGGTTCTAGTTTCAGTCTTTGCCTAATAGCCTTTTGGCGATTATTCGACGTTCGTTCGTGCTAACGTTACTGTAGTTCATACACGTACGGGACTACGCTCAAGGGGTGATAATAAAGAAACAAGATTCCTTCAAGCTCCCCTTTTTGACCTTGCCCTTGAAAGATACAAGGCAGGCCAGAAATGTTCTAAGAAATGTCTCTCCTTTTCAAAAAACAAATGTGATATAGATTCAACCTGCGTGTGTGCTTACGGGTTCATATACATTTCACATTTTTCATTACTAATAATAATGGAAATTTAAGAAAAATCAGTTGTTTGAGAACTGCATCCTGTATATACCGATACTGACAATCGAGAATTTGCCGACTGTGATCAAATTTGCCAACTCTGATCGAATTTGCCGACATTGGGGGGGGGGGCGAAACGCCCCCCTACTCCCCCCCAGTAGCTACGCCTCTGCAAGTTGTAAGGCTTTCTATATGTAGGAGGCGTTGGTTGAGCCCGAAACCGTAGTACGGTGCTTTACCCACCATACAATCGGTCGGCTTTGACAAAAGAATTGTTTAAAGTAAAAGCCGCACACTTACTTTAGGGACGATCACCGGCGGACGGAGGAAATCGCGTCAATCCGACACCTCCTAGGTATAAAAGACCTGTGAACAGAAGCTCTTCCGTCATCACTTCGTTTCCTAAAATGACGTCACCACAGTTTTACTTTCACAAAGTAAAACTATTTAAAATTTCTGGTGAATGATACAACTTTTAGAAAATACCTTAAGTTAAAGATAAAAATTAAAATACCTTTCTGCTAAAAAATAATTTGTCATGATCTATTTCTATATCATATTGTATAATTAGTGACAGTCCTATATGTCGTAAAATTAAATTTTCTATCTTAAATCATTAAAATGTTTTATGTGGGAGTAAATACACCACATACTTTGAATAGTATTACTTTGTGAAAATAAATGTGTGATGACGTCATTTTAGTGGACCTATTGATGACGTAAAAGTTTCTGTTCTCCGGCATTGTATATATAGGAGGTGTTGGTCAGCCTCTCATAGGAAAGTACTGGAGCCCCTTTTTAATGTCTAAATGCATAAGCGCACTCTAACGACAAACTGAACTGAACTGAAGCTCGGTGTTAATGGAGCGCCTTAGCATAATGCTTTATCCGCAATTTGTAGTAGAAAATCTTGTGGTACTTTGTCTTGAGATAGGGTGTGTACATAGTTTTTTTTTCAACCTGAATCAATAAATGAAATCAGGACACCTTGATGTTCGTCAGAGGAAGTTTAACGTTCTAACGACAAATCACGAAGAAATCTAAAGTTCACCAGAAAAACTGTTTAAAATTTGTGGTACCTTTCTGATATAAAATAATTCATTATCATTTACTTCCTTATCGTATTATATATATAATTAGTGAAGTGTAAAATCCGTATTTGTCACAAAATTAAATTTCCTATCTCAAATTATTAGAATGTCATTGTGCTTGAATTAATCACCCCAAATTTTAAACAGTTTTGCGCCGTGAAAGTAAAACTTTTCGGTTGACGGTATCATATTTGAGATAAGCGCAAAGCTACCTTAAACCACAAATTTGAGTCAGTCACGTTGGCCATGTGATCTTAATAATTTACAACGCGCAGGGGCATCTCGCAGGCAAATTTAATGTAGCTCTAAGAATGCGTTGATGATCCACGTAAAAGCTCACAAAATTTTTGCCGTTAAAGTAAAATTGAAAAGACGATACCTTAACGATCGGCAGTTCTGTGATTTCAAGATGGCAATTGTTTCAATTTTCTAAAAGCGGAACTGTGACCTTCGCAAGCAAAGCCTGCTGGATTAAAGTATGAATCAATCCACATTGGTTGACTTAGGTGTAAAATGAAAATTTGAAAAAAAATAAATAAGAGTCTGGTTGCTCATTATCATTTTATCAAATTTGTCGTTGCTTAAATATATCTTTGGAACAATAGCTAAGTTATATATTTAAAAATTGAAGCTGCAATCACAATTTCTAGAGAAATTTTTAATATAATATTTAATCGGCAATCAGTAATAAATCAAGAAAAAATTTAAGAAATAATAAATTTTATAACATGATGATAAGCAACCAGAATCATACTAATGCTATACAAATTTAAATTTGGCGCCTGAATTTTGCTGACAAAGGGTGAAGCAGGAATTACCGGCTAGAAGTATACCAAACGATTTGAGTTCGGCCTTCACGTACACTTCCTTCACGTACACTGACTGAGAACAGAAAATTTTTGTCATCACTCATTTACATTTACAAAAGTAAAACTGTTCAAAGTTGGGGGTGAATTTACTCCCGCATAAACCATATATCATAATAAATTATTTTTTATCAGAAAGGTATTTTAATTTTTATCTTCAACTTAAATTATTTTCTAAAACTTCTATCATTCACCAAAAAGTGTAAATAGTTTTACTCTGTGAAATAAGCTGTGATAACGTAGACGCTTCTGTTCTCGGGCCTTCTATATCTAGTAGGTGTAGGTTCGTTGGATCACCACCTCCTAGACTCAGAAGGCCTGAGAACAGGACTTTTTACGTCATCACTAGGTTTTCTAAGATAACGTCATCACATTTTTGCTTCAGAAAGGAAAACTATTTCAAATTTCTGGTGAATGATACAAATTTTACAAAATAACTTAAGTTAAAGATAAAAAATAAAATAACTTTCTGATAAAAAGTTATTTATTATGATCTATTTCTATACCATATTATATAATTAGTGACAGTTAAAATTTCCCATTTGTCGTAAAATTAAATTTTCTATCTTAAATTATTAAAATGTTTTATACGGGAGTAAATTCACCACAAACTTTGAACAGTTTTACTTTTTGAAAATAAATGCGTGATGACGTAAAAGTTTCTGTTCTCAGGCCTTATCTAGGAGGTGGTGACTGGATTAGCTGAGCACCTCCTGGATAAAGAAAGCCTAAGAACTCCTACATCACCAAGCTTTGACGTCATTAGTAAGCCTACATTTAAAAGTTTTATTTTCACAAAATAAAACTATTAAAAGTTTCTGGTGAATTTACTCATGAATAACGATATTGTATTAATTTGAGATAAAAACTATAATTTTAAGACAAATGGCAGTTTTTAACCATGACTAATTAGATAATATGATGAGGAAATAGATCAGAATGAATAATTTTGTATGAAAAATGTATTTTATTAGGTTGTAACGAAAGTTTTCCGCCACTGCAAGTATTGCCTGCACAAGCAGCTCGCGTTGGTGTTCTTTGCCAATGTTTTGCCAAACGATTTTTGTTATTTGAAAGAAAAAGACTTGTTTTAGAGTACTGTGTTGTGAAATCTGTAAAACAATGTCGTTATGATTAAGTATAAGGTGTCTGAAATGGAACTATCACGCTACCAGATTGAACCATCATTTGCTCTCAGTTCTGTTGCAAAAAGTCATCTACAGAATGACACCGAATCATATGTACAGCTTAAGGTACTACTGCTGTATCACATGACACTGCGAAGATTTGGTACCGAAAGTTCAAAAAAGAGGGCTAGGAATTTAAAGAAGCAGAGCGCTCTGGCCGGCCTACTGATGCTGATGAGGCCCGCCTACGAGAATTTGTGGAAGAAGACAAACTATTCATCCACTCGAGAGCTAGCTAAAAGAGTTAGACTTTAGTGCCATGTCCATTAGCCGAGCTAAGCATCGCATAAACTTGACATATAAGGTCAATAGCTGGGTACCGCGTGAGCTGACTCAAGCAAACTTGGCGGAAAACTTTCGTTACAACCTGATAATTTAAATTTTTCATTTAAGGTATTTTCTAATATTTCTAGCATTCACCGGAAACTTTAAATAGTTTTACTTTGTGAAAATTAAACTGTGATGGCGTCATTAACTGAAAGCCTACTGATGATGTCGAAGTTTCATTTGCTAGGCTTTCTATATGTAGGAGGTGTTTATTAGCTGGTGACTGTTCTTCAAGAACGCTGAGTAAATATATTGCGATTAATTATGTTACGCAATATTTGGCAGCTATGTATAAAAGCAATTTTACGCAATTTATTGGTAAATACTGGGTGGCCATAATTAAACTGCAAGTATTTAAGGGGTGCTGGAGAGAAAACTAACCGGGAATATTCCAATGAAATTTGGTACACGTTTCAGAACACGCGCAATTCAAATATGCAAAAAATTAAAAAATATAAAAAAAAATCGCCATTTTCGCCATTCCCAATCGCCATATAGATCGCGCTGTAGCGTATGTCAACGCTGACCGGTGGCATATACAACTTCCAAAACCGATAGACAGAGCATAATGACATTCTAAGAGGCATATAAAGAACATAAAACATTATTTACAGCTTATCAAAATTCCATACAATTCGCTTCAGTAATTAAATTTTTACAGTATCTTGTAATCAAAAATTAACGTAAACTAAGATCACAAATTAAACAATCCATAAAGACGCTTTGGAAAACAATTAAACCATTATTTATTCAATGAAATTATCACACGATGTGCTCAATATGTGAACCACCAGATGCAACCACATGCTGAAAACGTAAAACAGCATGCTCCACCGTCGCATTTAAAATCTCTGGTGTAACACACCTCACGTGTCTCGTTCTGCTAGATTTAAATTCAGCAACAGAAGCATGTCGTTCTCTATGAACCATATCTTTCAGATGTCCCCACAGATAAAAATCGCAAGGATTATGTTCCGGTGAACGTGGGGGCCAAGCGTTGTCGAAACCTCTGCTTATGACTCGGTCCGCAGCAAAGGTATCATGTAGCAACTTTTTAACAGCTTTAGCGATGTGAGGGGGTGCTCCGTCCTGCATAAATACCGTGGTGCATAAATACAGCGCCATCTATAGGGTGAAAATGGCAATTTTTTGCATATTTGAATTGCGCATGTTCTGAAACGTGTAGATACCAAATTTTACTGGAATATTCCCGGTAGTTTTCTCTCCAGCATTCCTTGAACACTTGCAGTTTAATTATGGCCACACTGTACTTTTAAGAAAAAAATTTCATTAAAGTGTACTTATTTGCATACTATTTTTACTTATTTCATTGTATATATGCGTTTTTGCAGTATTTAGGTCCATTTTAGCAGGTTACTCTAAAAAATGTTATGCATGAATAAATAGTATTTAATTAAAAGTGCAACAAATGTCAGTGTGATTTTGTTGTGGCGATTAAATAACTCGCTGCAGGAAAATTTAAGTATTTATCGTCATTTTAGCCAACACCCCTTAGATAAAGAAAGCCTAACAACTGCTACGTCACCACTGTCGCCCGAACCGAAAGGGGGGGGGGGTTCTTGGATCCCCAGAGTGCCTCGCGCTAATCTCCAGTGTGTAATATTACTTGTGATTATTAATTCTTGAGGTTAGTAAGTCCCCGTGGCTTGGTCGGGGTGTGAAATTGTAACAGTTCGTGTGGAGCGCAGCAGCAATTAGGACCGACCTGTTATCCCGCCCGAAGGGCCTACATTCACACCACTGTAGAGATGGCCAATGATTCGATGAGTCGAATCAGTGATTCGAATCTTAGTACTGAGTGGCTCAGTCTTTACACTCACTCTCTACTGATTCGAATCTCAAGCCCTCAAGGGAAATACATTCCAAGTGCGAAGGGAAGGAAAACTTATTTTCCCTTTGCCGTTCCCAGAGATTTTCCCTTACTCTTTCAACTCTTTACGACTCTTTTCGACTCCTTACGACTCTTGAGTCGATAGATGATTTGAAACAGTAAATGAGTGGGTGTGGGTGAGTTGGTCACTGAGTTGGTGCAGCAACGAATCTTTACTGATTCAGTGTTTCGCTCTGTTTCGGTGATTGTATACTATCGTTGAGATTCGTTAGTTTTTCGAATCTTCTATCGACTCAGAGTCGAAAGGAGCCGAAAAGAGTTGAAAGGATGTTTCATTTAATTGGAGTTTTTTTTTTTTCGAATCTTCTATCGACTCAGAGTCGAAAGGAGTCGAAAAGAGTTGAAAGGATGTTTCATTTAACTGAAGTTTTTTTTTCGAATCTTTGGTGTTTCATTTCTTGGTTGGTGGTCGGATTTAAAGTCTTATCAGTCTGTGGGTGTGGAGTGGGTCGAACATCGTTTGCTTTTGGCGGGGGGCATAGGCGTTACTTCCTAAGGGCAAGAGGGGTCAATCCCCCCCCCCGAAAAAAAAATTAAGAAAATTCAAGTATCAGAGCTATTTTTAATAATGATATTTTATACAATCGGAAACATTTTGTCACCCCATCCAAATATTACATGCCAATTTATGCCAATGCTCGTGGAAGAGCGGAGGGGGGGGGGATGTCTCAAAGTTGTTTAAACCTTTTTCCTTCGGGGGGACTTCCTCCTTCCAACTTGTCTGGCTGATTTAATATTTGTTTAAAATTTAATGAAACATCCCTTTTCTACTTTTAACTTCAATATATGTCCCCCCTCCCCCACCCTCAAAAAAAAAAAAAAAAAAAAAAACAGAACGTTAAGTTTACATGGTGGAGGGTTTTCATGTGAAGGGAAATAGAATGAAACAAAGTTAGGATTGTGCTTGTCACTTTTAATGAAGGATACAGGGGCGGTACTAAGCGCTCTCACAAAAGGACTTTGTAGTAAGCAAAATAACATTTCGCTTTATTGCTGCAGATTTCGTTTAAGATATTTTTTTACCTTGTTTTTCGTTTAAGGGGAATGATTTTATTTTCTTTCGTAATTCAGAGAAATACAAAATAGGGTCTAAAGCAGTGGCGTAGTTAGTGTTATTGACAGTGGCGTAGCCAGGATTTTATTTCGGGGTGGGTTGGGTATCAAATTTAAAGATAAAGTTCAATTGTAAGCTAAGTAAAGGGTCCCATTTTTTGGGGGGGCAGCAGCCCCTCAGTAGGACTGGGCCAAAAATCGATAAATATCGACATATCGGTTTTACTTCAACATCAAATATCCGATATTCCCATTTTCAATTCAGTGAAATCTCGAATTCGATAAAGGTCAAAAATACAGGCCGGTCAAGGGCGTAGCCAGAAATTTTTCATGGGGGGGGGTTATGACTACTGCAACTCATATATATTAATACGTGTGTGTGATAATGTAGAAGAATATACATTTTGTATGGCAAAAAATTCCTCATTGGGGGGGGTTATGACCCCCCTAACCCCCCCTTGGCTACGCCTCTGAGGCCGGCGATAAGAAAATCCTGAGATCAATACCAGCTTGTGATGCTTTTGCTACTGCTTTCTCTCCGTTGATGACGATGCCGGATCGCGGAAAAAACAGCTCCATGGTTTATTAGTCTAATTATCATAATTAATTAACGTATATCTCGGAAACTATCCACCGGAGCGCGTTTTTATTGATTCTCGACCGCCCTAGTCTCATCACCCCACCGATACTTAAAATTTCGAATCCTTTGGCACCAAACTTCTTACACCAAACTTCTTTTAATCTTACAGGCCCAGGGGGTCATACGAAGCTCCCCTATATTTTCAATTTGGGCATTTTAAACACTAGCCTCCTCCGGCGGCATCTCCAAAGTCTGGAAACCATCCCAGAGCCAATTTCTACATGTTTGCAATCCTTTTAAGCCTCAATCATGGTTAATTAGTCTAATTACCATAATTAATTAACGTATATCTCGGAAACTATCCATCGGAGCGCGTTTTTATTGATTCTCGACCCCCCTTTAGGAATTTCCATCCTTACATAAAATTTCGAATGCTTTGACACCAAACTTAACCTTTTAATCTTACAGGCCCAGGGGGTCATACGAAGCTCCCCTGTATTTTCATTTCGGGCAGTTTAAACACTAGTTTTACGCGAGCAAGGAGAGAGAGATGCTAGCTGCCCGAGAACTCAGCGGAGAAGAAACCCGATGAATGGGTGAAGGGTGTTTAAATAGTACGGCTTTCGGCGCAGAGAGAGGGAAAATTTCTTCAGTTGTTTTATTGATTCATGATTCGAATCACTGACTCGAATCATCGAAGTAGTGAGTGAGTTGAGATTCGAATGAGTAAAATGAGTCGAACCGCCCATCTCTACACCACTGTCGCTACGTTTATAAGTTTTATTTTCACAGATTAAAACTCTTAAAACTGTCTGGTGGATTTACTCACGCATAATAACATTTTAATAACTTCAGATAAAAAAATTAATTTTTCTGCAAATGTCTGTTTTTAACCATAACTAATTATATAATATGATAAAGAAATAGATCATAATGAATAATTTTTTATGAGAAAGGTATTTTAATTTCTGGTATGTTAAGATTTTTTGTAATATTTGTAGCATTCATCAGAAAATTTTAAATATTTTTATTTTGTGAAAATAAAGCTATGGCGGTGGCATTTTCGTTTGCCTAGTAATGACGTCAAAGCTTAAGTTGTTAGGCTTTCTATATGTAGAAGGTTTGTTTTAGCTCAATTGAAATTGTTTTTCGTTCTTCCACCATATTTTTTTCCTGAAAGAGAATCTTTCTATTCACATTGGGGAAAGTCTAAACTGATCATTTTTTGCACCTTTTATCAAAATAATTTTAAAATTTGATTTCAAGTCGTTATAAAATTTAGATACATGCCTTTAAAGAATTATGAAGAAGAGATAGTTATTTTAAAACGGTCATCAGTATCACATTTGTACATCACTAGTTCAATAATGTTGCTTTAGGACATTTTTTGGAGAAATTTTTGAACTGTGATTGTGTTTTCGAAATTCTTTGCACGCGTCTCATGCAAAGGTGCACGTATTACGGAATATCATCGACCGCCTTTTGTAAACCATAAACTCTTTGAAAGTTTTTCCAAAATAGTAATCAGCACACGCTTCTTATCAAAGATTTTCTATATTTTAACAGAAAGCTACCGTTAACAGAAAGTGGTTAATTATAGTCAGTAATACTTGGCACCTGTGCTCGTGTGCAGTCTGTATACCAAATACAAGTTTGTAGCCAAATACAAATTTGTACCAAATGTAAATTTGGTTACAACGTTTTTACCCGCAAAACCCTGTTTATAGAGAAAGTTTTAGCTATAACTATCCCCATAGAGCGTGCATATAAACTATACGTCAAAATTGTGAAGGGTGGTAGAATGGGCAATATTCCGACAGTAACATCAATGTAATGAAAAAAAAAAATCTGAATTAACAATTTTTACCAATTGCAATCAATGGAAGGTGCATTAGTTTTTGAAAAACCGTGGCCGGAAAGTTCACTATTACTTGAACACTCCTTCTAAAGTGATTATTGACAGTTAAATGAAGACGACGTTTACGACCTCACATTGCTTTGTGAATCACTACCGTTTTGTTCTAGCCTACCCCTCTTAGAAGTTTGCCCCACTAATTTTGAAATTGCCCCCTAACTGTTTGTTGGTCTAAATTCTAAATCAAATTCCATAAATAATGAGCTTTTCTCAGAGACTTTGATCAATGAAAGGAAATAGACTTTGTAAACTATCAGTTTTAGTTAAGTGCTTCTGCAAAAAAATGTGCTCGATTTTAACAAACGATGGTTGGAAAGTTCACTGTTACTTCACCACTTCTTCCAAAGTGATTATTAACCCATTCGTGCCTGGATATTTTTGCGACTTTCTTCGATTTTTGCCAACACCAGCAGTAATTGATAAATTTCTGATGTCAACTTTTTGAACAAGGGATGATTTCATTTAAAATCATTATGTATAAAAATTGAAATGTCAAATTCCTACTTGGCCATATTAAAATATTTTGTGGAATTGAAGTTCAATACTCGCGAATGAAGGCTAGGAAAAATAAATAACGTTTTCGACTGATAGCGAAAATGCCGTCCCAAAAAAGGGACGCTAGGCATAAATGGGTTAACAGGTACATGAAAACGACATTTTCGACCCCTCATTGCTATGTGATTCTGAACCGTCTTGATCCACTCTACCACCCTCTGTAGTTCATTGTCAGTTAAAATCGTCGTAAAGGAGAGCTAAATATAATCAACTTGCCGAGAATAGCATTTTATTCTCACTGGCATAACATGGTAGCAGCTAGGGTGGGGTTTAGGCAACACCTCCTACATTAAGTAAGCCTAACAACTGGAGCTTTGACGTCATCAATTGGCCAAAGAACGTATAAGGGGCGAAGAAATGAAGCTTCGGTTCACTCAATGTAAAACACCGTAACCTATGCGAGGGTACGGCTGGAAAGTTGCTTTACAGGGTGAAGTTTTAGCGCGGGATAACGGGAGCACATGGCATGATTACTTCCGCGCTTACAAGCCAAATCTCGTTTGTCTTTCTTTCAGTTTAGGAATCAACTTGTGTGATTAAAGTCTAATTTTCAACATAAAATAAAACACGTAAAAATCATTGCATGAATTCAGATAATTAACTTGACGGGACAGGGAACTTATCAGGGGAGAACACATGCACGATATGGCGACAACAGAAGAAAAGTTCTTTGCATTCGCATCGTCTGAGAAACCTGCTCACACGCTGCGGGACAGGGTTGCTGAAATTTGGAAGTAAAAATGAATTGGCCATATTTGTCGTCATTCATCCTATACTTTGCTTTTTCTGCATCACAGAGTATCAGACATCGTAAGAGCTTCCTTTCAGTGTCTTAAAATGGCGCCAGTTACGACTCTCCCAAGCTTCATTTCTTCTCCCCCTTCCAAGTTCTTTGACAAGGCCTACGGAACTAGTTAAAATTTCTGGTGAATGCTAAAAATATTCGAAAAATCTTAAATTAAAAATTAAAATTAAAGTATTCATCTCATACAAAATTATTATGATCTATTTCCTTATGAATTATCTACTTAGTTATGGTTAAAAACTGCTTTTTTTTTCGTAAAATTAATTTTCTATTTCAAATCATTAAAATGTTGTTTCGCATGAGTAATTCACCAGAAATTTTAAATAGTTTTATTTGGTGAAAACGAAACATTTTTACGTATGCCCGTGATCGATTTCGCGGATCGGTCACGTAGCTATCGCATGCTTTCTTTATCAGAATATTGGTTTAGGCAACATTTTATAGATACAAAATGCCTGAGAATAAAACTCTTACATCTCCCGCAGAACGAAGTCATCAGTTTTATTTTCACGAACTAAAACTTTTTTAAATTTGTGGTGAATTTACTCACGCATAAAACATTTTAATCATTTATGGTAGAAAATTTAATTTCACGACAAATTGCAACTTTTAACCATCACTAATTATATGAAATGATGCAGAAATGTGTCATTATTAATTATTTCGTATGAGAAAGGCATTTTAATTTTTTTAACTTAAAATATTGTCTAATAGTTGTAGCATTCACCAGAAATCTTCGATAACTTTAGTTAGTGGAAAAAAACAAAACAAAACACTGTAATGACGTCATTTCAGTAGGCCTACCGATGACCTGAACGCTTCTGTTCTCAGACTTTCTGTACCTGAGAGATGCTGATTTGTAGGTCTCCCTAGAATATTTTAGTAACATTTAAAATAATAGATTTTCAGTTTCAAGAGAGAAATGTATGTACTTTACCTGGAAACTGTGGTGGAGGGGGAGGGGACTGCGCCTCCCTTGTAGCCATTCAAAAGTTGTCTAGTAACATCCTTCAACGTATTTTATCAAAGATTTCTGTCACTGAATATCCCTTGAGCTTCTGACATGTGTTTCTTTTTTTATACTATTTAAAAATCATGGGATGTGCGTTGTTTTTCCATGAACGAGCGTTAGTATTTCTGCAGAATATATATTTCTCTTAAACTTCAGACCCTACGTTCACAAATGAGGACACAAAAATTACTTATACTATCATACAGAATGGATGTCCTAATTTTTGCATATAAAAAAAACCATTTTTCTTACAAATTTCAATAAGCAGTGATTTATTTTTTTAATTACAAATTTAATCTGTACTATGAAATGTAAACGTGAATTATTAAAATAGAAATTGTCTAACCAGGTTTGAAAGGGGTAATGCAGCAAAAGAGGAGCTTTGCGACAAAGTTTTTAAAAAAGCGATTTTCTTTGTCGTAAATTATCTTTCGCGTTCTTGTGAATCCTTAGCTTTCATATTTTAACAGAGCATAATTTTAGGGGGTAAGTCACATGTATTTAAGAAAAAAAAATCATAGCAAAAATTATAAACACGATCTTACTGAAAAGCGCCATTGAAACAACTGCTCAATCGCCAAATGCAGAGCTGGCACATAGAAATCACAGTTCGCAGCCGGCGGTGGTGAGGAGGGGGTGGGAGACAATCCGACTTTCTTTCCAAGATCAATCGTCTTTTACTGACAACGCCTTTCGCTGAGTGGCAAGTCAACGAAAAACAGAGATATTGAGTGTGTCTTCCGGAACATTTGCCCAGAAATAAAATCTCTCTGAATATTTTCATCCCATGTTCAGGGTGTGTACAGCAAAATAAGTACGAGTTTTTTGGATTGCAATCACTGCACGGAGTTTTTCTAAGTTTATACGACCATACTACTAAACCTCAGAGTCTTATAGAAAACAGCATTGCGAAACATTTCTAAACCACCAGAAATCTTTTGGAGTGCAATTTTAAATAAAATTACAACTTTCAACATCGGGTCGTTTTGTTTGTAAAATGCGATCTTTTCTCAAAAGATTCAGCAGCCTTCTGGGCAAGCTGTAATCTCAAGTATGAAGTGTTAGGATCTTGTGGCAACACCACGTAGATACAGAAGGCTTGAAGATTGTACGTTATCACGGTTTTCGTTGCACGAAGTAAAACTATTTAAAATTTCCCGTGAATGATACAAATTTTAGAAAATATCTTAAGTTGAAGATAAAAATTAAAATACCTTTCTGATAAAAAATAATTTAGTATGATCTATTTCTATATCATATTATATAATTAGTGATAGTTAAAATTTCCTATTTGCCGTAAAATTAAACTGTCTATCTTAAATCATTAAAATGTTTTATGCGGGACTAAATTAACCACAAACTTAAAGGTTTCTGTTCTCATGCATTGTATATCTAAGAGGTGGGGCTTATGGACTGCGCTAACACCTTCCAGATGTAGAAGACGTAAC
The DNA here is from genome assembly GCA_038373885.1 of Cheiracanthium punctorium. Taxonomy (NCBI): domain Eukaryota; kingdom Metazoa; phylum Arthropoda; class Arachnida; order Araneae; family Cheiracanthiidae; genus Cheiracanthium; species Cheiracanthium punctorium. The sequence goes on along the minus strand of JAWZYV010013197.1, from coordinate 1,424,365 downwards.
GACTGAAACTCTACGCCAGCACAATATCGCAGTTGCATCCTTCAAAAAGTAAAGCTGTTTAAAATTTCTGGTGGATGCTACAGATAGTATTTTTTCTGATGGCCGTCCTCCGCCTTGAAGGCTTTGGCCGACACATGCCGAATTTGTTGGTATCTTTATTATGGGGGCACCTAGTAGGTGGACCAATGTCATCCCCTGTGAAGGGACGGACATGACAACCAAGCCCAGTCGGGGATCGAACCCCCACCGCCGGGAGTTGAACCCGAAACCGGAGTGCGGTGCTTTACCCACCATACAACTCGATCGGCGATGCTACACTGTAAAAAATAAAAATAAATTTACGAGAATTTACCGCTCATTTTTAAGGGGAAATCTCGTTTTCGTATATGAAGGAGAAACCCTCGTAAATCTACATTTTGAATATGAAGAAGCCCTTTTCTTACTGAAATCGCGACTGCACCTTTAAATTACGGTAGAGTCTCGCTAATCTATGACGTCGTGCCCTAATGTGACGTAGAACCGGAAATTTCCCATCCTACTACGACGGAAGATGCACACAATCGAATCGAAGCGAAGCGACTATGACTTGTTAATCGAGTCGGGTGCGAGTCATCAAAGCGCGCGCGACGCGATTGGGATGAAGTGAAAGACAAACATATTTTGGATTTGATTTCGATGCAAGACGAGCCAAAAGTGTATAATTTTCCGATTGTAATGAGGTAAGTGACTTGTTTCATTATTTCAATGTTGTAAATGTATTAAATACTTTAAGGAAATTAGCATATTTTTTCCCAAACATTGAATGAAATCCTAAGCGTAAGCCTACCCGGTCGTTCTACGAACAACATGATATCGAACGAGGCCGGATACAGTTGATCACAACGGCCCGAGAAATAAATGTAAACCGCAGACCACTTACATTTTATTCTGAACAAACATTCACATTATATTTTACATTATTTAATAGAAAGAAAAATTGGGGGAAATTTCGTTAGCAGGTGACCTCGCCAGTGCCGATCTGTCGCCAAGTTTGGAGTTCGGTCGATAGTTTGTTTACTTTCTACAATTTCCTGATCTTAAAAGAAGCTGAGACATTAATTGAAATGTTAATCATAGAAAAAAATTTTGAACTATTTATGTACTGGTATACAAGCATTTATTTTTTAAAGCTCATATAAACAGTGTCTTTCTATCTGATTATATAACAGGCTTATATGTATACTGTTTTACTATCTGGTTTTATTAAACTATGGAAATCTTTTTGCATAATTTTAATACAATATCTTAAAAATGATGTTCTTCATCTGAGCATTTGTAATTTTTGAAACAGTTCTGTCTCTATTTTAAGTTACAAATTCACTGTCATAAAAAACAAGTAAAAAAGGTAAACATGCTTGTGAATACCATAAGCAGATGTCGGTTGAGTTGGCGACTTCTTTTTGTCGCCAACGTCTAACCTTGGCAACTTGTCTTTCATGCCAAACAAAACATAAACATGCGTAGACACATAAGCAACAAAATAAGCCCAGAACTACAATGCACTTATCTAAACACATTAAAACATTTGTAGACATTTCAAATGCAATTATAATCAAAATGTACATAAACAAAGCACTAGCTCTGGGTACGTTAAAAAATAAATAAACCATATGCAAAATACTAAAATATGTTTCTGCACATACTTATACAGAGAAATTTCCGTTAAAATGTTAAAATCACAGTTTACAATTTTTGGAAAAACACTCAAATAAACCGATTACCCCCCAAAAAAACTCTCCACAAATAACTCAAAAATACTTATATATTCAATCATATTTAATCTGAATAGTGCACGTGAAATATACTGCAAATATTTTTATAAAGTGTTAAAAACACTCTTTATAAAAAATAGAAAACCACTATAATAAACCGACTACCTACTCCCACTGTGATTTTTGGATTTAATACCTTCAAAACTCACAAAATTTACACTATTATTCAGTATAGAATCAGATCTGATCAAACAATTCTAAAATCCTTACATATTTATTCATATTAAAACTAAAAATTGTATGGGAATTCTGTAAATCAGGAGCAAACCCATATAAAAAATAAAATTAAACATCCTTCTTAAAACCTTAAATTTTTTTATTTTTTCATCCCAATTCATAAAAAATAACACAACATACTAAAAACCTTACATAATTATGAAAACACAAGACCATAAATTTTCTTAACTATACACCAGTGTACCGTAAAGCAAAGCATAAACATTTCAATAAATAAAAGCTCCACATACCACAAATTTTATTCATTAACAGCAGGAGTTTATCACAAATGAATCCATCACAAGCATTCAAATAAGCATAATAACTGTAGCTCAACACATACTAGATACATATTCTGTACAACTCGCAAGAAACATTTTCAAACTTTTGTCGAAAATCACTTGATAAAGAATTAAGAAACAACTCATTGTAAAATGAACCGATTTCATTAGAGCTCATACAAGCAGACGACCGGACGACACGACTTCTATTCACGGCGAATTCAAGTTCAGTTACTTTGCCAGTTAAATTCCTTGAAATTCGTTCAACCAATCACATAATTCCTTCAAAAAGCATATTTTCTCATGATATCATAAAACTATACAACCCCGCCAAAGGGTTGCCGAATAGCTAATTTCAGGGATAAAGCAAACATGACATTTGCTTTATCCCTGAATATAGTGTAAACAAAATCCTTTTGCTCAGCGGAATATGTTGTCAAAATGTCAAATGATCTCTTTATCTGTGTTCATTACCGTTAAAAATTTAGCACATACCTCATTTCTTTTAAGAATAGGCCCCCAGCCCCCCCCCCCCCAAAAAAAAAAAATCTAGAGAGTTTTAAGAAAAACCAGGCATTTATCAATCTGAAAGTAAATTAAGATTAATAATCCCGTTTCGGTTTACATTAACATTGCCAACTTTGCAATTTATTTATTATTTTTAAATTTAACATAAAAAAGTTCAAACAACTTTTGATTCTTATTCCTGATCTTCATTATAATCATGCAGGGACTGGTGTGCTATCGACTGACATTCCTATGGTCGCATTTTTAGGAGTTGTGGAGAGTCGACTGAATGATTAATTCAAATGGATCTACATCGACTGCTGAAATTATACAAAGGTATTTTTTTAATTCGATTAATACCAACAATTTGGTTGCCACAACAGTTGTTGCCAAAAAATTCTCTGTAATGCTATCAGCTAATGCTATAATCTTAATTAATATATCCATTTGTTGAAAATTTAGCATTATACAATATTGATACAACCCATCCCAAAGTGATTCTGAAACAGAATCTAAGAAAAAATATTCCTTGACGAAGGGTTTTTAAATTGGGGAGAATTATATTAGTTTTCTTTCAAAAAAATCTTTTATTTCCGAACAAGAAATTGCATTTTTGCTCAGTTTTCAAGATAAAATTTCTGAGAACAAATGTAAAAATTTAAAACAAACCACTATTACATCAGTGGTTAAATAATTTAAAGAATAATCAATTATGAATTTTCATTTGCATTTGAAATATTTTATTTTAAATAAGTTAATAGTCTTACTCGGAAGTATTTCCAATACTTAGTTAAAAACAGTTAAAAGCCATTAAAATCCGTTTAAAATATTAAAAACATAGCACACAAAGTGTTTTGTCAAGTGCAAATTTGTTTATTCAGGGCCAGACAATAACATTTTTGTGCCCAGTGCACTTTTAAAACTTTGTGCCCCTACAAATAGCTAGTTCAATTTTTGTGCCCCTATACATAGCTCTAAACTCAATTTTTTGGCCTGCTTCTGCACGTGTACCCAGGGCATGGACCCAAATACCTGTGCAATAATCAGGGTGTGCATTTATTCAGAACAAGCACAATAAATTTATGACACTGTTTTTTTGATATATCTTTAATATATTGGCATAGTTACAGTTGTAGCTTATTATTATTATTTTGTACTTTAAGCAGCTTATTGAACCAAAATTACTCTTGGAAATTTTGAACAAAATATGTAGTTTGTTCTGACTAAAATTGTCCAAAAGTTTACTCAATTGCTAAAGTAAAAAAATGAGGAAATTTGTAATATGCAATTTTATTTCAAAAAATAGATTTACACTATTTTAGGACAGAATTTTAGGTTTTTGACATGATAGTTAAAACCCGACAAAACCATCAATTGCAGGTGCGGATCCAAGGGGAGGGTGTTAGGGTCGATTTCCCCCTCCTGGGCGAAGTCCCAAACTCTGTTATAGTCTCTTAAAATATATTATGAAGGTATAATGAAAATTAAGTAGCCTTTTCCTAAGGGGTGTATGGCGGGTACTACTCCCTGTCCTTTTTAATCAGAGCTCATATATAGATTTTATTAATAATATAATTAATTACATTAATTGGTACAATTAATTATATTACTTATAAAATGATTTTGCGCATTCTACCCCCTTGTTTCAGGTACAAAATCGCCCCCTCCTTGAGTAATTTCTGGATCCACCCCTGATCAATTGTCAAAAACTTGCCAACCCTGAGATCCTCGCCAATTCTGAAGATGGCTGCGGGCTGAGCAGCCGAACGCGCTTGACAAAACACTTTGTGTGTTATGTTTTCAATATTTTAAACTGATTTTAGTGGCTTTTAACTGTTTTTAACTAAGTATGGTATTTTACATTTTTTAAATAAATATGTATTTTATTGCTGTACGTATATGTATTATTTGAGTATGTTTAAATTATTTACTTTCAAACATTGATAAAAGTTGAGTTACTATTGAAAAAATACTTTTATCTTAAAATTTATTAGATATCATCTTTTTATTTTGTCTATTTATGGATGATCATCAACTCAATCTAAATCTGCAAAAGAAAAATGTAAACAAAGACAATGGCCTATAATCTGCACAACCTTTTCAGGCGTGGATCCTAGGGGAGGGCGGTGGGGGCGATCGCCCCCTCCTGGGCGAAGTCCAAAAATCTGTTATAATCCGTTAAAATATATTATGAAAGAATGAAAGTATAATGAAAATTATGCAGCCTTTTTCTAAGGGGTGTACTGCGGGTACTACTCCCTGTCCTTTTTAATCATCGCTCATATATAGATTTTATCAATAAAATAATTAATTACATTAATTGGTATAATTGATTATACTAATTAATTATAAAATGATTTTGCACATTCTACCTCCCTGTTTCAGGTACAAAATTGCCCCTCCTTGAGTAATTTCTGAATCCGCCCCTGAACCTTTTGGCAAAACTTTTGCAGATTTGAGGGAGTTGACTATTTTTTTATTGAAAGTTTTTTTTTGTTTTAAATGTGTGTGCGCGTGTGTTTAAGACCTTGAGTATTTAATATTGTTTTGATATTTGACATTAGATCTTTAGCATGTATGCTTTGTAAAGTATTATTTCATTAATTAATTCAAAATCATTTCACATAAATGACAAAATTTTCATGCTCAAATATAATACATGCTTTTTACAGAAAATGTAGCAGAAACAACACATCTTTATTAGATTTTAAATTTTGTAGACATTAAAAAAGAACTTAATACAAAGGCAAATTGTTTGTCTTGATGCCAAAGTTTGATAGTTATATTTGCAAAACATTTCATATTCAAAATTAATGTTGATATTCCCAGGGGTCGAAAAAATTTGTAAAATATTAGGTGCCAGGAAAATATTTTTAGGAGCCTCATATATGTTGAATAATATTGATTTTAAAAAAAGCTAGTTGCTAAGGGATATTTTTTGGTCATCTGTGCGACCTGGAGCTCAGGTTTTTTCAAACCCTGGATATTCCAAAATTTCATTGCTTAAGTTTTGATAAACTAAGATTTTAGTGAAAAATACCTTGTGTTATAATTAGGGTATATGTACACTATGGGGTCGTCCACAAATGTTAAGCCTGGTAAATTAACCAAAGCTCTCAATTTCAGGATTTTTCAATTTATCCCGAATTGTAATCTGAAGAATTCGGGACAAAATTTTATTTATAACATTTATTTTTTCCCAATTTTTAAAAAAATCAATCATATTTCATTTCATGAATGCTTAGCTTATATTTATTTAGCTAAAGCATCATTAATTGGGGTAAGCTTTAAATTTATAAAATGTCCCCAAATTTTTTCTGAATTTGGGGCAGGGGCACCACAAGATTTGTCTCTGCAGTTCTTTCTTCAAAAATCTCGTCACCAGCCACCCGGGTGGTGTAGTGGCTAGCGCACTATTCTACCACCCTTTTGCGTCTGGGTTCTATTCTCAGCTTGGGATTGGTTGTTTGTGATCACCCTAATATTGTACTGTAATAATGTAAACTTTAAAATAAATAAAGAACTTGTAATTAGGACCAACTGAGTTTGTGACAAGAAAAGGGGCAGAGAGTTACAGTAAATGTGACATCACATATTTTGGTCAAAATAAAACATTTTAAATTTAAAAAGTTATTTTGAACAAGCAGAATTTGAAGATATTTTTTTAATAGTGGTGTGATTTTTCATGCGACAAATGAGATGGCAATTCCATTCTAGTTAAATCAATAGTAAGGTTTGTTTTTGTTTCTATTTTTGATTCCTCCGATTTCGAAAAAGTTTTTCATGGTTGGTTACTAACCAACCCCAGGAACAGCTTTTCCGCCTTCGGCTCTTATCAATTTCAAAAATTGGTGCAATTTCAGCCTGTCCTAATGTTAGGGTGTCCCAAAAACTCTGGCCTTAGCTTTTATTAATATTGATCATATACTATACATTTCGAAGTTACATTAAGAAAAGTTCAGATATCAGTTAACTTTCCTTAATTCAAATTCATTTAATTAATTCAAAAAATATTCAAGATTAAATCTAAATAAATCAATGTAACATTTAACTTTTTATATGACACCATATGTTAATGAGGTGGTATGTGTAGAACTTGAACATTTTATCTTAAAAGTGTCAGAAACATGAAAATAATTATATACTGACTAAAACCATTTTTATAACTTTTCAGGACTCATAATACATGTTGTATTATTAAAAAATCAACCTCTTTATATTTCTGCGGAAGTATTCCAGGCTGATGTTCTTGGTATTACTGATTGTCTTACGATATAAATATTAGAAAAGACTACCATGGTAAGTTGATTCTGATTTTTAGGCTCTTACCTCTTTTCAAGTTAAATTAAGGATTGGTCTGGAATGTACAAAACCTTCTAAGATAGCTAGAAATAAAGTAACTCTTTTATAGGTACAAGGACGTAAGAGAATTGAAGATACAATCAACTCCGATTATAGTGAATCTCTGGGCACCGGAAAATTTCATTCACTAAAACCAATGTTTTCCCATGCTGAACAAGGCACCTTAACTAGAAAATAGTACTTTATACAAATACTAAATGTTTAAGTAAATCGAACACAATGGATCACATTTATGGTTCTAGAACTATTGTTAAGTAAAATGAGCACAATTAATTATATTTAATAATGGTCATTCCATTCAGTTGGCAAAAAGTGCTGTCTCTTTTAATATGTGGTATTGCATTGAGATTAGAAAATGACAGCTTCCAAGATCGAGTGAAATTTCGTCTTTTGGTTCCCTTTCAAAACTACTCTGCTTTTCTTAATATGTTTAAAGACTAGAATGTCTTACAGGAATGAAAAAAAAAATATGATCCCTCCCCCCCTCTTGCTCCTTCCTCTTGTTTAATATAAGTATGTTGGACCAGACATGGGCAATTCGCCTGCATTTTGGGACAGGTGGTTGATAATCTTTCTCTCTACTCGAACACAAGAGACACTTTTTATAGGAATCACCTTTGCCGTCCAGAGATTTTTAAGTTCACTAAAACCGAAAAATGCTATGTGCATTTACTAAGTACGTTAATCGGGACTAAGATGCATTCACTATATCCGAAGTTGACTGTAATGAAAAGATAGATGAACTGGCAAAAGAAAGTCATCTTTTAATCCTATTGGTGTGGAACCTTTTTGTAGAATAGATGTGAAAACCATGAAAGGCATCCCCCTGAAATAGAAAGACAAGAGACTAATAAAACTATGTGTAATTTTTCTGGACAAAAATACACTAAAAGCATAATCCGCCCAAACTCCGGATCATTAGATTGGTAGCCGGGCGACAGTATGTCGGAAGCTGGAACCTTCATGCTTCAGCCATCTGCTATAATCAGTGGTTATTGACTTGACCATAGTGGGGTAACAAATGCAGGGTTTCTACAGATCTGGAAAGAGTTTTGGTCATGAACTGGCAAAAGAAATGTGTACATTTCGTGTGTACGTGTTGACATTTCATACATGTACACATGTTCACATGAACATGTTCATGTGTACATGTTGACATTTAGTATTTGTATAAAGTACTATTTTCTAGTTAAGGTGCCTTGTTCAGCATGGGAAAACATTGGTTTTAGTGAATGAAATTTTCCGGTGAAAGAGTTTTGGTCAGGGATTTGGGGAAAAAAGTCGGGGAAATTCCAAATAAATTGAAGAAGGGTCAAGGAAATGTAAGAAAAATTGAATTTTGTGTCAAAATGAAGAAAATATTTACCATTTGAACCTAATTCTAAAAATTGCTTTATTTTCATTTTCTTATTTAACCTTATAACATACCTGCCGACTCTACTGGATTTGGGGGGTTTCTATTAGTCTCCTGATTTTACATTAAAATATCCTGATTTTTTTGACGTTTTGAAGCTTTTAATAATTGGCACATTTATTTTCTTAGCAGTTCTGAAAGATTACTGCTTTCAGGGTATATTCATTCAATATGAACCAATATACCATGGTATTTTGGTCCAGTAATAAAGAGATTTGTGCTCACTCATTTGTGAAGGATTCTTGGGAATTTCAAAATTAGATGGGAGATCTTTTAGTTGTAACATTTGTGAGTTCAAAGCCCCAAAATTTTACAACTTTTTAAAATTTTTTTGTACATTTAAGAAAAGACTTGTGAGGACCTAAAAAAACATTGAAGTTTTGTTTATTTCATGTAAAAATAATTCTTTCTGAGCTCTTTTACTAATTCTATTTTTAACATCATGACCTTATGTGATACTAAAATTTCAAACATAAATGTTTATTTAAAAAAAAAAAGCAAAGAGTTATTTTAAACACCATAGCAGTGTGCCACGTCAACTTACATTTAAAAAATGATGCATAAAATAGATGGTGAAATTTATTGGGTGAAAAAATGTCGAAGCGTGTTTTGTAGTGCAGATAAGTAATTATGACTTTAAGATAGTGATACCACATAAATCTACTGGATTTTCTTCACGTGATGTTGGCAGGTATGTTATAAATTTTAAAATGTATCCTTTATGAGCATATTTTAGTTGAAATATGCTTAGGTTTATACTGAATTATTATCAAACATAGTTTTTGTTAGAATCCAGGAATATCAAATAAAATTCTTGTATATATTAATTTTATTATTATTACTATTATTTGTAGAAAAAAAATGCAAAATATATAAAAAAAGGAAGTAATATTAAAAATAGGAATGTGAAATTCGTGAAAGCACACTAGATAAAAAGTCAGGGAAGATCATGATAAATGTCAGGAAAAGTCTGGGAAGCAAAAGCTGTGAAATGTTGTTAGCAAAACTTTCAGAAACTGCAGATGCATTTTTTTCCCTCCTCTTTTTTCACCACTGAAATTAATGTGGGACAATCTCTAAAATAAATTCTATGGTTAATGAATTGCTCAACTGCTATGCCCGTGATACTAATAAAATTAAATATGTTTGCTGTGTCATATACTGTGCTGTAATACTAATAAAGTAATTAGGAAAACAATTTTTAAAATATAATTTTAATTATGAGCACTCATTCTACATTTTCCTATTTTAAAAGAAAAATATGACTGCTTTTTGATGTTATTGTTAAAGGATTTTCAAATGTTCTTGAAAAATTTATGTTAATGGAAACAGCTTATTTTTTATTTTTTTTATATATTTTTTTTGCGATATAAAGCATCCAAAAAAAGCTGGCCCCAGTATGAGCTGAATATTCATATTTATCATAGTTGCAGGGTTAGCAGAGGGTGACTAAAATCCATATATAAATTTCTTGTGAACATTCATAATACTTTATATAATGATTGTTTTTTTTTTGTTTTTTTTTTTTGCAGGATGTTCCTTGGAATAAATCTTGAGAAAGGGACCAAATCAAAGAAATATCGAAATGTAAACAGTTATGTTGACAAATAAATCATTTTGTAATTTTTTTAAAGTAAATATGCATTTTGATGTTGAATATATGTTATAGAAATTAAAATTTTGCATTCAGTATATATTGTGTGCGTTTTTGTTGCTGTGTGTGTATGTGTATGCACTTGATTAGAAATTAATTCATTGTAAAATTTAAGTTTTTTCTCATTACTGTTATTGTATTCAGTGCAATAAAATAAATAATGAAGCAATTTGAAGAATTGAAAGCAAAAATCCACTTATTTATATACACAACTTTTATATTGTGGTTAAAAGAAAGCATAATGATAAGAAGTTATCAAATGCCTCAGATCAATACTTTGTTGAAATAATTTTTCTCCCTTCATAAAATGTATTTAAAAAAAATTAGATTATAAAAATCTAAGCTTATTATTGTTTTATTTCTCAGTTTTTACAGTTTTCATCTCAATTTTCAAAATTCTTAATTTTTTTTCCCCCTTCTATTGGAAAATACTATTAATGTTTTAGCATTGGAGTGTAAAACTATTGTGTTGTAGATTTCCCTGCATAATAGTCACACCTAGACTTTCACCATGAAAAATTAGAAAACAGAAGCTGTGACTATTATGCAAGTAAACACGGTACTCCTCTTCAATTAAATAATATGAGGCCATACTTTTATCAGTAATTTGGGTATGTCTTTTCTGATTTTGAAGAAGTGAATAGTTTAGTTTTAGATAAAATTTTGCTTGTTTTATTTGCAAATAATATTTGCATTTATTATATTTAAACCTCTGTTCTACCATTCGCTTTATTAGAGTTAACATTGTTATAGACAGTCAGTTTAAAAAGTGATTTATGCTGCTGACTTCTTCAAAATGCATTGATTAAACAAAATAATCTTTGGACACACACACAAAAAAAAAAAGTTAAAAAGAGGAGTCCTGCTTTTCCAAACAGAGTTCAGAAAAAATAAGGATTTTTTAAACCTAAAAACACAGGAGCAATTAAAAAGACGTTTGTGGGGGAAAACCTGTCCTGAAGCCAGATTAAAATGAAAGCTGGTTACTTAAGAGTTCAGGCCGGCTCCATTTATACAATCCCTGCACTTAATTTATGCCTTAACAAGTCAACTTATTGATATTTATGAAATTGCCTATTCTGAATTCTCGCTAAAATGAAGTGTTTGGTCTCAATTTGTTCAGAATTGCGGGACTCTACTGTATTGCTATATGCAGGTTTATTGTTATACACATGGATCATTATACACAGGTTTCACTGCAGTCCATGCAGCAGTGAAATTATATTAAAAAGAGACTCTGTACCAAAAACCTAGTTACACTAGCCAAAGGATGCACGCCCTTTCTTAGAGGATAGTGCCTGTCACAGAAATGTCAAGGGTCTGTATTTGGTAAATAATAATTGTTTACATTTTAAATCTTGAAGAAAAGGTATGTGAAAGTATTTATCAAGACACTTATTAACCAGTAAAATTGAGAGGTTATGTATTTAACAGAAAAAAAATCTAGTTTAATTGCCTGTGCAATCCCCATTTTTTATTAAAAGCCTCAATCTTCAGTGAAATATATGAAGAATTTCAGCCTTGCCGTGCCACAATTAACTATTGAGGGTTACATATTAAAAAAAACTTGTAAAGTTTGAAATAATACACACACACACAAAAAAAAAAGATACTAATAATCACTTGTATTTGGGTTAATCCTGGTCTAGACCAAAAGGCAGTCCTCAATATAGGTTAGTAAAAAATCTATGTTGCAGGTCATCCAAAAAGTTTGCCTTTCTTAGTTTGCAGAAACATAATCACATTTTCTGTTTGTGTGTCGGTTGATGTTTTTGGCAGGTAATAAGGGTGAACCTTTTGTACGACCTGAAACATATATTCTGTACTATTTTGTATTGAGGGCTTTTCGTATGTCAACACCTTTGTTGACATACGAAAAATTTAGCCTCGAACAGATTATGCCCCAGTATGAACTGATCATATAATAGCAATTTTATGAATAGACAGTCGATTTAACATTGAATAATAATTAAAGAATAAGGTCTAAATACTTAATAATAAAAAAAACTACCTTAAACACCTATAAGATTAAAATATTGTGCAGAAGTGCTTTTCAATCATATGTAATCATAGTTGTCTCCTGCCCATAGAACTTAGAAGGTAGTTTTTATCATTAAATGATATAACATTTTCTTGGCTGTAGCTGGAGTGTATTTTTATAATAAATGCCCGAGAGCCTCTGCTGTGAAACCTACATAAATTTACGGTAAATCCTCAACAACGTATAGTGTAAGGCATTCATAAAATTACGGTCAGTACTCGACAACCTATGTCGTAATCCATTGTCAAATTACGATCAAATCTCGACAAACTATAGTGTGAGACATTCATAAAATTACGGTCAATACTCGACAACCTATATAGTAATCCATTGTCAAATTACGGTCAATACTCGACAACCTATGTTGTAATGCATTATCAAATTACGGTCAAATCTCGATAACTTATGAATGTCTGGCACAATCAAATTACGGTCAACACTCGATAACTTATGGGTACTGTGATTTTGCGGGCGCACGTAGTTTGACGAGATTCTCTTGGAATTTTTTGCTGCCGAGAATTGCCCGTAATCTAACAGTATTTTTTTTCACAGTGTACAAATATTAGAAAATATCTTAAATTAAGGTAAAAATTAAAATACCTTTCTGATACAAAATAATTCATTGTTATCTACTTCTGTATCATATTATACATTTAGTGATGGCCAAAAATTGTCAAATGTAGTAAAATTAATTTTTCTATCTTAAATTATTAAAAAATTTTATCATTGAGAAAATTCACCACAAATTTAAAATAGATACACCTTGTGAAAGTAAAACTGTGACGATGTCTTGACGAAAGAAAATCTATTGTTGACGTCAAAGCTTCAGTTGTAAGGCTGTCTCGAAAAGCTCTATATCTTAAAATTTCTAAAATTCCCTACATTTGCTGTCAAAACTGAATATATTTTCCATGTTTATCTAGAAAACATTTCCTTCGAAACTTCTACATTTCGAATTTTAGTTGGTGTAAATTACAAAAATCAGTGCTTAAAGAGCAACTTTGTTAAACTAAAGCTGCATACCAATCGGTCTAAAGAGACAACAAACGAAGTAGAGAAGGCCGTATAACTGAGAACTTTTCGTAGGAAAGGTAAAATTCACAGGTGAATTTTGCTATAAGGGATTCAAAGCACTTGGTAACCTTAGAAAGCTTGCAGAAGCAAAGGAAGTCAGACATCAAAAGTCATTGAAAGACTATTTTTATTGTTAAAGGTGCATATTTATATTTCTGAAAGTGAAAGGTATGTAGCTGGACTAGGAAACTGTGGTGGAGGGGGAGGGGTTTGTGCCTCCCTTGTAGCCGTTCAAAAGTAGTCTAGTAACACCCTTCAACGTATTTTATCAAAGATTTCTGTCACTGAATATCCCTTGAGCTTCTGACATGTGTTTCTTTTCTCCTTTCTTTTTTTATACTATTTAAAAATCATGAGATGTGTGTTGTTTTTCCATGAACGGGGGTGAGTATTTCTGCAGAATATATATCTCTCTTCCACTTCAGACCCTACGTTCACAAATGAGGACACAAAAATTACTTATACTATCGTATAGAATGGATAACCTAATATGTGCATATAAAAAAGCCAATTTTCTTACAAATTTCAATAACCAGTGATTTATTTTTTTATTAAAAATTTAATCTTTACTATGAAACGGAAACTTATACTATTCAAAGAGAAATTATCTAAAAGAGTATTAAAGGGGTAATGCAGCAAAAGAAGAGCTTTGCTACAAAGTTTTTAAAAAAGCAATTTTCTTTGCCGAAAATTATCTTTCACGTTCTTGTGAATCCTTAGCTTTCATATTTTAACTGAACATAATTTTGGAGGGTAAGTCATATGTTTTTAAGAAAAAAAATTCATAGAAAAAGTATAAACACGATCGTGTCAGCCACGGGATTAAGCGAAGTATTATCTTGGAGGAACAACTGAAAAGCACCCATTGAAACAACTGCTCAATCGCCAAATGCAGAGCTGGCACATAGAAATCACTTCCTTAGTTCGCAGCAGGCGGGGGTGGGGAGGGGGAGGGAGGCAATCCGACTTTCTTTCCAAGCTCAATCGTCTTTTCCTGATAACGCCTTTCGCTGAGTGGCAAGTGAACGAAAAACAGAGATATTGAGTGTGTCTTCCCGAACATTTGCCCAGAAATAAAATCTCTCTGAATATTTTGAACCCATGTTCAGGGTGTGTACAGCAAAATAAGTACATGAGTTTTTTGGATTGCAATCACTGCACGGGGTTTTTCTAAGTTTATACGACGATACTACTAAACCTCAGAGTCTGATATAAAACAGCATTGCGAAACATTTCTAAACCACCATAAATCTTTTGCAGTGCAATTTTAAATAAAATTACAACTTCCACCATTGTGGCATATTGGTTGCGTCATCTCTTCTCAAGAAATTCAGCTGCCTTCTGGGCAATCTGTAATCTCAAGTATGAAGTGTTAGGATCTTGTGGCAACACCACGCAGATACAGAAGGCCTGAGAACTGAAGATTGTACGTCATCACGGTTTTCGTTTCACGAAGTAAAACTATTTAAAATTTCCGCTGAATGATTCAAATTTTAGAAAATATCTTAAGTTAAAGATAAAAATTAAAATACCTTTCTGATAAAAAATAATTTAGTACGGTCTATTTCTATGTCATCTTATATAATTAGTGATAGTTAAAATTTCCTATTTGTCGTAAAATTAAACTTTCTATCTTAAATCATTAAAATGTTTTATGCGGGACTAAATTCACCACAAACTTTCGAGAGTTTTGCTTTGTGAAAAAAAATGTGTGATGACGCCATTTTAGGGGACCTGGTGAAGACGTAAAGGTTTCTGTTCTCAGACATTGTATATCCAAGAGGTGGTGCATGTGGACTTCGCCAACACCTTCCAGATGAGGAAGACGTAGCGACTGAAAGTTGACGCCATCACATGACATGACATGAAGTTCGATTTTACAGGAGCACCTAACGTATGGTACGCTTATCTCCAGTGTGTAATGATAAATGAGAGTTTTGCGAAATCATGAAATAATCCCAAGAGACAGGGCCATAAACATGTCAATGTCATTAACGAACAGTCTGTCAAACATACAAATGAGCTGTGGCAAGGCAATGGTGCGGAAAACCGTGAAAGGAACAAGAAAGTTGGAAGATGATGGAGACTGACCTACTCTCCCCCCGTGTATAAACACGGACTTCATAGGGCGGGTTGCTCAGTAAGACCATGAGTTTCATGAAATTCAGTACAGTGTGAGGATCAAAAATGAAAGCAGTGAGACAAATTAGAACCATGAAAATAGTGTAAAAATCAATATATACAATATGTACAAAAACACGGGTGAATATAGTGAGAAATGTATAAGATGCAACAGTGAGAGTAAGTACTAGGTAAGTACTTGGCTGCAGACGCCCATACAGGTAGGCCATACGCCCATACGCCCATGCATATGTAGCTGAAGGTCGGACAAATGTTTTGCACAGTAGTGTTTTATTATGTATCCCAATCTTGGAGTTAAAGAAGAAGGGAGAAAGTTTCGAAAAAGAGGCTACCATCTTGTATGTAGCATTTTTGATGTGGTGCCGCCAGCACAGCGATTTATCAATGGTAACATCAAGATACACTACTTTGGAACTCCATTCAATTGGAGTGCCACAAACAAATAGGCGTGAAGGAGGGCGGCAATGTGTAAAACTCAGTGCTTGGCACTTATTCGGGTTGATGTTAATGCGCCATTTTCGCATCCAGTCGACAATTTTGTCTATATGTGTCTGCATAGAATAGGCAAGCACAGTGTTGTAGGGTGAGTGGCCAATAATAGCAGTGTCGTCTGCAAATAAAGCGAGAGTATTATCAAGAGATCTTGGGATGTCATTGACATATAAATTGAATAATGTGGGCCCCAGGATCGAGCCCTGAGGGACACCACTAGAAATGGGATATGTATCAGAAGTTGTGTCGTTAACACGGACAGCAAAGCTTCTGTTAAGTAGGTAGCTTTTAATGACATGTATATAAGCGTCAGGGATGTTAAGCTGTGTTAGTTTGAATAGAAGTCCGTTATGCCATACTTTGTCGAATGCTTTTTGCAAGTCGAGTAGGAGTATGGCAGCCTTCTGTTTGTCTTGTATAGCTTCGAAAGCGGTTTCTACAAGTCTGAGTAATTGGTGAATTGTACTGTGGCCCTCACGAAAGCCAAATTGCTCAGGTAGTAGTAAGTTGTGATTTGAGATGTAATCGTGAAGACGGTTTAGGAATAAGCGTTCAGTAATCTTACTCAATGAGCTGAGCAGACTAATGGGCCTATATGATGAAGGGTTAGTCATGTCATGTCCCGGTTTTGGTATGGAACAGACAATGGCAATTTTCCAGGATGTTGGAAAGTAATGTGTCTTAAATATGGCGTCGGTAAGGAAAGTAAGAAGGAGGAGAATTTTCGCAGGGATGTTTTTTAACATCATATTTGATATTTTATCTTGACCAGGACATTTCCTGATGTTAAGTTTGTTTATAACCTTTGCGACTTCCGAAGGAATCACAGGTGGAATGTTAAATGAAGGAGGACGAGATAAAAAGTCAGTTAATGTGTCATCAACATTTTGTTGGTGGACAGTAATGTCATTGTCTAAGTTGTCATTTGAGAATTGCTTGGAATAAGATCGGGCCAGGCAATTTGCCTTGTCAGTGTCAGTAACATAGGTACTGGTATTGTCCTTGAGGGGAGGTAAGGTGGTCTTTTTGTTGGTGATTTTTCTAATGGCTCTCCAAATAGAACCATCAGTAGCAGATAGGCCCTCAATATAGTTCATCCAATTTTGACGAGAATGTTGTAGAATGAGTTTTCGGACTTTTGCCCTAAGGCGATGATATAAGGCCCGGTCCTCGGGGTGTCTGGATTGTTGGAAGGATACGCGGGCAGCGTTCCGTTGGTTAATGAGTCTCCGTATGAAAATGGAGAGCTTGGCATTTGCGCTGTGGTGTACAGCTTTGGAAGAGTCACTAATAAGGGTGGTGATACGAGTCACCTCTTAGTCACCTCAGAGTCTATTTGTTGGGAGTAAGTGAGGGTAGGAACAGTAAAAGGAACGTCAAGGAGCGTTTCAGTAAATCTGTTCCAGTTGGTGGAGACCCTCGTGGTGTCTTTGCTCTACGAAGGTCTACAAAAGTGTGAGGTTGATATCGAGATCAAATTGCACCGGAAGATGGTCAGATGTAAAATGTTGAAGAGTCATACAGTTTACTTGTTGGTGCAAGCCTTGATGTAAAACAAGGTCTATGGTGGAAGATCCAGTAGTAAAAAAGTGTGTGGGAGTAGGTGGATATGCCAGTTTATAGTGCGTATCAATTAGAAATTTCAGGAGGCCAGTGCCTCTTTTGCAATTCTATCTTCCATTCCACGCATAGTGGTGGGCGTTGAAGTCACCCGCAATGATATTAGCGGGGCAACGAGATAGAAGAATTCGGAAATCACTTTCCGTAAAGTCAGTCTTGGGTTTGATATTTGCAGAGGTGACCATAAGATCACCTTGCATGGTGTGTATAATGACAGTACACAGTAGTAGCCTCAAGTGATGTAAGAGGTATTGGAATAAAAGAGTGAGGTATAGAGTTTTTTATGTAGATGGCAGTACCGCCAGATGTACGCCCATTGGAGACCGTCCGATCTGTACGGTAAAGAGTATAGTTAGGTATATTGTATTTATAATTTGGATGGAACATGATTTCCTGAATGAGTATGAGGTCAGTGTCGTTATGGCAAAGAAAATCCCGTAGGTCAGAGATTTTCTTGTGGAGCCCTTGGGCGTTCCACAGGATGATTCTAAGATTCATTTGGTGTCTCTTCATGTTCGGGGTCTAGTTTGTCAGCATTGATTTGGAGTAAGGCAAAGGCCTTATCCAGTGGATCATCATATTCTTGAACTGCTGTAATAGCCTCCCGCTGTGTACGGAGTAGGGAGGGAATATCAAGAATTTCGTTTAATTCTCGAATAGTTTGAATAACCTCAACAAGCGAGGTAATTGATGTGGCACCATTAGTGGTAGCACTTTTAGCCTTAGGGCGTTTAGGTTGGGTAGCCTTCTTTTTAGGTTTAGGCTTTTTGCCAGTATTTTTGGTAGAGTGTTTTTTTTTTGTTGTTGTTTATGGTAACCTTGTTTGGTTGCTGAGATTTGGTGGTTTGAGAACCAGGATCAGGTACGTTGTTGGTCTTGTTGTTGATGTCAGTGTTATCAGTGGGAATTACTTCAGAGCTGGTGACAGAGTTCTGAGCAGGCTCTGTTTCTGTTATCATATTCTCCACGGTATTTGCAGTGTGAGACGGAGCATCAGTCTCAGGTTGATCGAAAAGATAGATGGTTTGATTTTGTTTGCGTTTTCTACCCACTTGGGTCCATGCAGAAGTTCCCGGTGGAGGTGCGGCGAAGTTTTTGACGCATGGTGGGATTGTTACCAGTGGCCTTAGGAGTAATGGGCTTCGTAGCAAAGTTTTTATGTCGATTTTTGGGGGTTTAGGGGCAACCATGGTAAATCGACACACGAGGGCCCGAACAGTTTGCACAGCAAACAGGGTCTTTGCCCTTGGTGGGGCAGTTTCGGAACAAGTGATTTCCGCCACATTTCATGCACCTTGGGGTCAAGGTGCAGTTGAACGAGGAGTGACCATATGCTTGGCAATTGTGACACATTTTAACTTTATTACCGTGATATTTTTCAACGGTAATGGAAAGGTATTGGTAATTGGTTAAGCTGTAGACCTCCTCTATGTTACAGGTGCGTTGAAGGTCCACGACGCAGTATGGTAGTAGTTTTTTTTAATTTATTACGAATAAACGCAATGTTGAGTGGGACATAGCCCAAGTTAGTGAGGAAGTCCTCAATTTCATTTTTAGGTGTGGAGGATGGAATACCTTTAATCATAATTTTGATAGGCCTTTGCCGCTTTGGGTCACAGGTTTGGCATCCAATTTGGTTATTCTTAAGATAGGTTTGAACCTCTCGAAATTTGAGGTCATTCTTAAGAGAAATCATGAAAAGTTGTCCAGTGTATTTACAGAGGACTTGGTGCCCAACAATTTTAGAAATTGCTTCACAGTGAGTGGTGTCACGTTGACACAACGTGCATATTTTTTAATGAAAAATTATTAATACAAATCCTAATTAATGTTGTCTAAATTTAAACTAATAATCTATTGTAAATCTAATTTAAAAGTTTTTAACAATAACTATCTTTTAAAGCTTTCATTTTTCCTCTTGGCCTTCTCAATTACAGCGCATTAACGTACTTCTAAAGCATTTCCCTTTCAGCTGCTTTGAAATAAAATAACAGTTGTCGCCAGTTTTCTATCCTACTAAACGAATAATCATAACATCCCTTCGCTCGCATATGTTTTCTCTGCTCCGCTGAAACAGATGTGTTTGCGGTTTTCCTCTCCTGCACAAGAAGCATATTGCTCGAAAAACACCTGTTAAAATTGTTCCAGAAAAATCGAGCTCCCTTTTTCTATAGCAGTAGGTCTAACGGTCATTTTTTTAGCAGTTGCGGAGTTGGTACTTGTGTGGCGAGGTCCTCACTTCTAAGTGGGGAACCTTCGCCACCGGAACGTAGGCACGAAATGCCATGCACGCCATAATAATTTTTAGAAGAATGCTTCCCCAGTTTTCCTTTTTTATTTGAGGGTGTATTATAAAGTTTCAAAATGTTGATCTTCAGATGGTGTAAAAATAAAAAGATATGACTAAAATGGAGATGAGTCCTGCCAATTATTTATAGTCGACTTACTGATTTTTGTTCGCAAAGTTTGTGCTTTGTGTTCCAGTTTTCTGCGTGCTCTCCTCAAAAGAAAAATGAAACGACGAGCGCTAGGAAGACAGATGTCTTTCTGTAACAACATTATGGGTCAACAATTAGTTGACCACCTCCTTCTTTTCTTTTGTGAACCTGCTTTGATGTACCGCTATCTGTGATGATTCCCAGCATTCTCGTGAAATCGGATTTAGTTTGCTGGCGTTCAAAAAAAAAAAATGAATGTCGTGTTGCTTTAACTGAAATTTTCTTTTTACAGTGCTACACTTCGCTGACGTATATCTTTAATACGCAATATGGATGTCGACACTTTTTTTTATTTTTAATACAGTGACGCAATGCTCTTCACGATTGTTCATACCAAATGTGACAACGATCTACATACCACATACCTACCATCGTCTCCTTACGATCACCGCCTTCCACCGTACATCTCCATATGATAAAATTGGTGCCGTGACCAGGATACGTTCCGACATCAGATAGTGTATTAAATCGTCGTGATTTTCGTGCTGGTGCTACAGTGTGTTGTTTTTATTCTTGCGGCGTTGTGACGAAGCAAAAGTGTTGACAAATGAGCGCTTCCTTTTACTTCATGCTTTTTTATTTTATTTTTTACTGGGATCCCAACCTTTTTTTAAATTTTTATTATATTATGTGTTAACACCTTTTTTTTTTCTTTTACGAGTAAGTGTTCATATAAATATATCTAGTATTATAGTTTTATGCATTATTTGAATTTTGATTAAAGTGATTGATATTATTATGATTGATTTTTTGCTATAAATATATGCGTATATATATTTCATAAAAAGAAATTTTCTTCGAAATAATGAACATTATTTACATTTTTTTGCATATATTTATCTTATATTTTTCTGCATATATCTAAATAGTAGTTGATTATTTCAGAGTATACTGCTGAAACCAGTTAAATAAATTAAGCAGATTTAGAAATGTTTATTTATACACTTAGAATTTATAAGTAGCAATTTTATATTTTTATCATATTATTATCTGTGCATAACTTTAAAATCTCATGCTACTCCACCTATTCCTTTGCAAAATAATCACATACATGAAAAACCTAATGAAGTAATTTCCATAGACATTCTTGGACCTCTGAATAATGGAAAACATATTCTTACAATAATTGATCATTTTACTCGTTTTCTACAGCTCTATCCCTTAAACTCTATTACTACTGATGCTGTTGCTAACTGTTTATTTTCATACATTTCAACTTTTGGCAGACCTGCCATTATACTTACTGACTTAGGTACTCAATTTACTAGTGCTGTTTTTGAAACCTTTAACAAAGTTTTTGGAATTAAATTAAGACATACTACTTCTGGACACCCACAGGCTAATTCAATTAGTGAGAGAATCAATACCTCAATTAAATCAACTGTAAATGCTCTAATTCAAGATGGTTATAACTTTGCTCATGCTATAAACATTCATGTAAATATGTATAATGCTTCTACACATTCTTCTACTCAATTTTCTCCTAATGTAATACAATTTGGAAGAGAGTTGCCTATGATTTTTGACACGTATGACCCACAGCTACAGTTTCATCATTTAGATAAAGCTCATTATCTGTCTCAAGTAATGTCCACCCTGAAGCGAATTTATACTGACACATATTCTAATCTAAAGTCTGCACAATATGAACAAAATTTAAAGAAAAATGAAAATGCTAAGCTTAGATTTCTTTTCCCTGGTGATATTGTTTACTTAAAGTCTAAAGATAAATATAATAAACATCTTACTGGACCTTATAAGGTTATACAAAAATATTCTCCTGTTATTTATTCAATTCAATTATTAGATAATCCTGACACTTCAGTTCGCAAAATGCATATTGATAGGTTAAAACTTGCTCCTCCTCGAAGGTCTTTACTTAATGACTTGCCTGTTATTGATAGTCACTATCAGGTTCCTACTTCGCACTCTTATAATTTTAGGCCACGTAAAAATTAATTTAACTTTTTTTTGTTTTTTTACTGGGCACTTTGAATGCGAACAGCCTGATCACCTGTTTGTATTGAACCTGTTCCTTTCTTCTTTTAACTGCTGTAATATATTTAAAATAATTTTTAATTTACCATAATTCTACTGTTGACATTGTTTGTGTGGCAGTGTAAATTCCCCAATGTGGTAAACATTGACATTTTTTCCTTCGACTGTCCTATCCTCCCCTTCTCCTCTAGTAATTGGAAGAAGTTTGATGTAAGTGAAATCAAACTACCGCACTCATTTTTTTTTTTCCTTTTTTGCTTTCCTTTTTGGGAAGCTAACTCAGCGAAAAGTTTTAGACTTGAAATGCTATAATTGCAATTTTCATTTGGTACAATGCATACCAAAGCCTTTTCAGTTTTGAAATTTAAATTTTTTTTGTTCACAATATTATTTAAAAAAAACAATAATTAAATAAAATAAAGTAAAGACATGAGTAAGTTTGTGTTGTTTCTATAATGTGAAATATGAGATAAAGTAAATGTATATATTTTGTATGTCCTTTTTCTTTCAAGATGGCAAATTTTTTTACATTTTAAATAAGAACAATGTTGTATTGAAATCCTTCTGAATGGCTACAAGTGGTACCACTTCAAAAAAAAATCAGAGCTCTTTCCTTTTATATATAACAAATCCCGGGTTACCTTTTTATTAATAATTTTATTGAATTTTTGTGTGAAATGTTATCTTTATTTTGATATCAAATACTATTGAAATATGTATATGCAAGAACTGTTGACAATCTTTTTCAGCTGACAATATCAGCAATCCAAGAACCTCAGCACAGTTTTAGATTTCGTGAACTTTTAGTATAACAATAGACTGAATCATGTAAAATCAAGACGGACAATTTTAAGGTTTTCTGCAAGAACTTTATGCAATTTTTTTAATATTACTGGAATTTGATTGATATACTGTTTTAATATTTATGCTGAACATGTAATTTTTTTCTGAAAACTTGGGGGAGTATATGTCACGTTGACACAACGTGCATATTTTTTAATGAAAAATTATTAATACAAATCCTAATTAATGTTGTCTAAATTTAAACTAATAATCTATTGTAAATCTAATTTAAAAGTTTTTAACAATAACTATCTTTTAAAGCTTTCTTTTTTCCTCTTGGCCTTCTCAATTACAGCGCATTAACGTACTTCTAAATCATTTCCCTCTTATCAGCTGCTTTGAAATAAAATAACAGTTGTCGCCAGTTTTCTATCCTACTAAACGAATAATCATAACATCCCTTCGCTCGCATATGTTTTCTCTGCTCCGCTGAAACAGATGTGTTTGCGGTTTTCCTCTCCTGCACAAGAAGCATATTGCTCGAAAAACACCTGTTAAAATTGTTCCAGAAAAATCGAGCTCCCTTTTTCTATAGCAGTAGGTCTAACGGTCATTTTTTTAGCAGTTGCGGAGTTGGTACTTGTGTGGCGAGGTCCTCACTTTTAAGTGGGGAACCTTCGCCACCGGAACGTAGGCACGAAATGCCATGCTCGCCATAATAATTTTTAGAAGAATGCTTCCCCAGTTTTCCTTTTTTATTTGAGGGTGTATTATAAAGTTTCAAAATGTTGATCTTCAGATGGTGTAAAAATAAAGAGATATGACTAAAATGGAGATGAGTCCTGCCAATTATTTATAGTCGACTTACTGATTTTTGTTCGCAAAGTTTGTGCTTTGTGTTCCAGTTTTCTGCGTGCTCTCCTCAAAAGAAAAATGAAACGACGAGCGCTAGGAAGACAGATGTCTTTCTGTAACAACATTATGGGTCAACAATTAGTTGACCACCTCCTTCTTTTCTTTTGTGAACCTCCTTTGATGTACCGCTATCTGTGATGATTCCCAGCATTCTCGTGAAATCGGATTTAGTTTGCTGGCGTTCAAAAAAAATGAATGTCGTGTTGCTTTAACTGAAATTTTCTTTTTACAGTGCTACACTTCGCTGACGTATATCTTTAATACGCAATATGGATGTCGACACTTTTTTTATTTTTAATACAGTGACGCAATGCTCTTCACGATTCTTTATACCAAATGTGACAACGATCTGCATACCACATACCTACCATCGTCTCCTTACGATCACCGCCTGCCACCGTACATCTCCATATGATAAGTGGTATGTGTCCATGCGGGGAATTCGTAGAGGAAACGATGTTTTCTGCCGACAGCATTTTAGTCTATGTTCTCATCATGTACATTATTTAAGAGGTTGTCGACTGGTGCGTTAGGTGTACCGGAGCTTAGTGCCTCAGGAGTTTGACTGGAGATGTTAGTGTCAATGGCATCTATTTCAATTTCATCCTCTGAGTGTTCGGAGGAAGAAGGTAAGTCTTTTGGCTTATGCTTGGCATCGTGGGAATCACCCTCAATGTCGCGACCACGTTTCCTGTGTAACGATGGCGGAAATAAGCCTAGTTGACTGAAAACGTCGTGGGTTTGTACCGTCATGTAAACTTGATACTCTTTGAAGATAGGGATTACCGCAAGGGTGCCCGTGGTAGGTGTGTCAATGAATGTCATGACTTGCTTGTCATAGTCAGGTAATTTCTGTAAGATAGGATGTTGCTGACCAACAAGAGAATCCACAAAGTCTAAGAATCCAATGAAATAAACATAATTATTTTTCTCTTTGTCAGCATAGAGCTGCTCAAAAGTTTGTCTGTAGCTGTTAGAAGCCATCATAAGAAGTTGGTGAGTGTAATGGAAGAATCCCTACGTGGGGATCAGAAAAAGAAAGACTTGGCAAAATAAGGGGGGGGGCTACACAGTAACACTCCTTCAATGCTTCCTAGGAAGACACTGGTTGATTACTGAGAGCAGTCCGGGACATCAGGGCGATACCGGGAGCAGTATCGTAGTTTGCCAAAAAGATGTAAATAAAAACTCACTGAATGGAAAAACAGCAAGAGACAGACAGCAGGATCGTCACCAGTCCAGTAGTTATCTTCCCGAGAAGGCTCTGAAAAGAACCGGTCCGAAAAACCACTGAGCAGAACCGCTGGATCAAGCACTCAAAAGATAGGTAGGGAGCTCTCACCGCCAGGTATCCTTGGAATCCAATTAGAAGCCGCTCGAGCAAGTATCTTCAAGTCGATTTGAATTGTAGATTCTGAATTGTAGATTCGAAAACCAGACGACTACGAATTCTCATAGGCGCAGCCGGTCTCAAATTTTTTGACGCCATCACTACATCGCAGTATTGTCCTTCAAAAAGTAAAGCTATTTGAAATTTCTGGTGGATACTACAAATATTTTTTTTTTCTGATGGCCGGCCTCCGCCTTGAAGGCTTTGGCCGACACATGCCGGATTTGTTGGTATCTTTATTATGGGGGCACCTAGTAGGTGGACCAACGTCATCCCCTATGAAGGGACGGACGTGACAACCACGCGCAGTCGTGGATCGAACCCCGACCACCGGGAGTTGAACCCGGAACCGGAGTGCGGTGCTTTACCCACCATACAACTCGATCGGCGATACTACAAATATTAAAAAATATCTTAAATTAAGGTAAAAATTAAAATACCTTTCTGATACAAAATAATTCATTGTTATCTACTTCTGTATCATATTATACATTTAGTGATGGCCAGAAATTGTCATTTGTAGTAAAATTAATTTTTCTCTTAAATTAATAAAAAGTTTTATGGTTGAGAAAATTCACCACAAATTTATAATGGACACACCCTGTGAAAGTGAAATTGTGATGCCCTCTTAAAGAAGAACTATTGATGACGGCAAAGCTTCAGTTGTAAGGCTGTCTATATCTAGAGGGCGTTGACAGAATAATTAAACATTTACATTTGTTCTAACAGAACAAAGAAACGAAGCTACCTTTTTCGTCATATTCGCCGCGTATATGCTATTGTCATGGCACTAATACACAGGCCACAGAAAAAGCAACTTTGTCACAAACAAGCTAGAAAGCAACTAAAGTCAAACCTGTATATCTCAAAAAAATCTATATCTTAAAATTTCTAAAATTCACTACATTTGCTGTCAAAATTGAATATATTTTCCATGTTTATCTAGAAAACATTTCCTTCGAAACCTCTACATTTCGAATTTTAGTTGGTGTAAATTAGAAAAATCAGTGCTGAAAGAGCAACTCTCTTAAACTAAAGCTGCATACCAATCTGTCTAAAGAGACAACAAAAGAAGAAGAGAAGGTCTCTCAGAACTTTTCTTAGAAAGGGTAAAATTCACAGGTAAATTTTGCTATAAGGGATTCACAGCACTTGGTAACCTTAGAAAGCTTGCAGAAGCAAAGGAAGTCAGACATCAAAAGTCATTGAAAGACCATTTTTATTGTTAAAGGTGCATATTTATATTTCTGAAAGTGATAGGCATTTACATAAAATAAATCTACAACTATACCGCTATATTTTTCTAAAGTAAATGCAAATAAAACACTTTTAACTGACAGCGTTTAAAAAATCTATAACTTGAAGTCTCTTTACCTCAATTTTTTCCTTTACGATGAGATTCGAGATAGGCAGGATCGGCTGTAGAATGAAACATTTTTCATTTTTCTCTCTGACTCACATTATTTGTCGAACCGTAGAGTTCGAGGTTGAGTGGGAGGGGGGGGGGTGTACATGTGCTCATCGAGCTTTCACTCCCAAACAGGGCCGGCCTAAGAGCAAAATTTTGTGTGTGCAAGAATGAGTTTTGGCGCCCCTTACAGTAAAAATTGATACGAGAAAGCCAGTAAGAAGTATGTGTGCTCTATAGTTAAAACTAGTGAGAACGTCATACCTAAAAATGACATTTTGTATGAACTAAAAATGAAAAGCTAAAACCAATATGAATTACTAGATAGTAAATATTAAAGTGGAGTATTGAATGTCTTTTCATCACTTCATTTTAATTTTTTTGACAACTTCTTCCAGAATTAATTATTTTACTCACTTTTTCAAACTTCAGTTAACGTTCTGTACTGTAATTGTTTAACGAGCAGGCTCCCAACAAATACTTTTACTCAGTTTACTCGTATTGTTTTTTCTGGTAGAAAATGACAGACACATTTTTAACTATAGGAAAAGTTTTATTTAATTTGATACAGTCGGCACATTAAAGAAAGTGCGAAAACATTCAGATACATAAACTTTGGCTTTCACTTTTCTAGAAAAGGTACATCAGTATAACTATAAATCGTAGTAGTAGCGTGAAAAATCAAATAAAGTATTACGGAAAATTGATTAAAATAATCTATTATACTCTTAGCAATGAGCCTTCCTAGATTTAGCAGCCAAAACTGTTTTTATTAAAGTATCATAATCTAATGACGATGGAATATGATTTTCAATGGACAAAATTGAAAGATTGTTCGGCCTTTCCTCAGAAAGAGTAGACCTTAGGTAAGTTTTTATTATTCTTAATTTAGAAAAACTTTGCTCAGCCGTGACGCTACCGACAACGGCATTGTTAGAAGTATTCGTAAAGCAACCTACACATTTACATTAGCGTCTGCAAATGTAGTGTCCAACAAAAAGTTCAGCACGTTCAGAGGCGTTTTCTCGCCTAAAATCAAACAAAGAGAAATGAAAAAACTGTTTATAATTCTGAAAAAAAAACTGCTGGAGCCTAAAATCATTATGAATTAACTGAACAATATATCAAGCTCTTAAAATGTGAATACATAAAACGTAAAAGTGTTACGTACCTTTATTTCGCATGAGGCTCTTGATAGAGATCAGCTGTTCGCATAACTGAACTCCTTTGATGTGACTGTCATCCTCATCCGAAAGGAGATCTTCTAAGTCTTTGCATTTAAATAACAAGTCATCTCTGTTGGGTAAATCATCAAGTTTAAAAAGAAAATTAAAATTTGACATCTTGTCCTTGAGTTGTTCGACTCTCTCTTGAACAGCCATTTAGCTGTTTCAAGAAGTGGTAGAAAAAAAAATCAACTTTGAAACGCTTTTGGGGATCAATCAGTGCTTCGTCATCGGCCTCATAATCAAACTGCTTCTTCTTCCTTCTAATGCGCTGTGTTTAGAATTTTCCTTCCACTTCTGGATGGGGTGACCCGGGGCCTTCGCAATTAGTAACGGGCCTGCGCGTGTATTTTGATGAGCCATCCAAAGAGGCCTACGGATGCTCGAGTCTTCACGTATACATCAGGCATTTCTTAAGCTTCCCAGTGCTTTCAAACGTAATTTAATGTAATTTTAAGTAGTAATTGTGTTACTAATTCAAGTACGAACTCATGATTAATTTGTTTGCTATGATACATATTTACAGAAAGAAAATAGATGCATATAATTTGAAGGAAAAACAAAGTAGCGCTTACTCTCATGATTCACGATTGCTTATTTTAGTTTCAACTTTAGTTAGTTTAGTTAGTTCAGTTATAGTATAGTTAGTTTAGTTAGATAACTTTAGTTAGTTGGGGAAAAAAAAAAAAAAAAAGGCTGTAATGATGTTATTTCAGTAGGCCTACCGATAACGTGAACGCTTCTGTTCTCAGACTTTCTGTATCTGGGCGATGTTGATTTGTAGGTCTCACTAGAATATTTTTACTAACTTTTAAAATAATAGATTTTCAGTTTCAAGAGAGAAAGGTATGTAGCTTGACTAGGAAACTGGTGGAGGGAGAGGGGACTGTGACTCCCTTGTAGCCGTTCAAATGTTGTCTAGTAGCATCATTCAACGTATTTTATCAAAGATTTCTGTCACTGAATATCCCTTGAGCTTCTGACATGTGTTTCTTTTCTCCTTTCTTTTTTTATACTATTTAAAATTCATGGGATGTGCGTTATTTTTCCATGAACGAGCGTTAGTATTTCTGCAGAATATATATCTCTCTTCCATTGAAACAACTGCTCAATCGCCAAATGCAGAGCTGGTACATAAAAATCACAGTTCGCAGCAGGCGGTGGTGGGGAGGAGGGAGGCAATCCGACTTTCTTTCCAAGCTCAATCGTCTTTTCCTGACAACGCCTTTCGCTGAGTGGCAAGTGAACGAAAAACAGAGATATTGAGTGTGTCTTCCCGAACATTTGCCCAGAAATAAAATCTCTCTGAATATTTTCATCCCATGTTCAGGGTGTGTACAGCAAAATAAGTACATGAGTTTTTTGGATTGCAATCACTGCAGGGGGTTTTTCAAAGTTTGTACGACGATACTACTAAACCTCAGAGTCTGATAGAAAACAACACTGCGAAACATTTCTAAACCACCAGAAATCTTTTGGAGTGCAATTTTAAATAAAAGTACAACTTCCCTCATCGGAGCGCGTTGATATGAATAATGCCATTTCTTCTCAAGAAATACAGCTGCCTTCTGGGCAAGCTGAAATTTCACGTATGAGGTGTTAGGGTCTTGTGGCAACACCACGCAGATACAGAAGGCCTGAGAACTGAAGATGGTACGGCATCACGGTTTTCGTTTCACAAAGCAAAACTATTTAACATTTCCGGTTAAGGATACAGATTTTAGGAAATATCTTAAGTAAAAGATAAAAATTAAAATACCTTTCTGATTAAAAATAATTTAGTAATTAGAAAAATAATTTAGTATGATCTATTTCTATATCATATTATATAATTAGTGATAGTTAAAATTTCCTATTTGCCGTAAAATTAAACTGTCTATCCTAAATCATTAAAATGTTTTATGCGGGACTAAATTCAACACAAACTTTGGAGAGTTTTACTTTGTGAAAAAAAAATGTGTGATGACGTCATTTTAGGGGACCTGGTGAAGACGTACAGGTTTCTGTTCTAGAGATGGGCGGTTCGACTCATTCACTACTTCGATGATTCGAATCAGTGATTCGAATCTTGAATCAATAAAATAACTAAAGAAATTTTCCCTCTCTCTGCGCCGAAAGCCGTACTATTTAAACACCCTTCACCCATTCATCGGGTTTCTTCTCCGCTGAATTCTCGGGCAGTTAGCATCTCTCTCTCCTTGCTCGAGTAAAACTAGTGTTTAAACTGCCCGAAATGAAAATACAGGGGAGCTTCGTATGACCCCTTGGGCCTGTAAGATTAAAAGGTTAAGTTTGGTGTCAAAGTATTCGAAATTTTATGTAACGATGGGGGTTACGTCTAGGGGGGGTCGAGAATCAATAAAAACGCGCTCCGATGGATAGTTTCCGAGATATACGTTAATTAATTATGGTAATTAGACTAATTAACCATGATTGAGGCTTAAAAGGACTGCAAACATGTAGAAATTGGCTCTGGGATGGTTTCCAGACTTTGGAGATGCCGCCGGAGGAGGCTAGTGTTTAAAATGCCCAAATTGAAAATATAGGGGAGCTTCGTATGACCCCCTGGGCCTGTAAGATTAAAAGGTTAAGTTTGGTGTCAAAGCATTCGAAATTTTAAGTATCGGTGGGGTGTTGAGTCTAGGGGGGGTCGAGAATCAATAAAAACGCGCTCCGGTGGATAGGTTCCGAGATATACGTTAATTAATTATGGTAATTAGACTAATAAACCATGGAGCTGTTTTTTCCGCGATCCGGCATCGTCATCAACGGAGAGAAAGCAGTAGCAAAAGCATCACAAGCTGGTATTGATCTCAGGATTTTCTTATCGCCGGCCTCAGAGGCGTAGCCAAGGGGGGGGTTAGGGGGGTCATAACCCCCCCATGAGGAATTTTTTGCCATACAAAATGTATATTCTTCACTACATTATCATACACACGTATACATATATATGAGTTGCAGTAGTCATAACCCCCCCCCCATGAAAAATTTCTGGCTACGCCCCTGACCGGCCTGTATTTTTGACCTTTATCGAATTCGAGATTTCACTGAAATGAAAATGGGAATATCGGATATTTGATGTTGAAATAAAACCGATATGTCGATATTTATCGATTTTTGGCCCAGTCCTACTGAGGGGCTGCTGCCCCCCCCAAAAAAATGGGACCCTTTACTTAGCTTACAATTGAACTTTATCTTTAAATTTGATACCCAGCCCACCCCGAAATAAAATCCTGGCTACGCCACTGTCAATAACACTAACTACGCCACTGCTTTAGACCCTATTTTGTATTTCTCTGAATTACGAAAGAAAATAAAATAATTCCCCTTAAACGACAAACAAGGTAAAAAAAATATCTTAAACGAAATCTGCAGCAATAAAGCGAAATGTTATTTTGCTTACTACAAAGTCCTTTTGTGAGAGCGCTTAATACCGCCCCTGTATCCTTCATTAAAAGTGACAAGCACAATCCTAACTTTATTTCATTCTATTTCCCTTCACATGAAAACCCGCCACCATGTAAACTTAACGTTCCTTTTTTTTTTTTTTTTTTTTTTTTTTGAGGGTGGGGGCAGGGGGACATATATTGAAGTTAAAAGTAGAAAAGGGATGTTTCAAAAAATTTTAAACAAATATTAAACCAGCCAGACAAGTTGGAAGGAGGGAGTACCCCCGAGGGAAAAAGGTTTAAACAACTTTGAGACACCCCCCGCTCTTCCACGAGCATTGGCGTAAATTGGCATGTAATATTTGGATGGGGTGACAAAATGTTTCCGATTGTAGAAAATATCGTTATTATAAATAGCTCTGATACTTGAATTTTCTTAATTTTTTTTTCGGGGGGGGGATTGACCCCTCTTGCCCTTAGGAAGTAACGCCTATGCCCCCCGCCAAAAGCAAACGATGTTCGACCCACTCCACACCCACAGACAGATGAAACTTTAAATCCGACCACCAACCAAGAAATGAAACACCAAAGATTCGAAAAAAAAACTTCAATTAAATGAAACATCCTTTCAACTCTTTTCGACTCCTTTCGACTCCTTTCGACTCTGAGTCGATAGAAGATTCGAAAAACTAACGAATCTCAACGATCGTATACAATCACCGAAACAGAGCGAAACACTGAATCAGTAAAGATTCGTTGCTGCACCAACTCAGTGACCAACTCACCCACACCCACTCATTTGCTGTTTCAAATCATCAATCATCTCAGAGTCGAAAAGAGTCGTAAAGAGTCGAAAAGAGTTGAAAGAGTAAGGGAAATTCTCTGGGAACGGCAAAGGGAAAATAAGTTTTCCTTCCCTTCGAACTTGGAATGTATTTCCCCACAGTTGAGGGCTTGAGATTCGAATCAGTAGAGAGTGAGTGTAAAGACTGAGCCACTCAGTACCAAGATTCGAATCACTGATTCGACTCATCGAATCATTGGCCATCTCTATTCTGTTCTCATGCATTGTATATCTAACAGGTAGTGCTTGCGGACTGCGCCAACACTTTCCAAATGTAGAAGACGTAACGACTGAAACTCTACGCCAGCACTCTATCGCAGTTGCATCCTTCAAAAAGTAAAGTTCTTTAAAATTTCTGGTGGATGCTACAAGTATTTTTTTTTTCTGATGGCCGTCCTCCGCCTTGGAGGCTTTGGCCGACACATGCCGGATTTGTTGGTATCTTTATTATGGGGGCACCTAGTAGGTGGACCAACGTCATCCCCTATGAAGGGACGGACGTGACAACCAAGCCCAGTCGGGGATCGAACCCCGACCGCCGGGAGTTAAACCCGAAACAGGAGTGCGGTGCTTTACCCACCATACAACTCGATCGGCGATGCTACAAATATTAGAAAATATCTTAAATAAGTAAAATAAAATACCTTTCTGATACAAAATAATTCATTGTTGTCTACTTCTGTATCATATTATACAATTAGTGATGGCCAAAAATTGTCAAATGTAGTAAAATTAATTTTTCTATCTTAAATTATTAAAAAATTTTATCATTGAGAAAATTCACCACAAATTTAAAATAGATACACCTTGTGAAAGTAAAACTGTGATGACGTCATAAAGAAAAATCTATTGATGACGTCAAAGCTTCAGGTGTAAGGCTGTCTATATCTAGAGGGTGTTGACTCTGTTGTCCGGGACTACCGCTGACAGAATAATTAAACATAAACATTTACATTTATTCTAACAGACCAAAGAAACGAAGCTAATTTTTCGTCATATTCGCCGCGTATATGCGATTGTGATGGCACTAATACACAAGCTACACAAAAAGCAACTTTGTCACAAACAAGCTAGAAAGCAACTAAAGTCAAACCTGTATATCTCGAAAAACTCTATATCTTAAAATTTCTAAAATTCCCTACATTTGCTGTCAAAACTGAATATATTTTCCATGCAGGCCCGTCACTAGCGGGTGTGCAGATTGTGCAGCACCGCACAAAGGCGCCAAGGTAAAAGGGGTGCCGAAACGACTGAAGAAGAGTTTAGCGAAAAATTAACATTTTCGAAAAAAAAAAAAAACTGAAAAAATAAATATTTTTTTGTTTAAGTTTATATTGCAGACACTTAGGAAAGGGCGTTCCCCTTTGAAATGCCCCTCTGCAATGTTTTTACAAGGTTTCATCTTACAAGTTCTTGTATGCAGCACTGCTTTGTTAGCATCCTCCCCCCCCCCAATCCCTTAGGCCAGCGTTTCTCAACCTGTGGGCCGCAGAGCGTCTGCAAGGGGGGGGGGTCGAGAAAAACCAAAGAGCAAGTAGTGATGCATGTTTTTAAAAGATATTCTTATTTATTCTCATCTTTACTAAAAAATCTATCCATTTTCACTTAAAATGTTCATCTAAATTTTACTGATAACATTATTTTGTAGAAAATTCGACAAAATGTTCATTGTTGAAGATTAAAAAACTGAATATATGCTGAAAAATGAGAGGGGAGGGCGTCCCCGTAAGTTAGCCTTTGTTTGGTTGGGGGCGCAACGTTAAAAGGTTGAGAACTGCTGCCTTAGGCAAAAACCTTCTCCGAGTTTCCCCAAACTTGTCTTTCAGTGCTATCCACAAGGTGAAATTTACTAATATGTGATACCATACTTACTATGGTGATGATATGGATGATCGTTTTCAGATTCCTTCCCATTCATGGGCGTCTGCCTGAGGTCCTAATGCCCCATTTACATTCAGCCCTTCCCACTTCTTCTCTCGCTGCAGCTTTTTTTCCCAGGAAATACTTCTGCGTCAGCTCCAAAAGCAGTGAGCATTTACATTCAGCTGTACTCGCCGTCTCCTTTATATAGTTTTCTACTCTACTTCCGTCCTCCTACCTTAAAAATCCTCTGAAGAGGTAAAGTGCCGGGCAAAGAGGTCAGCAAGAAAGGTCATGGCATGAGCAGGACGAGAAATGTTCTTACATTCCTGTTACTGCCATTTTTCCCGTTTGCTGCCGTGAAAGTGGGCTGAGTCTAAACGAGGGGTGAGATGTTGCAGAGAGAAGCACTGTTGCATTTGTTGATGGGAGGGGCTCATCTTGGGCTTTCCCGCACTTCAGTAGTAAAATAATACAAAAGAGTTGAGTACACTAATTCACTGTACCGACGGCTTCGGGAGAGGCGATCCGGGAGTCCATGATGACAAATGCAAATCTGGGAATGGACATGGGCCCAAAAGGGGCGCAAAGAGAAATACATTTTATATTTGTTTCTAATCGAAGTTGCCTGGTACGTAAATGAGTGCTCATATAGAAAGGTAGATCGTGCCCCTTCCATAGGTGTTTCTGACGTTAATATTTGTTGTTGTTGTTGTTCTATACCGAATTTGTATTGTTTTAGTACAAGGACAGTCTGTAGTATTTTACAGCCTGATAAGAGCATTTCCCTCATAGAAACATTAGTATAGGCATTCTTGCATGGGTCTCAAAATTTAAAATGCTTTACCAACCTAACAGAAAAGTAACATGAATTGGCGTTTAAGTGTTAATTATTTTCTAAAATACATAAATGCAATCTACTTTATTTGTATTACACATTAATTGAAATCCGAAGTATGGGGTCCAAGGGTGAGCAATCTCTCTTTCCTTGAGCACGTTTAAAAATTTGTGGAATTGCTGGGGAGTTTAACTCACTTTTGAACACAGTTTTTTTTCTGTCTGTTCTCATCATTGAGGAGATGCAATGGAGAAAGCTCTCCTTTTGTAACAAGTGTTGCTTCCCGGCATGGGTCATTAAATACTGCGCCGAAACCCAGACCCAGCATTTGCGAAATCGTTGACAGCATTCAAAAATTCATGCTAGGAAGTAAAACTGGTCACAGAAGGAGAAACTTCTCCATTGCATCTTTTCAATGATCAGACGGAATAAACCTGGAATCAAGATTGAAAACGAATTGCGCGGGATGACCCAACAAGGGAAAAATTCTTTGTGATACTTATCTCTCCCCTACTTGAAGCATTTGTGAATCCACTACTGATCAGAAATTTAACAAGTCGAGCCACATTTAAATAACTTTTGATTAAGGTAGTATTTTACATTACATATTCAAACAGTGCTGCACCCCCCCCCCACCTAAAAATAAAAAATAAATAAATCCTAAAGGGTAACATTTTGTTTTATTATGCATTTTGTACAGGTAAAATAAGCTTTTTTTTAAAACTAGACCAAACTGAAACTGATTACATTGCCTTAGGGTAAAAGTTTGCTTTAATGTACAACTTGTTTACGTTAAATAAGCTTTCATTAAAATTAGCCCTTTCCACACAAAAATTTTTTTTATTCGTGACTGCACTCAAAATTAATGTAACTACTATTAACTTTATTTTTACTTTTCTCCAATCGTATATAGAGTAGTAAATTATTTTCGTCCTTTTTACAACTACACTTTTTATAAAGAAGTAAGGAGTAGCATAGGTGGATACAATTGTAAAATAAAATAATAATTAATTTTATTGACATTTGAATAATTCATTTTAAATGCACTTTTCATATTTTTGAAACAAACCTATGCATTCAACACTAATTACGCCTTCTCTTGTGTGAACTATGGAAAAGAAAGGTTTAAACTGACAGTTTCTGTCGCTTTAAACAAAGGAATTGTTGCAATAGGTGATTGAGCAAGATAATTCGAAGGATTATTATTATATATATTCGTCATAAACAATTTTGTTAATTCAACAATTTCATTCGAAATTTTAGAGAAATATAATGATATGCTTTTACTTATATTCACAAATAGACATGTTGTCTGATTGGGGTGAAAAAGAAATCTTAAAACATTTCAAAGACTTGCATTTAAAATTAATTGATGATATAGATGGTGAATTTCTTTTCGAGGAACAAATATCGTTAAAATGTTTTTCAAATACCGCAATCTCGTTATGAATATATTTATCACTTCCAGTTACAGTCGCTTCTGAAGAAAGAAGTTTTTCCAAATTAAAAATTATAAAAAAATTATTTACTATCATCAATGAGCCAAGAACGGGTGCCAAATTTATCAATCATTTCAATAGAATATCAAGAATTACATAAAGTAGACATAAGTAATATAACTGAAAGGTTTGCTAGTGCAAAAGCTAGAAAAGTTTCACTGTAAATAATACTAGTGCTTCCTTTTAAAAAAATCTCTAACTAAACCAGCTTATTCCAAGCAATACCAGCCATAATTATCAATTAATTAAATTTGTTATTGTAATTTTAAGTTTTCTACTCCGAAGAAATATTTTTACTGTGAATATATTTTTCTGACATATTAACAAATTTTAGATATGCAGGCAAAATTTTAGTACTCTTTTAAGGATATTAATTTTTTAAAAGAATTTTAGACGTTATAATGTGACTTTCGTGGTTTTCTTTGTGCGAACTGTTTTACAATTTTAGAAAGATCTAATTCAAGAGTTGACCTACAACGTTTTTTTCATCAACATTAAACGAATTTATTTCGTTTTTATTGATAGAGCCATAATTTTATTACAATCATATACGTATTTTTATTTATTGTACCACGCTTTTAAACGTTTTATTAATGCATTGTCATGCCTTTGAAAACATTTCAAACAGTGCGCAAATTTTTAAATTATGTAGTAGAAAAGTGGATTTTTTTCCTTTTATCCAAGCATTTTGCATTCAAAACAAAACTCAGAATTTAATTTAATAAAATACATAAGACATGTTCTTTTTACTTTTTTTGTTCCATTTTCCCATATTGTTGCAATAAGGGATACTGGACTTTCCATTTGAGTTGTCAATGTGAAAGTTAAATTAATCAGCCCTTTGAAATGTTTGACTTTTATTAGAACATTTACTGTTCTTGAAATTAAATTATATAATAACCATCTACCATTATCTTCTACGCTGATATCGGTCACTTGAATTTAAAACCTATCTTATGTAAATCTGGATAAACTAAAAGCTCCAATAATCGATGCTTCCAAATAATATGGACATTTTTGGAATTATTAACTATGTTAAAACTTGTCGTTTGTAGTTTTCCTTGTGTTATATTGCTTTATTTATAAACAAACAGTCAAGCTTTTTATTTAGATTTAAGGATTTCTCATTACTTTTGAATCAATGTCATGGTGCTTCTGTGTAAATCGGAAACGTTATACCAAAGTGAGCTTTCTGCTAGTTGTGAAGCGCATTCACTCGTTAAACATTATGGCAGTGTTCTATAATTATCGTTGAAAAAAAAATGCACTTTATTCTCCCCTCCCCTTCTTTCGTCCTTTTTTTTTGGGGGGGGGGAATGTAAAGAACAAGGCAATAATTCGAAGGATACCTCCCAAGCCCGCGCTTGAACTTAATGAATTCCATATCGCTAGAACTCTGCGAAAGACTAGTCTATATGGAAGCAAATCTGCTCTCCGCACCCATGGTAAGTGTTAGCTACCTACCACAGTGTTTTTGGTTCCACCACTTTAGGAGCACGTATACCGCATGTATTGGGTGAGTTTTCGGTGGTGCCGGATATCCATCGGGCAATCTACAGTCCAGAGCAATGCCGTACATTCGCTACTGAAAACTAATATGGCACTGTAAAATCATATTTTTGTTTCAAAAACTGAATATTTATAGGGGTGCCACCTCCCGAGACTCGGTTTAATTATGATATTTTCCAAATGAATAAGTACGTCGAATAGTAGAATGATACTTCAGTTTCAAAGACTGAATTTTTTTTTCTGTAAGGGCGCTAAATCGGTGTTTGCACAAAGGCGCCTGACGCATCAGCGACGGCCCTGTTTCTATGTTTATCTAGAAAATATTTCCTTCGAAACCTCTACATTTCGAATTTTAGTTGGTGTAAATTACAAAAATCAGTGCTGAAAGAGCAACTTTGTTAAACTAAAGCTGCATACCAATCCGTCTAAAGAGACAACAAACGAAGTAGAGAAGGCCATATAACTGAGAACTTTTCGTAGAAAAGGTAAAATTCACAGGTAAATTTTTCTATAAGGGATTCACAGCACTTGGTAACCTTAGATAGCTTGCAGAAGCAAAGGAGGTCAGACATAAAAAGTCATTGAAAGACTATTTTTATTGTTAAAGGTGCATATTATACAGGGTGGCCATAATTAAACTGCAAGTGTTCAAGGGGTGCTGGAGAAAAAACTACCGAGAATATCCCAGTGAAATTTGGTATCTACACGTTTCAGAACATGCGCAAGTCAAATATTCAAGAAAAAAAATCGTCATTTTCAATCGATAGATGGCGCTGTACCGTATTTCAAAGCTCACCGGTGGCATATACAACTTCCAAAGCCGATAGACAGACCATAGTGACATTCTAAGAGGCATATAAACAATGTAAAACATCATTTACATTTTATCAAAATTCTATACAATTCGCTTCAGTAATTAAATTTTTACTGTAACATGTAATCAAAAATTAACGTAAATTAAGATCACAAATTAAACAATTCATAAAGAAGCTTTGGAAAACAATTAAAACATTATTTATTTTCATTGACACTCATTGGACCTCTTCTTAATCGTTTCATAGCCGGTATTCTTTCAGACTAGCTGAATAATTGCTACCATTCTGATGGAATATCTTCACTAACAATGTACGTTCCTTCTTATTCAGAGTCATGATTGACCATTACTCAACGTGGTCTTGTTTTTACACTGTCCGATGGGCTTAAAATTTGCATATACGACGTCCATAAGCATTGAAACAGGATATAGCGCCATCTATCGGGTGAAATCTATCTATCGGGAGATTTTTTAAATTGCATATTTGACTTGCGCATGTTCAGAAACGTGTAGATACCAAGTTTCACTGGAATATTCCTGGTAGTTTTCTCTCCAGCACCCCTAAGCACTTGCCGTTTAATTATGGCCACCCTGTATTTCTGAAAGTGATAGGCATTTACGTAAAATAATTCTACAACTTTACCGCTATATTTTTCTAAAGTAAATGCAAATAAAACATTTTTAACTGACAGCATTTAAAACCTCTATAACTCGAAGTCTCTTTACCTCAATTTTTTCCTTTACCATGAGATTCGAGATAGACAGGTTCGGCTGTAGAATGAAACATTTTTCATTTTTCTCGCTGACTCACATTTTTGTCGAACCGTAGATTTCGAGATTGGGTGGGAGGGGGGTGTACAGTACATGTGCCCATCGAGCTTTCACTCCCAAATTCCTTTATTTCAAAACACCTTTCTTTTAATTTTCATTTTTATTTTTTTTTATTTTTTTATTTTTTTACGGAATCTTCGAATCTTCTCTATTCTTCTCTTAGAAATCACTACGTTAACCACCAACTGAAAATTTACGTGTGCAAATTTGAAACTGCGTAAACTGTGAGAGGTGAGTAAAAACAGAGCAAGACATTCGTACAATTTATAAAATGTATTAACTTCAGTAACACTAGTTACCGTTGTCTGCAATTTTTTGCCAACTCAAATTAATTTTAAAGTATTTAATAAAAATCAACTAGATCTGCACCGAAAATCTCGTTCATGAGTCGAATTATAAATTGTTTGAGAAATCCGTCAATTAGATACTGAGCTTATTGTGTACATGAATGAACTTGATCACTCACTCAGAAAAAAAAAAAAAAAAAAAATTATATAATTTAAAATTTAAAGTTTCCCGCCACCGCAAACTTCGTCAGCACACAGTTCTCGTTGGCGTATTTGCTCATATTTTGTCAAACGATTTTTGACATTTGAAAGAAAGAGGTTTACTTTATAACACTGCGCTGTGTAATCTTTAAAAAATATAGTTATCATTAAGTATAAGGTGTCTCAAATAGAACTATCACTCTAGCTAGAGGATTAGAACCATCATTTACTTCCAGTTGTGTTGCAAAAAGTCAGCTAGATAATATCAACGAATTATGAGTACAGCTTCAAGTACTATTGTTGTATCATGTAACACTGTGCAGGTTTGGTACCGAAAGTTCAAAAACAGTTATCTAAGGAGTTAGAAGATAGTATTTCAGGCAGATATGGCGGAAAACTTTCGTTACAATCTGATATATATATATACATACATACATAGGTGCCATGTACATATTTGCCAACTATTCCGGAATATCTTAGCACACAGTAATTTTCCAAAAGCATTTCTTCAAAAAAAGCAACCAACCCCATTCCGCCAAATTCAAATTTTATGCTGTATTTTAAGCCTAATCCTCCTGTTCAAATAAAGTGGTTAATGATATTCCGGAATAGTTGGCAGCTATGCAGATATTACGGAATATAATTAACCACTTTTTGTAAACGGTATTTTTTAAAAATAATTTTCCAAAATAGCTACCGGGCCATTCATTTAACACTGATTTTTTATATATTTTAAGCAGAAAATCAGCATTCGCCAAAAGTGCTCAATAGTATTCCGTAATACTTGGCACCTATTGTATATATTATCTGGGTTCCCCCTGGCAACTGTAGCGGTAAAAGTTGCATAGCAGAAATTTGTGTTAAAATTTACACATGGGAAATCTCATGTTTAATATTTTAAATACTATAATACTTTAATTTATGCTTTTATAAAATTATAAGTACTTATTGTCGAATCCCAAGTTGCACGCATAAAATATTAAGAGCGGAAGTATTTTATCCAGTTCAGCACTTCGACATGTTACCATTATCTAAAGCCCAATTTCATCTTGTTTTTACATTAGTTTATATATCACAAATAAACGTAGGTGCCAAGAATTACGTAATATAATTAACCACTTTTTCTGTACAGCAAACTTTCTTTCAAGACACTGTAAAATATCAGTAGCAATTGCGTAGTATTGTCACAGTTTTGGAAAAATGTTCATAAAATTTGCGTTTTCCGAAAAGTGGTGAATTATATTTCGTAGTACTTGGCACCTATGAATAAATAAGAGTCACAGAGTTGCCAACTTTTACGGAATGCAACCTACCATTTTAACAGCATATTTTTTCAAAATAGTAACAATCTCACACGCTTCTTTTAGAAATTCTGCTAAGCCGAAAATTATTGTTTACGAAAAGTGCTTAATCATATTCCGTAAAGTCGGCAACTCTGCAAATATCCTAGACGTCGTTAATCACGGTAAGTTAATTACCGCATGTTGTTTTCTCTCAATACGATCGCCAGTGGGCACGTTACCCTCTATCAGGCCTAAAAATGGTCAATTTCCGAATCGGTGGCGAAAATTATTTCTGCGGAGCAGTTCATTAATGGCAAATGTGGATTCGTGGCCCTGTTTTGTCCAGGACAGCGAAAAGGCGTGCCTTGCCTTAGACTCTAATCCCTATAGGTAGTCCTGTCAATAGCAGTCCCGCAGAGAATGATGGGCTCTGCCTTAGCTGCAGACAATTTTTCCATTGCTCTAAGGCTCATCGTAACTTCACATTCATCCGTCAATTTTCTCTGGCAGTGAGCCTTTTTTTTTTCCTTACTCCCTTTCCCTTTTCCTTTTTTTTATTAACTGCGGCGAATAAAACGGGAGCTCGCCGCACATAGTCGCCAACACTTTCTACGGGATACAAAAGATGAGAGAAAAGATGAAGATATGGAATTTTTGCTCCCTATTCTCGATGCCTCGAGTTTCTTTTGAAGAAAGTTAAGCCTTTTTCTTTTTTTTTTTTTTCGCTCCCGTTCCTCAATTCTGGAAGATGAAACTCTGTGGCGTGCAGTGGTTTCATCTTTTTTTTTAGCCGATTTATCAGATCTGAGTGAAAATGTACTATGCCAGGACTAATATAAAATCGCTGCTTAATAAGAATAAATGCTTTAAGTTTAATCATACAGACTGAAGTGAAAAAAAAAAAGTACATCATGTTCAACTGTGTATCGAATGAATTTTTGTATTTTTTCTGAAACGTAACTTTAAACAGAAAAATACAATCAGAAAGGCGAAATCATTTGTGTAACAACCATATCTCAAAAAATAAAGTTAATAAATTACTTTGAAAGGTGATTTAAAAAAAATAACAATAGCTGATAACAGGAATCTAAACTGCTCCAAAATATCTCCATACATTCTTTCATAACGCCAATATAAATACAATAATGCAGTGAACTTAATGTTCTTTTGTGAATAATCTAAAATTCTTGTGATACGTTATTTTTGTCTGAAGGGGTAGATAAATATGAAAATTTTAAAAAAGTATAACAATGCCTCTCTCCAGTCTGATAAAAGGTCTCTTGATGGAGCGTTTTATAAATATTTGCTTCAATATATAAGGTGCCCCGGAAAGTAATGTCATTTTATCATACGTCAATATTTAGCCCAGACATAACTACTGAAACTGATAATACGAAATTTGGCAAGTATGTGAGTTTCAAAACAGGTGCTAAATCGAAGAGCATTTCCCAAAATTCGTAACTTATGGAGGACAAAACGTTTTTCTTACATATCCCGCGTGATCTGAAAAAAGGGAAGAGATATCCATAAAATTCCTGCTGTAAAATACAACACTCACGAATACCTAAAAATCGATTTCAGAACATTTCCAAATAATCCTCCAAGGTGGATAGATGTGAAAAAAAGGGTGGAGAGTAGCCATTTTTGTTGAAAGAAAAAAGAAGTATACAGAGATGTCAGGACTCCCGCTTTTTTCGGGAGATTTCCCACCACAATTTTTAGACAGTTTAATTTTGCATTAAATATTTGGACTTATTTTAACCATAAGTTTGTAAGTAAAAATTAGTGGTGGGAAATCTCCCGAAAAGAGCGGGAGACTTGGCATCTCTGAATATATCATCTATAAAATTCTCGCTTTAAAATTTAATAAATACGCGCCCTACGCTTAGGCACAGCTTGTTTGTTTTAGCTGTCCCCTGACTTTCCCAGTGAATCCGATGTTCAGAAACTCACATTCATTGTTCATGCCAAGAAATTCGTAATATGTCCACAAATTACGAACTATAAAAGCGACTTTCACCAACACCTCCTAGATACAGACAGCCTGAGAACAGAAACTTTCACGTCTTCATTGGGTTCACTGAAATGATTGCATCATGGTTTTGGTTTCACAAACTAAAAATATTTAAAATTTCTGTTGAATACTATAAATATTAGAGAATATCTTAAGTTAAAGATAAAATTGAAATACCTTTCTGATGCAAAATAATTCATAATGACCTATTTCTGCGTCACATCATATAATTAGTGATGGTTAAAAGTTGTCATCTGTAGTAAAATTAAACTTTCCATCATAAATCTTTAAAGAATTTATGCGTGAATAAATTCACCACAAATTTTAAATAGTTTTAGCTTGCGAAAATAAAAATGTGATGACATCACAACGGATCCGTAGCTGACGATAAAGACAGGCTGCTGACATTTGATCACAACCCTTTTGTCCTCCAAGAGTCATGCGTCACAGGGGGTGTGGCCAACACCTCCTAAATAGGAGAAAGCCTAACAACTGAAGCTTTGGCGTCACCAGTAGTCCTTCGATTAATGACGTCATCACATTTTTGTTTTCATAAAGTGAAACTATTTAAATTTTCCGGTGAATGCTACAACTATTAGAAAATATCTCTAGTTAAAGATTAAAATTAAAATACCTTTACGATACAAAACAGTTCATTATGATCTGTTTCTTTATTACATTGCATAATTAGTTACAATTCAGAACTTTCCCTTTGTCGTAAAATTAAATTTTCTGCCTTAAATCATTAAAATGCTGTTGTGCGTGAGTAAGTTCACCAGAAATTATAAATAGTTTTACTTTATGAAACTTAAAGTGTGATGACAGCAGTTTGAAGGCCAACTGATGACGTATAAGCTTGGTGACGGAGCAGTTGTTGGTGTAGCTATCTCGGACCAAGATGGCCCCACATCATAAGTCACACGACTCTTCGAGGGCAAAATGGATGTGACCAAATGTCAGCACCGCAACCTGTATTTCTCATCAGCCGCGAGAGGACCTACTAATGACGTAAAAGTTACTGTTCTCAGTTTTCTCTATTTAGGAGGTGTTCCTTCCACCCTGAAACTTCCTGGTTCTAAAGCCAAAAAAGCCACTATTCCATG
Source organism: Cheiracanthium punctorium (assembly GCA_038373885.1). Lineage (NCBI taxonomy): Eukaryota > Metazoa > Arthropoda > Arachnida > Araneae > Cheiracanthiidae > Cheiracanthium > Cheiracanthium punctorium. Next base: position 1,380,061 of record JAWZYV010013197.1, on the reverse strand, counting down.
ATTACAATGACCCGACGATAATCAGTATGCCAAAGAACCAGTAATTAATAGGCGTATGCCTATATCACTTGACAGTACTTATGAACACAATGAGCTGCAACATAAATATAACCGAAAACAGAAGATTCAGAAAGAAGTGCATTCTCTCTCCTCATGATTCAAAATATTCTGTTGGTTCTCTTCATATGTATGCAAGCAGATACATCCATTTCAATCACAGGTGTTTATCGCTATTGCCCATTCATGTCACGCACGCAACATCATCAATAAAAGGCTGTTACACAGGGAGGAGCTGACTACGGAAAAATCAGCAGTGAAAATTGAAAGCAGAAGTGCCAGCTCCTAACGCCTTTCATCGATAATGCGATACGGTAGAGAACATAACGACGGAGTGATCTAGTATTTTTGCCTAATTAAACGCAAACATGTTTCCTTCCGCTGCTTTTGCAAGTGACAAGGAAGACCGAATCTGTCACGCGTTTTTGATCTTCTGTTTCACATTGCGCAAATATTGGATAATGCGTCACCGAATAGATGTAGAAGGCAAAATGTCCTATACTTTGATATAGTCACTTTAAGTAATGTTAGGAAAGTAAGACTGGTACCGTTTATTAGTACTTTCGGTCCATGAAGGAAATTATGAATGTATATATGCAAGGTGTCTCAAAAACGCTGACTTATTCTTTTATTTCTTAAATTTTGATCCTAGACACACAGTAAATTACAAAATTATGTAAAAAAGGATTCAGAATTTTATAATATCGATTTAAATTTTCAGGAGATTAAATCTAAGCAAATTTTCAATTAAAATTTTTATACGGCCCCCTTACAAAATTTTGTCTCTAATAAAGTATGCCCCATCAATAATTACGTGATGTACAAAGTTTGAGCATTTAATTCTACAAAGTGTCGGAAACATGAAAATAAATATATGCTGACTTAAACCATTTTTCAGTAAAGGGAAAAAAATCACGCCGTACGATTGTGTTTTAGGGATCGTATATAATTTACGAAAAAAATTATGATTGCATAACTATATAATACTTTTGCTATTACTGGTATTGTATTGCTCCAAGCCAAATGGGTTTAAGCGTTTCCCCTGATCCGTTTTATGATGAAAGGCTGAAACTTTGTACACCGCTAATTAATGTATGAGGTACGTTTCACTAAGGAGCAGCATAAAAATTAAATTTTGTATTTAATCAGATTTACTCCCCGGAAAAATTTTGTCAATACTAGAAAATTCTGTACCTTTCTTTACGTAACTTTGTCATTTATTGTGTATGTCTATAATCAATATTTACGAAATAAAAGCCTTGGGCAGTGTTTTTTGGGACACCCTGTATAAGTATGTACACACACAAGCACATGCGTGCATGTCATATATTGAACTCTTTTAATTTTAACATTATACAGACGAGTTCAATAGCAAATGTTTCGACTGATTTCTAATTTTTTAAAAGTAGAATAATGATGTTTCAAGTCTAGAGTATTGAATTTGCAGGAAGACTCTAAATTAATTACGATAAACTCTAGGGAGTGAAAAAACACCTCAAAGCAAACCCTTTCCAATATAGAAAACTTGGGAGCAAATACGATTCAATCAGTTGATGCTGGTTAAATATTCCATCCTATTTTGCAGAAAACAAACAAATCTCTTTTCTTCAAAACAGATCAAACTACTAAAAAAGATTGCTAACAATCAGATTGCTGCCAACTACTACGAAATATAATCAACAACTTCTTGTGAACAGTACTTTTTTTTTAAAAGTATTCTTTCAAAGTTGTAACCAGCTTAACGCGTAGAAAAGTTTCGCTGTACATTAAGTCGAAAAACAATGTTTAAAAAAAGTGGTTAATTTTATTCCGTTATAGTTGGCAGCTATGCAATCGTTACATCAAACAATGCAAAATATCGGCGAGTCGTTTAATTAGTTCGCGAATCTCAGGAAATTCAAACATACGTATTACCGTTACACCCTAACATATTTGGTGGGACAAACAAACCAAAGTCATTGACACTCATGATTGTTGGAAAGTTAATTTTAAACTAAATGAGTTAATGGAATTGCTCAAAATGAAAGATTTTCTATAATTGCAGTTCGAAATGGATTCAGAGGTATTCATTGCCACCCTAGAACTAGTGTCTCTGCTGAAGTCCTTTGCTCCCGATATGCAAATTTGATTTATGAACCAAGTCGTATTCTGACCCTCGTTGACCCGCTAAAAAAAAATACTCTACCCACGTATGATCCTTAATTGCCGACAGAAAGAGTTAAAAAACATGCCAGACAGGAAATGTTATGGGCTTTGAATGTATTGGTTTAATACTGCAGGCCGCCAGCCAGGATTTAAAGTAAAATGACACATCTGGGGGTTTTCTGTGAAACTACCAAGGCGGTTTTCTCTTTTAACAGCTCGGAGGAAGTGCTTTAATGAAAAGGATTAGAATTACAGCATCCATAAGAGAAACTGTGACCGAAAAAAGAAGAAAAAAATGTCGCTAGTTTAAAAGAAAAATAGATAAACAATTTCCATATACATAAAATCATTTGACTCTACTCTTTTGATGTTTATGTAATAGGCGCATCTTCAGCTGCAGTTTACTGGGAGGAAAACCTAATTAATGTCCAACTAATTAACTTATTTTTCTCTTAACGAAACTGTTTTTTTTTCTCTTAGCCTCGTGTTGTACATATAGAAATATAAAACTCGCAAATCCATCGCCTATCGGATTTACACCCATAATTAAAATGAATAATCTTCACTCTGACCTAATTTACCAAGAAAAATTACCGAATAGGACTTGTGTAGGGCCCTAGTATTTTACGCATAGGCGTAAAGTGATATACGCCCGTGGTACTTGAGCCCGTCAAATAAGTTCGAGCCCCTCAAATTATTTTCACAGTTAAGTACAATTTTATAGTGTCTAAGTGTAAAACTTAGGCTTAATTCCACCTAAAAGTTCTTTACAAAATTTTAGTTAACGGCTTTTGCCACAGAATTTCTTCTGGAGCTTTTAAGGAGTCTTTTGGAAAAATCATAGACGAATAAGCTTAAGGCGTTTGCAATTTTGTATTTTATAATTAAAAAAATTATAATAACACCCAAATAAAGTTTTTCAACTTAATAAAGCAGTCTAGAATATAATAATTAATAGATTTCAAAGTAATTAATTTTTTAATAAAGCGTGCAGGAACGTAACAGGAAAATAATTTCGCAAAAAAAATACATCCAGAATAACAGACATTATGCTAAATTTTACTGTAGATACTGTAGATACTCTTATTGAGAATTCTGAAAAGTTTCATCAAGTTATGAATTTTTTTAATTATTATCTTACAGACTAATCAGGGGGTTATGGCTAAAGCAAAACTACACGAAAGCTATTTGCCTAATAGGGGATATCTTGGGCGGAGAACTTTTTAAGAGCAGGCAAATCAGGAACGTTTCAATAAACTGCGTTTTAAAAGTTAACAGTCTTGACTACCATGCTTTTAAACAGAATAATTGCATAAAGATAAGTGAAAGCTTACGAAGTTTTTGCGGTCTAAGGTAAAATTAGAATTGAAATGACGATATCTTAACGTTTAAAAGATCTGTAACTGAGAGATGGCCGTAGCTGCCAACTACTCCGGAATATAATTAACAACTATTTGTACACAGCGTATTTTTTCAAAATAGTACACGCGCACTTTCGCATAGTCAGCAGTTACGGTATATTCTAACAGAAAAGTTTTGTGTTAGAATTATTGTTTACAAAGTGGTTTGATCGTATTCCCGCATTGTTGGCAGCTATGGAGATGGCAGTAATTCCAAGTTATCTATAAGCAAATAGGTTTCATCTCGGTATAAGCAGTTGAGTTTCAAGTGTATGAATGTGGTGAATAGCTACATAGTCTGCGTTTTTTAAACTAACAAAGAAAGTGGTATTTTTGTATTAAAGAGATGCACACAATAAATTACGAGTGTAACAGAACACTATTTACTGATGAGATTCAGATACATTCACTCTTTGACTGGCAAAAAAACACTACGAAACATTTCCAAAACACCAGAAATCTTTTGAAGTGCAATTTTTAATAAAATTTCATTGTTGTGTCACAGGTTGTTCTCGTTGACGGTCTTTAGAGGTCTCAAGAAATGCAGCTGTCGTCAGGTTCAGTTGCAGGTAGAAAATATCTTGGTTGTAGTGTTAGTGTGGCGCGCTAAGATTTTTAACTGAATAATTGCGCAACGGTTACTAAAAGCTTACGAAATTTTGCGGTTTCAAATAAAATTAGAATTAAAAACACTATATCTAAACGTTTCGCAGGTCTATGGGAAATGACAATAGTTTCAATCAGCAAATTCTCTATAAGCAAATAGGTTTCTGCATCGCGGTCTAAATGTTTAAGTTTCAAATGTATGAAATTCTAAAACGTCTAATCATTCTATGTTACTTAATCTAACACATGAAAATGGTATTTTTCTATTAAACAGTTGTACATTATAAATTATGAGTGCGACGGATGAAATTTAGTCTGATGATTTATTTGCATTTGCGATTCAGATTAATATTGCTTTTTATCCTGAAACAGAGTGTTCAAATTTGCCTTCCAGTATCTGCGTAATTGTCCTCCAATAGCAGAGATATTCTAGGACGCATTTTACTTATAAGATTCAGATACGTTCTCTCATTGACTGGCAAACAGCGCTATGAAATATTTGCAAACCACCAGAAATCTTTTGAAGTGCAATTTTGAAAAAATTTGAAAACCCCTTTGCTTACCGATCTGGGCTGCTTTATCCATCATTTATCAAGATACGTAGTTACCGTGTGGGATAATTTCACTTGCATATGAGAAATGCCAGTGTTTTGGTTCTTCTGCTGGAGATTCAGGTACATTCTCTTCTTGACCGGCAAATAGAGTTGCTAAAAAGGCATTTTTTTTAAGGTCAAATGAAATTTGTCTGATGTTTATTATTTTAATCTTACTTGAAATACGTTACACTGGTAAGGCGTAAATCAGGGTTGCCAGATTGGCTTTTATTAATACAAAATTTGATAGCATATTTCATGTAATATTAAAAGAATGAACATCGTAATAATTTCATTTGACCTTAAAAAGATGCTGATTTGGCAACCGTGCTTGCAAAAAACATTGCGAAACATTTGCAAAACACCAGAAATCTTTTGAAGAGCAATTTTGAAAAAAATTGCAAATTCTTGTGCATGCAGATGCGCGCCGCATGGTATACAGGTTGTCAAAGACATGACGTCAAAGTTTGGCGCCGAAGGAGCTGTAAGGCTTTTTCTATGTAGAAGGTGTTGGTCTTGTCCGCGATGGTTCTTAACAGGTTAATTGCATAAAAATTAGAAAACCTTACGAAAAATTTGCGGTGTCAAGTAAAATTAGAACTCAAAAGATGATATCCTAACATTTTGCAGGTCTATGACTGGGAAATGGCAATAGTTTCAAGTTATCTATATGGGAGGGGGGAGGGTATTTTAAAGGGAGCTGGTGCACATAAATTCTGTCATTGGTGAAAAGCCCTCCATGTTTAAACCTCTGAGGGTCGTCAATTCCGGTGCTGTTCTCTTCCGAAAAAACGCTCTATTCCGTCCATCGCCATAGTACATGGAGGATCTGGCGCCATTCTCCTAGAGGATATTAGAAACAATAGCAAGTTTAATTAGTGCAATTTTAAGAGAAATTGGTACCAATAAATATTATATAGTAATAGGAATACTGGAAAGTACTGTCGTTTTTCCGTATGCCTATATTTCCCTTAGCCAAAACTATTGAAGCTAAAATACGAAGTTTGGCATATACTATGCTAAAATATTATATAATTTAATGGTTTTAATTATTCAAATAATTAAAAAGTCTCTTTTACAGATATTTTTTAAAAATACATCCAAAATAGACTGCGTGTTAAAGTATACTGTATATACTCATGTTATTTTCAATACTGACAAGTTTCACGAAGTTATGAATTTTTTTATGTGCTATCTTACAACAAATCAGAGGATTTTGTGCTATGGCAGTGTTGCCAACAGCTCCGGAATATATTCAACAGCTTCTTTTATACCGTAATTTTTAGCTTGAATTATCGCGAAATTTCTAAGCTAAACGTGCAAACTGGGTTTAATTCAGAAAGAAATTGTAAGAAAAATTGCTATTTACTAAAAGTGGTTAATTATATTCCGGAGCACTTGACAACTCTGGTTATGGTTGAAGAAAAGATACGTGAGGGCTATCTGCCTGAAGGGGATGCTTTCGGTGGGGTACTTTTTAAGGTCAGTCAATCAGGAGCCTTTTAATAAAGCGAGTTTCACAAGTCTACAGTTAAAAGATATTTTTCCCCTACGTGAAAACTTTCTCTCGCTTCTCTGAAAACTTCATGAGACGCATCTACATATATTTCCGTGTCTAGTTGGAATACTTACGTAAAAATATCTAAAAGCTTAAAATAATTTTTTCGGTTTCAAGTAAAATTAGAATTGAAAAGATGAGATCTTAACATAGCTGCCAGCTTTTACGGATAATAATAAACCAATTTTTTGTAAACAGTCATTTTCAACTTAAAATATACCAAATTCCTTGATTGTAGCTTGCGGCCGCGTCATTATTTTTAAAGAATGTTCAAAAATCATACTGTTTTAAAATGTAGTTAATTATACTCCGTAAGATGTCAACTACATCTTAACGTTTTGCAGGTATATGACTGGAAGATGGCAATCGTTTCAAGTTATCTATAAGCACATGGTAAATTATGGGTACAACAGGTATTAATTTAGTCTGATGATTTATTTGCATGAGATTCGGATTATTATTACAAAAAATTATTGTCACGACTAATTACTGAGTATTTTTTTTAATCCTGAGACAGAGTCAAATGCCCGCGTAATTGTCCTTCAACAGCAGAGATATTCAAGAACACTACTTATGAGGTTCAGATACATTTGCTTTTCCAATGGCAAACTGCATTACGAAACATTTCCAAGCTACCAGAAATCTTTTTAAATCCGGTTTTAAATAAAACTGAATTTCTCGCCACAGTTCGTCTGTAAAAGCCTTATCATTTTGTTATCAAGAGATGCAGCTGACGAGATGGTTAGTTGCAGGCTGGAAGTGATGATGTTTCGGCTGTAGTGTTCGAGTTTTGTCTGCCTTCTCTTTCACAGACCAATTGAATAAAAGTTTGAGCATCCGAAATTTATTCTGTTTTACTATAAAGCATTACTTGCCACGATTAATTATTAAAAATCTTTTCATCCTGAAAGATGGTGAAATGTCCGCGTAATTATCCTTCAATAGCAGAGATGTTCAGGAACACTATTTACTTGTGAGATTCAGATACATTCACTCTTCCAATGGCAAACTGCATTATGAAACATTTCCAACCTACCAGAAATCTTTCTAAGTCCAATCTATATAAATAAATTAGACGATTGACTGTACATTTCTTGGAATTCAAAATTTTTGCGGTTCCTATCCATTTCAAGCCCCTGGGAATGCGGTGCGACCCTCAAACAAAAGTTTGTCTGTCTGTCGTTCTGACGCGTTTTTTTGTTCAAGCATCGCGTAAAAACGACTGAAGCAATTGAAATGAAATTTGGTATCATGATTGGTAGTCACTCAACGTAAAACATAAGCGCCGATTTTTAAAAAAATCTTGATTAGATTTTGATATTTTACGAAAATCGTTTTAAATTGCGTTAATTCGTATTCGAGCATCACGTAAAAACGACTGAAGCGATTGAAATGAAATTTGGTATCATGATAGGTGGTAATTCAACTTGAAACATTAGCGTCGACTTTTAAAAAAATCTTGATTAGATTTTGAGATTTTGCGAAAATCATTTCAAACTGCGAAAATTTGTGTTCGCACATCACGTAATTACAAGTAAAGCGAATGAAATGATATTACTTAGCTACTCTCTAACCTGTAATATTTTAAAAATACATAAAAATTATAACTTCGCTTTCTTTACTTTCGCAACATACTACATCCATTCTGTGTACTCCCACAATGCTGACGAAAGTTCTTCCTTTTTGGAAATTTGCATTCAGTACTAACTCGTCAACGACGGGTACTTCAGCTAGTTTTAAATGAAAATGAATTTCCGACAACCGTGTGTCTTCTTCGTATTAATCCATGTGTTATCAAGAAATGCAATTACCGCGATGGTTAGCTGCAGTTGCTGAGAGAAATTGCAGGTGTTTTGGCCGTAGTGTTCGATTCTTGACCGCCATGCTTTTCACAGAGTAATTGAATAAAAATTATTAAGAGCTTATGAAAATGTTTCACTTTTGCTATAAAAAATTACTTGTCTCGATTAATTTTTAAGTATTTTTTATCCTGAAAGCGAGTCCTCAAATTTGCCCTCAAATATCTGTGTAATTGCCCTTCAATAGCAAAGACATAGATGCCAAGTATTACGGAATATAATTAACCACTTTTTGTGAACAGTAATTTTCTGTTTAAAATATAGCAAAATTTCAGAGTTTAAAGCCTGGCCTGGTAGCTATTTTGGAAAATTATTCAAAAAATTACTGTTTACAAAAAGTGGTTAATTATATTCCGTAATCTTGGCACCTATGGCAAAGATTTTCAGACACCACTTACTAAGAGATTCATGATACGTTCACTCTTGGACTGGTAAGCAATATTGCGGAACATTTGCAAACCACCAGAAATCTTTTGAAAGGCAATTTTAAATAAAATTACACGATCCCCTGCGTCTGCACGTGTGTAAACAAGCGAAATAGCTTCTCGAGAAAGGCAGTAACCATCTTGTGTCAGCTGCAGACAGGTAAAAAGTTGAACCAACACCTCCTAGATATAGAAGGCTTGAGAGCAGAAGCATTTACGTCATCACTAGGTCTTCTAAGATGACGTCATCACAGTTTTTAGTTCATAAAGTAAAACTATTTAGAATTTCTGGTGGTTGATACCAATTTTAGAAAATATTTTAAGTTGAAGATAAAAGTTAAAATATCTTTCTGATAAAAAATTATTTATTATGATCTATTTCTATATCATATTATATAATCAGCGATAGTTAAAATTTCCTGTTTGTCGTAAAATTAAATTTTCTATTTTAAATCATTAAAAAGCTTTATGCGGTAGTAAATTCGCCACAAACTTTGAATAGTTTTGCGTTGTGAAAATAAATGTGTGATGACGTCATTTTAGTGGACCTACTGATGACGTAAAAGTTTCTGTTCTCAGGCCTTCTATATCTAGAAGGTGGTGGTTGAACCAGGATCCCCTGTGTGTGTAAGCAAGAGAAATAGTTTCTCGAGAGAGGCAGCAACCATCTTGCGTTGGCTGAAGGTGCAGGCAGGAAAGGTGTTGATAACCAGGATCTGTAAAATATTTGTTGAGAGATGGACCGCAGCAAGTTAATCTTCTGTCTATAGTTTTATCTGACCAACAGAACACCACTTAGATGTAGTTCAAACGTTCAGAAATTCGACTGCGCTGTAAATACCTAATATTTTTAAATTTTATTTTACTAAGTGAACTTCTATGAAATTGTGTGAAAAGTAGTATCAGAATTTCAAATTAAACTGGAACTCGCTATAACAATTTATATACCATTTCAGTATAAAATAAGTTTTAACTATGCAATTCTCGGTATGATTTAATTTATTTCGAGAAATTATAGATGCAGAGATCAGATGCGCATTGATCCTTTTATTGGCGATTTATATCAGGAATTTACATGAAGTCAATACTTGGACGCAAATAGCTATACCCTATGACAGTTTTGCATTTTCGTTTGAAATTATAACAGAAAATTAATGAAAAAAATATGTTTTAAATTATTATTTCAGAAGAACAATTAAACAGGTTAATTTTAATTTAGCAGATTTTTCAGGGGTTATTTTATTTTTAATAGAGAATACTACTATCTGCAAGCATGTAATTCTTATCCTTATGCCCATAATTTTACTTTCAATCAAGAAAATCATATATCTTATAAAATTAATAAATATTTAAATATTCAAATTTTCCTTTAAAAAATAAGTTAACAAATTCACATGTAATAAATAAAGATGCAATCCATTTTTTCTTGTTTAGACTCTGTAGTATTTCACTCAGTATATGCAGGTTGACCTCGAATTTCCGGATACAAACTTTCAGAGAAGAAGGTTACACAAAAATGATTCAGAATCACATAGCAATGATCGGAAACGTGCTCTTCATATACTTATTTATAATCACTACTTTCCTACCGTAGTTTCCCAAAAATTAATCGCTCTTTTACAGAAAGCGCTTGCCTAACATTAATTGTTCTGAAATTCGTTTTATCAATGAGATTCTCGGACAAAAGCTCATTTTTTACGGTATTCAGTTAACCTAGGCGAAATGGCCTTCCAGTGGGGTTATTAACAGGTATGAAAGCAATCATAGGCCCCAAGTATTATACGGAATATAATCAACCACTTTTTTTGTCAACAGTAAATTCTTTGAATTTTTTTCCAAAACAGTAATCAGGACAGACTTTTAACTCAGGCGGATCCAGAATTAGGCGGATCCAGATATTTTTTTTTGAGGGGCTAAATTTTTTAAAAAGCTTATTTCACCCAATTAAAACGTACTGTAAATCAAAATCAATGTGCATGCTTTTGGGAGGGGCTAAGTTATAAAATATTATCATTTTAGCTGTTTAAAGTGTATAATAAAGCAGAATGTTACCTTTTAGCAATCTCTTTTGAGGGGGGGGGCTGAAGCCCACTAGCCCCACTGTAGATCAGCAATGCGATGAGTCATGTCATTTATGTCCGTGTTGTGTTGAAGATGAAAAGGTTCAGCCCCAAAAATAATATCCTCTACTGGACTTCTGCTTCAAATTTTTTGAGGATAAACTTTTTACGTGATTTTTGAGAATAACACTTTATATATGTATATATATAGCTTTCTTTGTGCTAAGTAACTACATTGCAATTCTGTTATTTTATTTTAATTTTGATAGTAAGTATTCGGTTTGTGGGGCCTGACCAGTATTGTCGATGCTTACAATCCTTGTTTATTTCTTTCATTTCATGTTCATTGTTCTATTGATCCAACTGATCTGCTACATTCTGCTTAGTTGTTATATGCTATTTTATTGCATATCTATCTGCTACTGCCCTTTTAGGATACGATGGCTATCTTTGAATATCTTAATTGAAGAGGGATTGATTCATTGATTCGTAACATTAGTTATTTTATTATATAAATGACATGCGTAGCTGAACCTCAAATATTTTTGAGGGGAACTTCCAAATTTATCCACAAATACGTAATCTTTCTTTCTCATATCCTATATTTATCTATTCCGGGGGTGGCTACAGCCCCATCAGCCATCCCCTGCCTACACCCCTGTCTGGAACCAAGTAACATTTTCCATATACTAAGTGAGCCTGCATTTCGTAATCGTGGACATTATTTCTTTAGCTAAATATTTTGGGAAATAATCCTTTTCTGCGCATCTTTTTCTTGAATTATATAAAAAATACATTGAATTGGGTACCTTTTCTTTCATTCGTAGCATTAACATGATTTTTATTAAAAATATGCAGGTACTTTTGGGGGGAAATGGGGGTATCAATACTTGCCTAACTAAAACTGACACTGTCGAAAAGTATTTTGATAACATTAAAAATATTGCTATATTTTCAATCTATATAAGTCCAATGTATATTATATAAGCCAAATAATTTATTTAACATAAATATAGCAGCTTGAATATTGGACCTTTTAAGAAAATACATGATTTTCCCCAATATATTTTATAATTATAATTTACTTGACGGTGTTCTAATCGATTGACCTTTAAGCTTGCTGTATTACAATATTTGTATTAAAATTTTTAACATAATATTATAAAATACAATATTTTTGCTACATTGTTCTAAAAAACCACCGAATATTGTAGTTTTACTAATATACAGAGATTTTTCATCTTAATATAGATTACTTTTATTATGATAATATGCATCTTTAAGTAATAAGACAGTGGCATTTATCTAAATGGGCTTACATATCTTGTAAAACTTTCACATATTTCGAACACATACTAATTTATTTTGAAATAGAGGATTTTGAAGCTTCCCTTAGGTAAAATGTTTACAGAACATAGTTAAGAGTGAAAGGCCGACCTCTGCTCCTCTGATTAATACCAGCACGAAAGTTACTTAGCAATAGCCGAAGTTGAAGAATGATTTTATGTAAAATATGGAAATAAGTATTGGTAATTTTTCATGTAATAAATATACAAAAAGGAGCTTTGAATTTTATTTTATAAAAAAGGCCTGCCTTTATTTTATAAAAAAGGCTCTATCTGCAAAGCGAATATCTGCAAAGATATTCGCTTATATATCTGCAATATCTGCAAAGCGAAATTAACATGACTAAAGAATCTGTAATTTATTTGCTTCAAAATTTTCTATTGTAATTGAAATTGTAAAATATTGGATTATGCAAGATTTTAAAAATGGCACAGCTCCTCCTGCAATACGCCTATTACACAGCCTATTTTACAATTTCATGCGTCGTATTCTTATTACTACAATCAGTGAACTAAATACATCTATCAGAAGCGTCTTTATCGCACATCACATCCCTTTCCATACAACCATCAGCACATAAAAAATAGACTATAGAATATACCTTTAAATTGTCTGAAACCTGAAACAAAGAGAATTTAATTTTAAATGATGCAATAGCATAAATCTTATCGAACGTTTAAATTATAAAAAGCTTTCAACGCAATCGTATTTGGGTAAACACAAAGCTAGTAAACAGTTGGACGCCACGATGGGCTCAGAAAGGGATTCTCTGCCGCCGTGTCTTTGTGACGAGGATCGAGCAAAATGCTACACTATATCTTTTATAATCACGGCCCTTACATTCCTAACATTACAACGTTGTATAGAGGGAGGATGTCGGAGAAAAAAAATTGCACAAAGGCACTTTGTGTTCCAAGAGCGGCCCTGTCCCCAGCAAGTGCCATTCGCCTTGTATTCACCGAGCTAATGAATTAGGCTCAACAGCCAGCTTTCCGAACGCTAAGTATTACTGCTAGAAAATCAACACGAGAACTAATTCTGCCGCCTGACTTGGCACTCTCGTGACATTATCCACATGCCGGATAGGCAATAGGAGACAAAAACTCTACCCAAGGGTGTTTGAGATCGCGGGTCCCAACCCTTATTTTTAGCAGCCTTAAACGCTTCAGTGGGAGATCGTTTGGAGAGAAGACAGCACAAAGAAGAAAGAAGTTTTGAAAGGTTTCTGAACGATACTTTCTTGTAAGCGAAAACTACGCTTGAGCGCAAATAAGCGAAGAAGGTAAGGTATACATTGTCAACATCACTGCCGCTGCTTAAGGCTGCTGTTAGAAAAAAACAAAACCTCTTTCAAGGATTTTGACCTTAAATTAAAATAAACTGGCTATGTTATGAACTCGAATAACTTCAGGATGCCTCTTAACAAGTAATACCATAACACTTAAAGCAATTGAGGCAGGAAATCACAAAAATTCCAGAATATCTTCGTGTAAGATGCATTGGTATCGGTATTGTGTACTGAGGCAAAGCTACAAGAGGGCTATCTGATTAATTAGGGATGCCTTGGGCGGTGAACTTTCATCCCCGTTACAACACGTTAGTGTTCAACGTGTTGTTGTCAACACGTTAGGGTTCTAACATTATCAAAGTTGTAACTACTAAAAGAAATAAACAAATTAAAATATAATAAATTAAGTAGACACTGTGATTTTTAACAACGGTATTTAAAAATATTTGCAAGAAGCATGTTTAGCAAGTTACTAGCTTGCTATTTGTAAAAAATTCTAAGTCCGTTATCTTGAAAGAGTAACTGAAATGCACTAATATGAATAATTCAATGTTTCTAAAAAGACAATTTCACATATCTAGCACTTCAGAAAAAATGTATCAAGTTCGTAACATTCTAAAAATACCAAAGTTCGTCACTTCTATAAAATTTTCAAAGTACAGATATGTTAGTTTATTTCAAGAACATATTCAACGACTTATCAGAACATAAAATATACCAATGTGCAAAACTTCTAAAAGAAAAAATTACACCTTACAATCTATTAATGCAGTTTACTAAGTATTTTGTAAAACCCTTTACTTGATAATTCTGAAAAATAGCCTAAGTCCCTCACTTTGTACAGACATAAATTATATTACTTTTATTTAGTTAAGGTTTACATAAAGATAAGTTTATACATCTATGCTAAAATAGCTGATCATTTCTGTACCACATTTAAATCTATTTTATCAAAAACATGTTAAGCATACTACTTCTACGAAATTTACAAAGTTCTAATAGCTAAGTTCCTTTCGAGAAATAATTTCATAACTTATGAGAACTCATAAACGTATACAAATCAAAAGTATACTTAGTTTGAACAAGTAACATGTATAAAAGTAAGAGCATATTTATTTAAAATTTGTAAGCATAACCATCTCAATCAGTAAAATGTGTAACATGTGCACTTAGTTGATATTTCTCATAAAAATATTCAAGCCCATTACTTAATAAAAATTATAAAAATATGCCAAGGTAATACTCTAATGTTTTAAAAACATAGTGTATGATTTTAAATATTCTGTTACTTCAAGTAAAATATGGTAAGATCTTTACATTAAAGAACACCTAAAAAATCTTTATTTAAAAATACTAAGTTTCTTTATCTCACTTAACTTTATTTTTGAAAAACCTGTAAAATCGATTAAGTTATAAAATTATGGAAACTAACTTTTTTAGCTTAAGTTCATTTTATAAAAAATTAGTACTTTGGGAATTCTCATGTAACACAATTTACCTATCACACTTAAGTTTATGATTTTAATCAAAACATTTTATTTCTATGTAGTAGATTAATGTTTCCATAGTACATGCTTCAATAAATTTTGTTAAATTTCTAACTTTCTACCTTGTAGTGTATAAAAGATAAGTATAAAACGAGAACCTTAAATCGTGACCAAGTATGCTAACTTTATCACTTTTTATTTAATAGATTTTTATTTTGCAAGTAATCAACACGCACAAAGAAAACACAGAAAAGTTTTCATGTTTAAACTTATTTATTTACAAAAACATATTTTAAATTACACAAACTATTTACACAATTAAGAAAATAATAACTTTTCAAAGTGTAATCCACAATTAATCATGCACAAATCAGTAAAATCTTACTGTTGTAGAAGCAAGCAAACTTTTTCTACATAATCACAATGGTTTTAATATATTTTTTACAATCGCAATACTAGTTATACACCAATAACATCACATAATTACACATGTTTTGTCATCCTTGGAATTCGCAAAATCTGAAAACGGTTGAAAAAATGAATTAAATAGCTCATTTTGAAGATACTTCATATAGTCTTCAATGAAAATGTTTGAAAAAAATTCTCCGTCATAATGACAAGTGCATTTTTTCTCGCATATCTCTCTTGCAATATACGGCATGTCAACCGTAAACCATGCTTTACTACTTATAAGACCCTCTCGCTCATCAATATGTGATCTATTCGAACAGGCATGTATCCTATGCGAAGAATGATCTTGAACCCGGCCTATGTTTTTAAAAATTTCCTGATGTACTATATCCATTAATTGTTGTTTAGCTTCATCGTAATTACAATGGGGTTCGCGGTTACATTTTTGCGGCTTTAATTTTAAAATTAAATGAGGCAGGGTCGTCGTATATAGCGTTTTTAAAATGCATTCCAATATTTCATTTCTCATTTCGCAAAGTTTTTTTACTTGATCATTTAAAAGTGTTAAGGAAATTGGATTTAACGTGAATGAATCTGCGGTTTTGTAAATTTGTTGTAAGATGCATTTTCCATCATCATTAAATACAGATAATTGATTATTACAAATAAAAGAGCTATTGCTATGACCTATATTAAAATCTAATAGTTTTACAATAAATTCGATCCATGTGGAAGGGTTCATCACGACTCCCTGACCGGTTGGTATATAGTCTAATTGGGCATTCTGAATAAATTGTCTAATATGGATCTTCAAGTCAGTTCTTTCATCGTGAAGTGAAACGTAGATAAGTCTTTCCAAGTGCCATGTACTATTTACAGAAGCATATAAGCTATGGTAAAGATGATCCGTCCAATCGTCCAACTTTGCCCTTTTCGGGGAAGGCTCATAAATGTACATTTTGGCAAATGTTAGGTTAATGTGCGGGTCTGTCACATAAGGTTCAGAAGGAATACCATGCGTTAAAAGTTTGTTGGTTGGGGGATATATCTTACACATTGAACCATGTTCTAATTTAATGGTAGTGGTTTCACAGTTCGCTGGTTTAAAATCCAAAGTTCGTTTAGATCCAAAACTTAGAATGCATACACCTGATGATAGGTCTAGATTAAAATCTTCGTAGTTACCGTCTTCAATTTTAGGTTGTTCTTCAGAGCCAAAGTTCACTTGCACCATATTAAATTCATAATTTGTCACTTTCTGTAGATCTTCACGTATTTTTTGCAAAATGGGTATCCAAGAGTAAACAGAGAGTGTTGCTCCAGGTAAACTGTAATTGATTCCTTCATCAGCAAAAGTAATTACTTTACGGGTCGAGGAAATTTTCTTTTCACTACTTTGCAGGGGTAATTGAAACAATTCTTGCTGTAGCACGTCAACATCACTTTCAGTATAAAACTCGGGGGAAATTTTCTTTTCAATACTTTGCAGAGGCTTTACATCTAAAGGCAATTGTATTATTTCTTGCAGCAACACATCCGCATCACTTTGAGTATAAAACTCGGGAGTGTATTCAATGTTAAAGTTATTTTCGATCGATTCAAGCAAAGACATTTTTGAAACTTGGCGAAAAATCAATTAAAACACACGTCTTAAGTATAGGCGCACACAGTGTAAAGAGAGTCTCGCAACACACACTTCCCTACTTTATCTAACTAAAATGTCTTTACTGGTTCTTTAAAAAAATCACGTGATTACCCAAGCGCCCTCTACCTTAAAACTTTCTCAACCCTGTAGATATTGCATCATCTAACTTGTCTTAGCCTGTTACAGAGAGTTGCCCACTCAATGTACATCCTGCCAACGAACCTAGCGGATATTCAATCAACACAGATTTGCACACGTCACTATCACGTGCCTTCTGCGCATGTCACTTCCTTATCTCTTATCTGATCTGTGATACCTGATAAGAGAAAACTAGTTGCCGTTAAATTTGTAGAGTTTGTAGGTTGGGCGTAGGTAAGGTCTCCTGCAACGGGTAACTAAGAATTCTTTAGCCGAGCTGACCGATGTTTTGTCCGCATGCAACAAGAGTGTTGTCCGGTATTTTTCAGGTATTATAATTGCTTATATTTTTTCTGATATATGTTGTGATTAGCTATCTTTTAGAGTAATCAGTTTAATTTATTAACAGGTTTTCATTAATAATTTCAGTTTATGACTTTATTAAATAAATATTTTAGTTTATTATTGTAAAAATTGTTTTAGTTTATGAATTTATTAAAAGGATATCTTTGTAAAATTTAAGTATATAAAAAAACTGAGTGTAAAAATTTTGATATGTTTAATTTATTAACAAGTTTTCATTAATAATTTTAGTTTATGACTTTATTAAATAAAAATTTTAGTTTATTATTGTAAAAATTGTTTTAAACAATAATTTTAATACCTATTTTATACGTGAATACTCATTCATCTGCAATGCCTATAATTTATTACTGTTATTTATCAAAACTTAACAAAAATAATTTGTTTTAGTACAATGCTCTTTGCTAATTGTTTCACAGAAATTAATTTAATGATTCATTATTTTCCTAAACTACGTAAAATATATTAATCGTTGTAGCTTAACTTTGATATTTTAATTTAGGATATAATGTCGATCAGAAGAATAATCATAATGTATTTAATACGTGTTCAATAGATATCCTATACAAAGTTCCAATGCGTTTGTAAAAATTAGATCATGTTTTTAAGTAGTAAACATCTTAATCCATAAGTCCCCATTTTTGAACGTAGAATGAAACACGTGTCCCCACAATTCGGTATTCCCCTAACAGCCTCCCTGGTTTTATCTTATCGGCAAACTGGCCAACTCTTATTGTACCGGCTCTGTAGAGCCTCAAGGCACTTTCTTATCTCAATTTCTGTTATCAGCAAAATGGCGTGCACGTGGTTGTTCTTATGCTGTGCGATTTGTGTGCTGTATTATTTGCGAATTATTTAATATTTTATTATTTTCGCCTCTCGCGTGTACAAGTACAGGGTAAGTGTAATATTTTCTATTATTTTAGTTACATATAAGTTGATACCGTAATTCTAATTGAAAATAATTATGTGGTTCTTATAGTTGCACTTTTGATGTGTTGTACTTTTAAGTGTGATTTTTTTGTTAATGCATGTTTTTCTGTATTTTGGTGTTTTGCGAAATTTTAAGTTGGTAATCCAGTGTAATTAATATTAATAGCATTATCGGTAGAAGTACTTTATGCAGTTTGTATACAAAAACTGGGGTTTGAGGGCTTTCTCCTAATAGAAAATAAGGCATGCATGGTATTTGTATTTCAGTAAATTCTAACTAAGATTAAATTTTCGCTTGCTAACTAATTTTATCCCACATAAAATAGTATTGTGAATCTGGTAAATTGTTATAAGAAAAAAAAATTACTTTTAAAGCGTTTAATATCTTCAAATGTGTTATTTTGTTTTTAGTGTCAAAATAATATACCTATTTCAGCATATGATGGTATTAAGAATGAATGAAAATGTGCTAGTTGGACCGGGAATTAGGGATAATGTATTTTAAATCATTATTCGATTTTCCGGTCTTGCTAGCCGTATAGATGTTGGTACTTTGTCCAGAGACTAGAAGATTTAGCAAGATGTCGCTTCACGTAAGTAAAAACCTTGTATTTTTTAGTTTAAGTAATGATTTGCGATTTAAACTATCTAAGTAATGAAAGATATTTTATGTACATGCAGTATAAAACTGTGCTAAAACGGATCTTCAATTTTTATTTCCAATAGTTCAACTTTCTAACAATAGTACTATCTAGTCTAAAAGTTTGTGCTAGTTATGCTCACCTTTCTATAAAATAGGTTAAGTGCATACACTAAAAATATTAATGCATGTATAAAATTATGCTTTCATAGTCAAACTGCAATGAGTGTTGCACATAAACAATCTAACTCGTATCGTATTGAAATTCTATAAATCATGTTACTCTACTTGTGATATACAATTCGTATCGTATTCAAACTCTATAAATCATGGTACTCTACTTGTGATATACAGTAAAAATATTTTGTAGGATTACTAAAAATGCAATTTTTTCTCTAATTGATCTATAGAAAATATAAGCTAGTATAATCGCTGTCTAAAATCTATCAGAAATGTGTGGGTAAGAAAAAATGTTTAGATTAATACTTTGTTTGTTTGTGTTTTAAGGCAAACCTGCACGCGGGGTATCTGCCTAGGATGAGGGGTGCCTTGGTAGGAAGACTTTCTAAGGGGATCTAACGCGTATTCATACATTTCATATACGAAAACTTGAGTTTTGGGGGGTATATGGCTAAAGTGGTTTTCTCGCAATAGAAAATAAGACTATATCATTATTTGTAAAAATCTTTCTATGGTATAATTTTCTCACTTGCCTAACAGTAGATTAAATTTGTAGAAAATGTATGGGTATCCTAAATCCTACTTTAATGTTAAACGGCTACTTAACAAAAATACGGTATACAAAAAATTAAAACTCTTGATTAAAATTTTTTTTCTTGATAAATTAAAAACACTTGATTAAAAAAATTTTGTTAAAATTGATTATAACTTAAAATTAAACTTGGTTAAAAATAAATTAACTCTGATTAAAAAATATTTGTTGTAAAATTATATAACTTAAAATTAAAACTTGGTTAAAAAAATAAATTAACTCGTGATTAAAAAAAATATTTAGTAAAATTATATAACTTAAAATTAAAACTGTTGGTTAAAAAAATATTTGTTGTAAAATTATTTAGCTTCAATTAAAACTTGGGTAAAAAAAGTTCATACACTATCTAAATCATTATTTGTAAAATCTATAGCTGCTAAAATCTTTCTATGGTATAATTTTCTCACTTCCCTAACAGTACAAGAAATTTGTAGAAAATGTATGGGTATCCTAAACCCTACTTTAATATTCTAGTAAACTGTTACTTATTAAATATATGCTATAATCAGTATACAAAATTAGCTAAACATTAGAAGTATGTATTAAGCAACATTTATTCAATTTGCATTGGTTCTATTACTAAATGGTAAAGAAAACTAAATAAATAAAAAAATCGAAAAATTAATCAAAGTCCCAATTCATTTTGAAAACTAAAGTATAACACAATACACCTACAATTTTATACTTGAAGGATTCTCGGTCTAATGGACAACAATTATTAGTCTATGAATTCTTTTGTAGGTTGCGCGTTCAAATCTGAAAATTTTCCAAGTCCCCTTATTTCAAAAATATGTCACAATCTGAAAAATTTACAAGTACCCTTATTTGAAAAATATGTCACAATCTGAAAAAAATTACAAGTCCCCTTATCTGAAAAAAAAGGAAAAAAATTCTTATCAACCCTTTGAACATCCGCTCCCCACATCCGACCACGCCCCCCTCTCTCTCTCGACCCAGGGACAACATCCGAACGGAGACTCCGGAGGATCCGGTGAATTAACATGGGATCCGGCTGAGGTGAACCCCCATTTATCTACTACTGCTGTGTTAAGCCTAATGTGGGCAATTTTCAGAAGGCGTAGGTCAGCTCGGTATATAGGAGTCTTAGTTTTAAGCGTATACGTCATAGTTTTACCTTCAAACGTACTTATGGAAAACTTACTCAAAAAATGTAATAAAATCCACGCCTATAAGCCGATCGACTTGCAAATTCGCACAAATACCTTTAAAAATATAGGAGGAAAATGCGCTATTCTAAATTTATGAAAATCCACCCGTTCTTCAATATTTAACTTCAGAAAATTGCTCTTTTGGAAACGCTGCTTCTGGGTGAAGACTTGAATTTAGAATTTAATCTAACAACTCAATTGGCGACAATGGTATTTACATAATTATAACAATGAAAGTAGAAAATTAAGTGATTTATTTTAAATGGATAAGATTAAAATTTTCGCCAAATGTTTTTTTTTTTTTTTTCCAGCACCAGTTGTGTTAACCTCCATAACGGGATTTAGCCCTCTTATTCCCAGTACAAGAAGTTTCCTAGAAAAAAAAAAAAGCATTTTTTAAATTTGAAATGGGGTTCTTTTAATCAAATAACGTAAATGTAGTAAAAAAACGTGGAAAAGTTATTTTTCTATGTTTTTCAATGGTAGTACTATGATTTTAAAACTCATCTAAACTTTGTAAATGAAACGTTTTTTAGCAAATTTCGTATCTAGCGAAAAAGCTCCTTACATTTAAATGGCAATTATTAATTTTTCTTCATATTAAACATTATTAAAATAGTAGAAAAACTTGATAGTAGAACATATTGCACACAGAATAAAGAGTATAAACATGTTGCCATTCTAAAATAGTTTTATATTTTTCATCCATTAATGCTGGCATTTGCTGACCCAAACGTCACTTATTTTTAATCAAACGTGCAGTTATTGTTTTTATGATTCAAAATTAAATTTGGAAATATATTTCCTGTAAAAAATAGCGTTTAAAGTATGGTAGCAAATAACTACCTACGGGCATAAGAGGGTTATTCTTTTAGTTTACTATAGTGTATTAGAATCTGCGAAGAGAAAAGTATTTATCACGTGTATTACAATATTTTATCACCTTAATTTCGGAAGTGTAATTCCTACATAGGTGCCAAGTATTACGAAATATAATTAACCACTTTTTGTGAACGGTAATTTTCTCTTTAAGATATAGCAACATTTCTGCGTTCAAAGAGTGATTTGGTTAATATATTGCAAGAATATTGAAAGAATTTGCTTTTACAAAAAAGTGGTATATTCCGTAATATTTGGCACCTAATGCGTATGCTGATGATGTTTGAGAAGCGGCTCCTCTTCACTTCTTTTGCAGAATAGTCGCTATATAGTGCAGCTGGGCGACGTGCCTCGAACTTCTATAGTCAACTCACCCGGTATATTTTTTCAAGAATTTCAATAGTAACCGCCCGACTCGCTCGGTGCAAAAATTTTGTTATACCTTTATGTCGAAAATTCTTGATTTAAAAAAGTGGTTAATTATATTCCGTAGTAGTTAGAGAGTATTCTGTTTACAAACAGTGTTAAGTTATATTCAGGAGTGTGTTGGTAGCTATGCATGTAGGTGGTGAGAAATAGGATTTTAAACGACCAACTTACTCAACATCTCCTAGATATACAATGACTGAGAGCAGAAACTTTTACGTCATCACTAGATCCACTAATATGATGCCATCACACATTTATTTTCACAAAGTAATACTATTCAAAGTTTGTGGTGAATTTACTCCCCCCCCCCCATAAAACATTCTAATGATTTAAGATAGAAAATTTACTTTTACGACATATAGGAAATTTTAATCACTAATTATATAATATGATATAGTAATTTGTGAGCTCTAATAGATCATAGTAATCTGTAATGGATCATAATAAATTATTTTTTATCAGAACGGTATTTTAATGTTTATCTTTAACTTAAGATATTTTCTGAAATTTGTATAATTCACCAGAAATTATAAATAGTTTTACTTTGTGAAAGTAAAACTGTGATGAAGTTATTTTAGAGGACCTAGTGATGACGTAAAAGTTTCTGTTCGCAGGCCTTCTACATCTAGGTGGTGTTGTTTTATTCCACTTACGAAGCAAATCGTAAAAAAATGTTATAGTGATGTAAATCTTAGGTTGAAGAAACTTATGTTTAGTAGAAGTTCTGTTATTGTATAAATAAACGATTGTTTTACGCTTCTATAGCAATTTACAGAAGTAAACCGACATTTGAGTTAAAATAGAAGTACAGAAATTTTAACAACTATTGCATTTATCTCCTACATAGCTGCCTATTACTCCCGAAAATAATTAGCCACGTTTTGTTAACATTACATTATTAACAGTACGATTATTTTTGCAAAAAAATTATTGTGAGTCCTTTTGGACCGCGCGAACCGCTGCGAAGCATATCAAGATATGTAGCTGCCGTTTGGGTTAGCTGCATTTGCAGACTATGAAGTGCTACTGTCTTGGTTCTAGTGTTCGGGTCTTGTACGCCATGCTTTTTAACAGATTAATCGCATGAAGATTAGCGAAACAGCCCGTTACTACGGAATACAATGAACCACTCTTTCGAAACAGTAAATTTTGTAAATATATTTTCTAAATACTAGCCACCAAGCTGGCAAATTTTTGCGTATTTTGAGCAGAAAATTCATTTTTTTTAAATTGTGCTTAGTTATATTCCGGAGTATTTAGTAAGTATGCTTCTACGACATTTGAAATTCATTGGTGATTAAACTCAATGGCAAATTTGCAGAAATGCAACGTTCAACGTTGTTGCTGTTAACAGCCCCCAACTACTTCTCTCCACACTCATGCAACACATCAATTTCTTCAAGTATCAACAGAGGTTATGACGACATGGTTAATTAAATAGAACCTTTATATGCATTTAAAACTCAATCTTTTAAATTCTAATGTCCTCAATCTTGTAAAGTAGAAATAAATGTGCCGTACTTGGAGAGTCTAGGAGGGATAAAAAAAACTCTTCACAAAACAGAATAATTAAAACCAATTCCACCACTTTACACTTTTTTTTTAAAGAAAAAAGAAAGAATGAAAGAAGTATATAATTAAAGTTGATTAGAAATACGTTCCAAGGCTAGGAATTCCTCTATCTTGTCAACAATTTATCCTTCATCATTAGTCTGCGTACAATATAACCTCCCTATTCGGCAGACTTGGAGGAAATATCCCTTTCCCCATAACCGTTTTTTTTTTTTTTTTCCTATTTCCCCCGGGCTTTGTACTAAGCTCGCGTGCACAATTTAAAACAGGGTAAAGCAATTAAAGGGGACTAGGCACTCCTGTTCTATATGACCCACCCTTTGGCCTTCTACCAATCTTCTCTGGTTCCATGGTATATCATATGACGTGGCGTACGACTAACTGGGGTGGATAAGTTGCATACGGTGTCGCACTTTACTCCCCTCATGCAAATAAAGACTAATCTGCTCTGTGAGCAACTCTCATGCTTTCCGTCTACAGCGATTGATATTATAGTTCTCATCAATTTGTGAAATGATTGATTGATGGTTTTCCGATTGGCACCTTGCTATCTCGTAGCATGTAGGTGGACGTATTCCTCAAACGCTTTTGATCAGTTACCTCTTGAATTCAGTGTAAATAGCCTATTTAATTGTCTATTGGGTCGTATTGTTATGTACAGCATGTAAATAGACAAAATGCTGATCCTTTTGTATCTGTTTGGATACTCTGGTCGAACTCTAAAATACTCCATTCTTAGAACAATAATTATAACAATTACTGAACATTCTTTAATGAAACTTCAAAGGATTCCCTTTAATTTTTTTCATTTTTATTTTTTATTATTATTAGAAAATCACGGTGCTGATGATGTTGTAATATGTGTGTAATATATGTGAATATGTAAAAATACGAAATTGGCATCGTAATTTTTTTTTTTTTTTACATTCATTGGAAAAAATACTATAGCGTAAATTAGTGTTTTTATAGTACACAAAATTACTGTATAGTAGAAATTAGCTACCTAGTATAAATAATCTTTTATTTTCTAACATGCATTTTAGTTAGCGAAAATTAAGAGGGTCGAAATTTTACATGCACGAGAATACTTTTATAACTGCTTATGCTATGGACATTTTGCACGTGACGTCACTTGGCGGTATTTGATACTCCACGTGCACGATCTTATGGTGATGATTAGTTTCGGTTTCAGCTCGTTTGGACCTAAGGGATTATTTGACACTTTCTAGTAGAAATATAGCTGTTGCAAAAGAAGCTAGAATATTAGTCATTAACAAATAATAGCTTTTTATAAATGAATTTTATCTTCATTGTGAGATTTTATTTAAAATGTTAATAATAATTAAATACTAAAAATAATTTAAAAGATCGTACTTTAAAAAAAAGTGGGAGGTTTTTAATGAATATTTGTACTATTTTAAACTCAGAAAACTCAAAATCAACTCAATGATGTATTATTTATACGTGTTTGCAATAACGTAATAATTTTAGAACACTAATATTCTTTTTATTAACAAAGTTTTGAAGCGAAATGCGATATCATCGTCTTCTAAACTATCTATTTAAGTATTAAAAAGACAGTAACTCATTCCGAGCGGCTCTAATAATGAGAAACAGTAATTATAAAATGGATACTGAATGCATTTCAATAGGAGCTGACGGATGTAAATACCGCCAGCAGACGAATTTTAGCCTTATTCAGACACCATGCAAAATGTCCATTGACCGATAGTGGTATCACTGTTTCCGTGATTTTTTCTTTTAAATTAATTCCGCTATTTTCGCGTATAAGTTATCTAAATTGATACTTTTTATATGTCAACGAAATTTTACTAAAATTAGCAGCTTTCAAAATTCGATCTTCAGAAAAATGAGTGTTGATAAGATTAAGTTTTTAACTGATACATAAACGTCAGCTACTAATGTTACCATCACAAAATTGAAACACATCGGTGGCCCTACGATGAAAAAAAAAATAAAAAATAAGATAAATAAAAATAAATAATTGCCGATGTAGCTACCGAGTACGAATTTGTTGATTAGAATTACTAAATGTTTTTATTTTACCAATATTTGTAAATAAATAAACAGACTTCTATTAGTTTTAAAGCATCTTAAACTCTCTAACGCATAAAAATTTATAGGTTAAAAATAAGTCCATCAGATCTTTTTAATTGGTTAAAATTTAATATTCCTATCATCCATACGTGAAAATTTCCAAGCGGATACTGCTATACGTGCTGTGTATAAATTACTATGCATAAGTATAAAATATCGAAGAAGGACGACCATAAAAAGAAAATCCCATTTTTAAATTGATTTTAAAAGATGAAATGAAAATGTGTTAACTATCTATAATACTATATAAAAATTCTGTTAACTAATTCAAAACATTAATTACATTAAGACGTTTATGGGAGGGGGGGGGGACGACTGAATGCTATTTATTTAGTCATTTTTATTTCCTGTAACCTTCAAATAGATTAAACAACCATCATAAATATTATTTTTAATCTAAATTTAGAAACAAAAAAAAAAGATATGATTTTATTAAGCTCCACCTTCTCTCCTTTCTGATACCATTTATTAATGAAATATGTGCTTAAACGCAATGCGTAATTTGTTTAAAAACAGTATGCAAATTACTTTTTAAAGCGCACTTTTTTATATTATTTCATTTGTTATTACTTAAACTTATTTAAGTATACTTAATTTTTCTTATATTTTGTTACAAGTTATTATATTATTATATTTTACTACTTCATAAGTTTAATCCCCTTTAAACTATGGTTAGTGTTGTTTATATATCCTGTCACTCTTAATGTAAGATCTTTCTTTAGCTATCAACTGCTCAAATAACTAATTCATATCTCGTCTCTTTTAAACTCAGTTGTAAAGAGAAGGCCTATGCTTTAAAAGTATTTACATGTTTAGTTACAAAAATACTGTAAAAAATTTTCATTTTCAGCAAAAGTATTATTATTAAAAAGTAAGTTTTAAAAAATCGATCTGAAAGAATAAGTAAAAAGAAATTTGATTCATTTTTCACTTGCCAATTTCGTCATCAATTTCGTCATCAAATTTTATCTGAAGGGAAATGTTTTTAATTTTTACTTCGAAATGCAATACAGTTATCTTTCAATGAAGTTTAATTGTCCCAAGATTTTTTTCTGGCTCGTCTAAGTTGGAGTTATTTAATTTTTGCATCGAAACTCGCTTCAAGTATGAAATTTGAATGGGTATTTTTATTGTGATTGAATTATTTAATTATCCCATAGAAATGTGATCCACTTCAACCACTAAACAATTTATAAAATCGAAATTTGTTCCTTTCCAATTTTACTCTAAATCAGTCAAGGGTTAAAAAATATTTTTTGTAAAAAGAAACGAACAGCTCTATTCTAAGTTAAGTACTTCAGCTAATGTTTCTTGCAAATATATAAAGAACATGCATTTAACAGAAAGATATATTTTTCGTACCTTTACAAGAACATGTCTTTTTTGTACAGAAAAATATATTATTGCGGAAACAAAAAATTCGCTGAAATGAAACTAAGGAACATTGGAATATTAAATAAAGTTTTGATCCTTATATAATTAAAAAATAACAACTGGGATTGTTTAATAAAATAACATGAATAAATTATGAGGCGATATTTAAAATAAACAAAAACATGATCACCCTGTCCGTTCCTGCATGAAAAAGCCTTTTGTCAGTGACAGGTCAGTGAATTTTTGAATAATGCTCCGTTGGTACACAGTATTTAGCATGCTGATTCATTGTTATCATGAACTCGGCATATTTTTAGGTTCGAATGTGTACAGAGGGACTGCGATTGACCATTCCTTCTGTCTTTGAATCCACATTCGTATTATGAAAGATTCGCCGACCGAGTTGTATGGTGGGTAAAGCACGGTACTCCGGCTTCGGGTTCAACTCCCGGCGGCCGGGGTTCGATCCCCGACTGGGCGTGGTTGTCATGTCCGTCCCTTCATAGGGGGCGACGTTGGTCCACCTACTAGGTGCCCCCATAATAAAGTGGCCAACACCTTCGGGCCGTTGTATGGGACAATGCCTAATCGGCAAAGTACCCGCCCGTTAGAAGAAAAAAAAAATTATGAAAGATTCTTAGAAATACACAATCAACACCAAATCTTTTTTTTTGTTCTTATACAGAAACATGTAATAAGTGACACACTCCATCCCTGGTGACCATTATACGTTTCCTAGATAAAGACGTCGCATCACGTCATCTAGATGTTATCTCAGCATTAAAAAACAAACAGCCTCGATGCAATCCAAAAAAGAACTTGCTGTCTGATTTATCTGTTCTTTCCTTTAAAAAAAAAGGAAAAGGAGAAAAAAATCTGTTCGAGATTTGCTCCGAGGGGAAATCAAACAAACGATTCGAAGCCGCGAATCATAATAAAAAAACAAGAAAAGAAAAAAAAATGCGGAAGGGTATAGTTAGTGGGCAACCAAATAAAGCGAGACTGAATGTAAGTCGAGACCTGGAAGATGAGCTTACATCGTCGTGGATACCGGATAAAAAATAATGCCCCTATAAGCAGAGCCATCTATCTTGATATCTGTCGGCTCCGAAACCAGAGATCTTTAAGCATACCCTCCCCGGCCTCCAAGATCCTACTCTCAGATCAGAGGCTCCTAGGATTGGCTGATGCAGGGTGGCGTGTTAGGGACCACTGCCGATAACAGCATGATTAAGATGCCAGCTCCCGTAATATACGGGAAACTTCACATCTGATTTAACTGTTCATTTCTCCCGGGCTATCACTCTGCCCGATCGAAGACGAGGCTGCTTAAAAAGACAAGAAGACAGAGAGCTCCGGCCTCACATCGTTATTGTTTCTCCCTGACTCTTTATAGCTTGTGGCTGCCTATTAAACGCTTGGCGTGCGTAGGGATTTTGCTGTTGGATTTTCCGTTTCAGACATCGAAATAGAAGAGTTATATATATATAAAGGAGGGAGAATGTGTTTACGAAAGGCGTAGATTCTTCGTATTGCGATTAATCTCGGTGACAAATGATTCCTGGAGGAACGTGTATTTTGCGGTTATTGGAATGAGAGTGGCTATTAAGGTAAAGGAATACTCTGGAAATATGCCCATAGGATGGCTTATTCTCTATGGCGAACTTTAGCACAAATCATTTGCATTCATTTTCTAAGGGCTAGAATAATATACAGCGTTTATGTATTTATACCATTTCAATTCAATTATTATTCAAAAGCAATGCTCGATTTCGGTTTTCGAAAAAGACTCTGTTTCTCCGTACTTCCCATAGGTGGTTATTTGAGTAGCACGCCAGGTACTCCTATAGTAACATATCCAGTGACCTTGACTTTTGCTTTAACAGAAGCATGGTTTAAAAAAACCCGCCAATCAGATACATTTAAATCAAAAAATGTGTCAAGCTTTGGGGAGTTCAACCTACTGCTGAACCCATGTTTAAATTGCTCGTTGTTATCATCGAAAAGGTACAGTAGGGAAAACTCTCCTCTTTGACCTATGTTGCTTCCGAGCTTGGGTCTCTGAATGCTTTGAAAGCAACGCTGGTAATAAAAGGAGACTCTTCTCCGTTACGTCTTTTTAATGATAACAACGAGCAAGTTAAACATGAATTCAAGACTTAAAATAACAATGAAAAATAAATGAAGGACCCATCTGTGATTAAAGGCTTCTTCTTACTTATCGTTGCTTCATTGAAACTTTTCTAGATCTGTTACTGCCGGTTTTCAAAGAAAGAAATATAATTGTATATAGGGTGGTTATAAGTCAGCTCCTGCCATAAACAGCATTCTGAATCTGAAATGTGTGATCAGATTGCCACCAACTTTGGCGTGGCTGACGAGAAATACAGGCTGCGATGCTGACATTTGGTCACACCCCTTTTGCCTTCGAAGAGTCATGTGACTTAGAAGGTGTGGCTATCTCGGTCCGAGGTAGCCACAGCAATATGGCCGCACTCCATATGCCACATGTCTCTTGGAGGACAAAAGGGGTGTGACCAAATGTCAGCACCGCAGCGTGTCTTTCTCGTCAGCTACAAACTTTGGCATGCTGTTTGGTGCCCTTCAACGACGAAATTACACCCAAGCCCGAACCGGGACCCGTAGCGTGGCAGATTGCCTCTCCAACCACTACACAAGGGCGTATTAAAGGGGGGGGGCGACCGCCCCTCCCGAGAAAAAAGAAATTAATGTAAAAGATCCTATTTTACTTTCATAAAATGGATGCTTATGTTAATCTTCTAACTAACCGCCCCCCCCCCGACATACTTGCAATAATCCGCCACTGCCACCATACAACCAACACCTCCTTCTTATAAAAAGCCTGACAACTAAAGCTTTGACGACATCACTAGGCTAACAAAAATGTTGTCATCACAGTTTTATTTTCACAAAGTAAAACTATTTAAAATTTCTGGCGGAGGCTACGAATATTTAAAAAATGTCTGAAGTAGAGTTGCAACTGCTTCGGAATATAATAAACCCCTCATTTTATTTCTTAATTTTTGGCGTAAAATCTGGCAAAAAGCTCGAAGGTAAACGTGTGGGCTCATTACCATTTCGAAAAAAACATTTTTAAAACATTACTATGTGGTATACTACTAGGTAAAAGTGGTTAATTATATTCCGGAAACGTTGGCAACTCTCGTTAAAGGTAAAGATTAAAATACCATTCCGAAACACATAATTCATTGTGATCTTCTTCCTTGTCATATTTTACGTTTATTCATGGTTAAAAATTGTCATTTGTCGTATAATTAATTTTTCTATCTCAAATCATTAAATGTTTTTATGCGCCAGTAAATTCCCCACAACCTTTTAATAGTTTTACTTTGTGACAATAAAACTGTGATGACATGAAACCTTCAGTTGTTAAGCTTCTCATATCAACTAAAGGTCTGCTCCGCCGCCGGGCATTTGTACCAGGCTAAAAAGCAAATAATGTATCAATCGTATGCTAATAACTAAATGTACTGTGAATGTGCCATATAAATAACATTAACCAATCCGATTTTGAGAAAATCTATTGTTCCAGTTTTGAAGTAGAAGTATTTTAAAAGTGTACCACAAAGGCAAGCTCATATTCAGGAGCCCCACCAGTGGCCGAGAGTATTGCGCTCTGAACTGGGAGACGGAAGGTGCCTGGTTCAAAATCAAGTCGCCTCCTCCATCCTAACTGTTCGAAGTTTTCCGAGGTTTCCTCCGAAACTTAGCGTAGATACAGGCATAGCTGCCAACTACTACGAAATACAATTAACTACTTTTTCTAAACATGATTAAAATACTACAAAGTTTTTCTACAACGCGTATATGCTGGCTACATTTTGAAAAAAATACTCAGGAAAAAAATACCGCTTATAGAAAGTGGTTAATGATATTCTGTAGTAGTTGGCAGTTATGGATGCAGGTTATGACCCCTTAGAAAGACCTCCAAGGAGGGTACCCCACCCCTCTGTCTAGAGCCCACGTGTAGCTGATTGGCCTTAATTCCACAACAAATCATACTAAAGACATAAGTATTTTTCGTCTTAAAAAAAGCATCTCATTTTGACGTCAATATACAGAGGGGAGGGTATTGTGAAATAGTCGGGAAATATGGAATACCGAGTTTTCAGCTCTGTTAGTTGCTTTAGTCGTATGGGAATACCATGAACTACTCAAGAAAGATTTCCATGTTACAATGCAGTGAGAGTTGACCGCTTGTTGTTGTACCACTCGCTACAGAACAAAGTGTGTTTTGGGATTTTCAAGAGTTTTTGCAGATAAGTTTTCAACTTGCGCATTGTTGCGACTTGAGCACAATGTACACTAAAAGACTTGTAGTTTGTTGAAGTGTGGTTGTTTTTTAGCTGACAGTGTCTTATTTACCCATCATTTTAAAGATTCATTTTCCTAGATGGCGTGTCGAGTATCATGGAATACTAGGTAATATTGTAATGGTTTTCATGCCATGCCATCAACTAAAGAACCAGAAAACCAAGACGTCGAATGGATCTCCTGTAACTGAAAATTCTCTGAAGGAGAAGAAATTTAGATTCAATACTTCATCTGCTCTCTATGGGCTCACCTTGACTGTAACGGAGCAGTTGTTGATGTTGTGGGATTAAGGCCAGTTATCTGCACGAGGGATCTAGGCCTATGGGTGGGGTGCCTCCAGAGAAAGAAGTTTATATCTGAGACTTTTCTAAATAAGCTCGAAGCAGAACTGACTTAAACATAAAATATTTTTATTGTTAAAAATAACTGTGTTTTATGAAGTATAATTAGTTTTTTAACGGTTCAAACCACCTATTCCATATAACCCGACTATTTCATATTACCTCCATTTGTTACTTTTTTTTAAAATATTTTTTTTTTCTATAACAACAAAATAAATAGTATTTTTCTTTTCAAGTAACATTTCATTACATTTAGTTATAGCATGTACTCATGATAATTTTTGGGATTTTATTCAAAAACCTGTTAGTTATAAGTGTAACTGGTAGTCTATAATATCCTCCACTCCTCTACATATAAATGTATACTAGAAGTCAAAGCCCGTTGTGGAGGCAATTACAACGGGCGCTAGAAAAAACATTTGACCAAAATATGCCTACACTGAATATATTTAATCGTCGTCCACCTAAAATAAATAACTTCATATTCAGTTTTTGATATATATACTCAAATCGAATTTCATGCTCTTCTGGAAACTTTTCGCATTCGACCGATTTCGTTTTGTATACAATCCCTCTTATATCAATGCTTCAAGCAGACGATCATTTTTAATGAAAAAAAGTTAAACTATGTTATCTGGAATAACAATTTTAAGCGAATTGGAATCGCAATTTTCCCCTTTAAAGTCTGAAAACCGTGACTTCAGTATGACGTCACTTTCACTTGAAACAGCTAATTTTGTCACGCAAATGATTCACTTTTTTTTACTCTCGAAAAATCGCTTAAAAATGAGGAAACGGGTGGACTTTCAGATTTTTAAAGCAACGCAGTTTCCTTTCTACATTTTTATACATAATTATGATAAACTTGAAGCGGCTAGTACAAACGGTGTAGATGTTATTTCGCTTTTTTGCTTTTTAATATTTTTGAACTTTTTAATCTTCTAAGAGTAATGCGGTAAAAGTTTTATCTTCGAGTGGTTGTCCAAAATTGTCTGAGAGTCAGTGAATCGGTGAGTCAGGGATAAGCGTAACTATACAGTAGGATATGTGTGTGTGTACGCATACACACATTTTCGTTAAACTCTTTTTCGAAAATTTTTCCACTCCGCGGCGCGCCGCCGGGTTTCTGAGGTCGTTACACCGCCGCTGCAAATTTCCGTGCGGCGCGTAGACCTCTAACTTCAGCGTGGTGCTGATACAGCCCAGGCGGCACTACATTGATGCTACAGCGAACTTTTCAACATAATTTTTTGCCATTATCAATCCACTTTGCGATACGATCTGTATCTCTGAAAAAATATTAAGATATAACTGAAATTTTGCGGTTGTTTCGTTAAAGAAGAAAAGCAAAAGTAAAAATAAATTTTGACTTTAGGTAATTAATTCTTTTCTCCCCGAAATTTGGGAAAACAATTATTTGGAAAAGGAAGGTGCCTCTTACCTTAAACGTGTTAGGAGTGACTTTCAAGGGAATGTTGTTGGCGACCAGGTAAGTGAATATCTAGAAAACAGGTCTTTGGTGTCTTAAAATACGGGTTTGAATGCTCTTTTATGCACTTATGTTAACTGTTTCAGCTAAGCACTAAACTGTTTTCAGTTTCATTTGTAATGCCTTACATAAAAAATACCATAGTGTGATCCACTCCAAAAATGAAAGTGCTTATAATGCTCAGAAATTAAATACGAAGTATGAAAAGGAGTCTTTTTTAGTGCTTTAAATATATGATATTTAAAAATAAGAACTGTAAAAGAAAAGCATTTAAGTCATAAAATTGCTAAATAATCTGTCAGTAAATTTTCAAGCTTCCATTTTCATTTGAAATTTTAACACGCAATAAAGGAATCACATCGGAAAATTTATTAATAGATTTTAGTCTACTGAAACTAAAAACATTCCGGCCAAAATAGTATCATTCTAAAGTGTCTACTTTCCGTATGAAATCTTTATTGTATAAATTTGAATATTGACTTAAATTTTAAGTTTCTAATTAACTTAGCAGTTATAGTGAGTCAAATATAATAGCAATATTGAAGCTCTAAAAAAAAAAAAAATATGTTTAATCACTTTCCTAACTCTAATTACGTTGCAACTTAAATATTTGCAAAAATTTTCTCCAATCATTTTCAACGGTCATTCCTTTCTTCCTTACAGAGAAACCATAAAAGTTTTAGAAACGGGAATTTAACAGCACACCAAACAATGTGGCCGTGATAACAATTTTCGGTACGTATTAGGGAAGCGCTCCAATACAAACCGAAATGACTATCACGCCTCTCAAACGAAGTTCGAAGATTCCAAATTTTTAGAGCTTCCCAGCGTTCAACGTACTAAGTGGGTGCAATACTCGCAGCGCAAAATGGCGAATCGTTGCGGCTGACCATTTAGGAAAAGGCGTCAAGCAAAACTGCTATTTGGGTGTCGTTCCAAAGTCATAAGCTTACAAATGCCGCTCAAGTAGAGCAAAAGGAGATAGCTATTTGTTAAAACTCGGCGATATTTTCTTTACTTTGCATATTATGGAAAGTTTTACAGCGGCAAAGAAACGTGTTAGAGATAGTGGGACTCATCTGAATATAGATCGAAAGTGTTCCTCTTTCAGTTTTAGCGTCCCTTTAGAGCTTCTAACGACAGCGTACCGGCTGCTTTTACAGTCATTAAACCCTGCTTTAAGGTGGAAAGCAGTGATTTTTAAAAGCATCCCTTCAACTTTTGTCACCCAATTTGATCCCTTAGAGCAAAGTGAGAAATTATTCTTCGGCCGAGGTGGCTATAAAATTCTTAACGAACACTAATTTCGGGTTCGTTATTCGTTAATTAGGAAAGGCTTTGATTCTTTTCAATTTAATACGCATTTTTACGATGTGCAAGCATCGTAACGCTCGCAGTTAGCCTGCCTAAGAGCGCATCATCGGAACGTATCACTTTGGAAAGTGATAAATTGATATTTCTTGGAAAGCAAGATAATACCCACAGTCACCTTTTACACCCCCTTTCGCTTCTGTCAAATACTTTTCAGTATATTATGCAAGAGCTTCGTGGATTGGGCTGAAGCAGCATCAAAAAGTAATGAAAACATTTTGTTCTTTATAACCCACGCATTTAAACTGCCCACATTCGTGATAATCATGCCTTTTTTCTTATTTTTTTTTCTCTCCTACGTATGATTGAACAGTAAAGTAATTTAAAAACAACGCAAGTTCAGAGGGACTAAATCAAAACACTTTTTTTTACAGTGTGTTAGCACTTTAGTTAAAAGTGTAACGCATGTACTAACACCCTCTCTAATAAGTATTCTCGTTCCATATGATATTACACAAAAACTTATACCTCAATAAAATCCCCAAATAACTAATTAATTCATCATGGATACTAGTTAGTTTTAAATGAAGTCTTGAAATGAAAATGTAAAATTTAATTTATACTCGAATACTTCTTCGAGTGACAGCACTTAATAGATATATTTGAGTCAATTCTGTCGCAGCTGTCCCATTTATGCTGCATGTGTACGGACCGTAGCTGCTATGATATGCCAAGGCCTCCTAGATATAGAGAACCTCACAACTCCTACGTCACCAAGCTTTGACGTCACCACTAGACCTGCATTTAAAAGTTTGATTTTCACAAAATAAAACTACTGAGAATTTCTGGTTAATGCTACAAATATTAGAGAGTATCTTAAATTAAATTTTAAAATGAAAATACCCTTCTCATACAAATATATTCAATCTGATCTATTTCCTGACCCTATTATCTAATTAGT
The DNA here is from genome assembly GCA_038373885.1 of Cheiracanthium punctorium. Taxonomy (NCBI): domain Eukaryota; kingdom Metazoa; phylum Arthropoda; class Arachnida; order Araneae; family Cheiracanthiidae; genus Cheiracanthium; species Cheiracanthium punctorium. Next base: position 1,344,335 of record JAWZYV010013197.1, on the reverse strand, counting down.
CATGGTTTAAAACTGCCATTTCTCGTAAAATTATACTTTTTATCTTAAATTATAAAAATATTGTTGTTCATGAGTAAATTCACCCGAAATTTCAATAGTTTTATTTTGTGAAAATCAAACTCTTGAATGTAGTTCTAATGATGACGTCAAAGCTTGGTGACGCAGGAATTGTGAGGCTTTCCATATCTAGGAGGCGTTGGATATGCAGGATACGATACTCAGGTGACCAAGGGATTGACCACCTTACTCAGAGTTGCCAACTGCTCCGGAATATAAATAACTACTTTCTGTACGCAGTAATTCTTTTCAAACATTTCTTAAAGTCGACAATTATGAAATGTAGCTGTAACGTAAGACAAAATTTATTGTTTAAAAAAAGTTGTGAATTATATTCCGGAGCAGTTGGCAACTCTGCTTACTTCGAGATAACCAGTGTAAGGCACCCCTAGGCCGCATGCCTCTTCAAGTACAAACGAGTGTGACCAAAATGCCAGTGCCTCAGTCTGTATATCCATCAGTCACGGTGTGGACATGTTTGATAATTAAATTACAAAAATAAAGTTAAGAAATAAGTTTTCTTATCATATTGTTTCTTCAATTAAACTGCAACCTTGGGTATTACTAAGTCAAATAAAGTCTAGATAGTTGGTCATAAGAAAGATGTTTGAGTAAAGACGCACATTTATTTTATTTTATTCCAGTTTATTTTGCCAATGCATCAAGCATTTTTGTAAGGAATTCTGCGTTTCTTAAAATTGTACAAAGGCCTATAGTTAAAATTCGTTGCTAAATAATTACAATTACTGCTTTCTTTAGTGTACCTAAATCATTACATTTGCCTTCGTAATTTCTTCACATTACTATTCATATATCTTCGGCTGATGCATTGACAGTTGTTGAACAACCATTCCTCCACCTCATTAGCAACACTTAAGTTTTTGACCGTTTCCGAATCTGTGTGTAGACCTGCATGAAAGTTGTACTGCTACGTAAGTAGACACACAGTGAAGAAACATGTAAAGGGAACTATGGAGTGTTGAATGGAACTCGAAAAAGTCTAATCCAGCCTGAAATCTTCTAACACATTTCAGCGTATTCTGATCTAGTGCTCTTTAATTTTATTCATTAAATCGATTTAATTAGAAAAAGATGTGAGTTTCTTTTCAATAAACGGAAACAAATGGAGACTAAATATTTCTCATTATTTATATTTTAAATACTTGTTTAGAGAATTTTCTCACCATGTCTTAAGTGTATTTTAAAATTGCTTCTGATTTTTTATTTAGATTCGCCTCCGTGAGTTTTGTTAAGAATTAATTTTACAGAGAAATAAAACTTCTGCTCTCAGGAAAAAACCTCTCAAATCATTCATATCAAGTATGTGCATTTATGTATAGACAGATTTTATATAGATGTTATAAACTTCTAATATAAAGGGCCATGTGGAGTAATTAGCGGATTTTTTTTAAATCTATAAGTGATAAACTTACCCCAAAAAATTTGCATGAAGTTAATGTAATGTTCATTATAGGCATCTTTCATCATTATTATTAAGTACTTTTAAGGTATTTATGCTCACATTCGAAAAGCAAACACCACGTCAGAATTTTCAGTTAACGGATTTGATGATTCGGTGTTCAAAGTTATTTTTCGCCAAATAAAAAGAAAATAGGCAAACTAATTCATAATAGAAAGTATGTTGGGAATAACTTTATAAGCTTCCGATATGTTTTTATTATGTCTAACATTATTAACATCTTTAAATCCATGGTCGTAATTACAGAACAGTTTTTTAAAAAGAGCGGTAATTATAACCATGTATAAAAACTTAATAGAGAAAGTTATTCTGACCTGAAAAAGCATATTCTTGTCTTATATATCTTTTAAAAAATAAGAAGAGAAATAAAACGTATTTTATTTGTCTGTTATATTTAACTTAAAAATAAATTATAAAATGAAAATTTTGCGCTACTGATTATTTTTAAAAATTTCAAATGCTTAAAACTTACTGTCATGGCTTTTGAACAGATCCAGACGCACATTTTAAGACATTAAAAATAAACCAGATAAGAGTCCAAAGTAAAATTAAATTATACGCATAAATACAATAGACAGTCATATGGACATTTCTTTACCATGGACATTTCTTTAAAAGAAATAGTTCCTTTTTCATAATCAAATAATCATAAAAACAGGCGACATAACAAGAACAGTAATATTTATTCTGACTTAACTTTTATTTCTTTATTTTGGTTTTAATTTGCGCTTAAAAAGTCAAGAAACATTATTAATTCATAGCTGCCAACTTTTACGGAATGTAATTAACTACTTTTTGTAAACAGTAATATTTTTGAAATATTTTTTTTTTAAATTAGCAATATGCCAACACGTAGGACTAGTAAATTCAGCTACATTCTAAGCAATAATTGTTGGCGAAGCCAATAAGTTGTTACGGTTTACAGAATGTGGTTAATTATACTCCGTGAAAGTTGGAATCTATGCTTATGCAATTTCTTTCAGTTTTTCAACAGTTCTTACAGTCAATGTTTTTCCTTTTATTAAAGACTGGCTTTCAGTACATCTTGCATAGGTGACAAGTATTACGGAATTTAATTGACCACTTTTTGTGACCGCTCATTTTCTGTTCAGAATCTTGCAAAATTTCTTAGCTGAGAACGGCCTCTGATTATTATCTTGGGAAAATATTCAAAGAATTTATGGTTTACAAAAAGTGGTTAATTATATTCCGTAATTCTTCACACCTATGCATTTTGGCAGCAGGAGGTCATTTTAATTGCATTAGTAGAAATTATAACCTTATTACTCAATTTGAATCAATTGCTCCTGCAAAAGTTGCAATCGTAAGTATCAAAGAAATCGAGTGGTCGTCCTTGCTGCAATTTTTTCTTTAATTTTGAGGCTTTTTATGGATAATAACGAGCTCCCTATTAAATTTTAAGGAAATAATTCTGGGGAAACAAAATTTTTACTGGGTGTTCTTAAAAGTCAAAGTTTCCCCCTAATTAATGAAAACAGTATTTTCCTCTGTAATTAAAAGAGCTAAAAATTCACCAAGTTGAAACTTGCAAATCGCAAAATTGCAAAAATAAATAAATAAGTAAATACAATATATAAATATCCAAAATTACTTTCTAAGACATTTTGCACATACATGAGTGAAATACATAAAATAAAGCTTTTATTTTCCTCTTTGTTGATATGCAGAATTATTCGATATTTTGACGTATAGTCTGTAAACACTCTAGTAAACTAGTACGTCTGACTTACTGTGTTTCACCGCCCAATCAGAACTTATGAAATAGAAATTATGGACGCTATTTCACTTCAGCGCTCCACACAATAGCCTCAGGTTAGTTTTTAGCAAGATATAAGGCAATCAAAATCTTTCTAAAATTTTATCCAAATAAAATCAAAAAGTAATGGGAATTTGCAGAAGACACAATTTTCCCCGTCGCTTCACAGAATGCCGGTACCGAACATTTCGCAAACTAATTTATATATTTTAGAAAACCCTAATATACTCCGAAAAGTTATTGCTAAGCCTTAAACATAGTTTCGCTCTTGTACATCTCTTTTCTATGCTACAGAATTTCTTTATTTAGCGGAGATTTACTGTAGAACAATGGATTAAATTATGACTTTCAAAAATTTATAGGCACGTGTATTGGGTTCTATTTTTTAGAATAATCATGCTTTTTATGATTTCCAGTGACTTTTATTTGCATTTGATTATCCCAATAATGCTTCAATATTCGCGTACTGTTAAGTAAATTGTTACAAGACAAAAATCTTTTGTACATGCAAAAGAGAACAAGGATAGCAATTGAATTGCGCGTAATAGCATTTTTTGAATTTATTTTATGCTTATAGCTGTAATAAAAATGCAATTTTATGTATAATCGACATTCAAGAAGTGGTTTTTTTTGGCTCATTGGTGAGTGGAGTTACGCTGTTCACAGATTCATAAACGTTTGTTTTATTTTTTAGTAGACGAAGTACCCGTCGTTTAGAATATAATGCAGGTTTTCAAAAAGCGTGAATTTTCGTTTGCATTGCAGGAGTATAAAAAATGGAATTAGCATATTGGCAGAAACATAGAAAGCAAAGTTATGACTTATGTGTATTGTTAAAAAATTGCACGTTAGAGAGCAACAAAGTGCTCAGTCAAATTGTCAAACGAAGAAACATTTTATTTTCAAAACTAGCGTTTTCTTTTAGTGGAATGAGTTTTTAAATTGAAGAATTCATGTAAAGTTATAGAATAAGATGCTAGTAATTAATATTAAATTAAAAGAGAATATCTTGAAAATGTTTATTAACATCAAGCAGTCGATATTTAGCAGTGCAACTTTTATTAGATTGTAGTTAGATGATTTTACTCGTACGTGAAAGAACTTTTTCACATTTTAAGTCATACCTCAAGAAGAATTAAAATTTGAAGAAATTGCGAAGGCTGCAATATAAATTCAGTAACAACCAGCTACTATGCAACAAAATTCTTTTTCATTTCCCTTTTTTTCAAAAAGTAGTCAGACGAATTTTTCTCAATCTTATTAATTATTTTTTTTAATTCGGAAAATTAAAATATTATTATTCAACTTATCCATTTTCTCCCTCGTAACAAAATTTTGTTTAACTGTACATATTTTAATACTGTGCCTCAAGAAAATTTAGCACAATATTCACAAAATCTAAAAAAACAAATAAATATTTTGAAAAAGAAGTAGGCACAAGAGTAGCCCACTATTATGTTATCTCCAGACAAACTTAAATAACCCCCCACCCTTCAAAATAAATAAATAAAAGGGGAAATGCAAATTTTTGAAAAAAATTTAATATATTCAAATAAAAAAGTCGACATTTATTGTTTTAGTCGATGCCGATCATACCGAATTTCATCCAATTATTTTAAGCCATCTTTTAGAAATGTGAAACAAACGTTTACACGATTTTCACAAAATCTGAAAATCTATGGAATATTTCGAACACTTTTGCCATCTATAATTTAAATTAACACAGAAATATGGCCTAATTAACAATTTCATTCTGTGTCATAGTCGTTTTTTAGCAGTGGTCAAACAAACATTCACGCAGTTTTCACAAAATCTCAAAATTTATTTTTTTTTAAAATGATCATATTTGTACGCCTATAATTTAAGTGAAAATCTATGATGAAGCTAAACTGCACAACAGTCGCTTCAATGGTTTATACGTGCTATGTAAACAAATATTCACACACTTTGAATAGATTTTCGCAAAATTTCAAAAAGTATTCAAAATTTTTTAAAAATTAAAACCTATAGAATAAGTTAAACGATTACTTTTCACGTCACTAAATTTCATTTCATTCGCTTTAGTCGTTATTGCTTGATTCGGGAACAAAAATTTAAGCATCTTTTAAAAATACTCGACTCAAAATTTTTGTAAAAAATCGATACCTGCAGTTTAACTTGAATTACCATTTATAATGTCACTGAATTTCATATCATTCGCTTCAGTCATTTTTGCGTGATGCAAAACAAAAATGATGCTAAACAAAACAAAATGATGCGAAACCATGATGCGAAACAAATGATGCGAAAAAAAAAAAGCGTAACGCAGAAAAATGACAGAATCATGGGCGCAATCTTTCGGAAAATCTCAAAATCTAATCAACTTTTTTAAAAACTTCAACGCTGCAGTTTAATTTGGATGATCACCTATCATGTCACCAAGTTTCATTTCATGTTACCAAGTTTCATTTCATGTTACCAAGTTCCATTTTGCTTCGGGCATTTTTACGTGATGCGTGAACAAAACAAATCTTCGCGGATAGAACGGCAGAATGACATAAGACAGAACAACAGTCGGACATACTTTATTTTGATGATCGTATTGGGTTCCCTGGTGCTTGAAAAAGAATAGACAATATGATAGAAAACTCAAAATTTTTGAATTTTAGCGCACAGACAAAGGTCTTTTCATATAGAGACACGTCATTCTGTGCCTATATAGAGCCCAAACCTATTGTTATTAAAACTAAATATCTATAAATTATGCATTACTTCGAGTTAAAAGATTTTGCGATTTCTATCCCTTTCAATCACCTGGGAAATCAATACGACCGTCAAAAGAAAATATGTCTGTCATTCTGTCCGTGACGCTTTTTTTTTTCTTTGTTGTTAGCACATCGCGTAAAAACAGCTAAAGCAAATGAAGTGAAATTTTGTGGGGGAGGGGGGGGGTAACTCTACTTGGTGGCCTAGTCACTAAACTCCGTTCCCATAAGAACACCTAAAGTGAAGCAGCAACCGGCTTGGCCAGCTCTTGGGAGGTTGAACTCCTCCCGGGGCTGGGTTGCTGTAGTACCGTGTACACTGATCGGAGATGGTGCACGTAAAATCCGTCGTGGTTTCAATGTCCTATATGTTTAACGCTACCTCTGGGGGTGCCGATTTCAGATCTTTGGTCCCTCATCTGGAATTGATTCAAAATTAGGGGACCCCGAGCCAAGTCAAACTTCCTCCCACTGGGGCTCATTAAAAAGGAAGCCGCCCTTTCCGCCCATCGCCTTCTTATATGGGATCTGGTACCACTCTGCTGTTGCCATAAAACATTAGCAACAACGACAAAAAAAAATACAAACTATAGCCATAATTTTTTTAAATTTAGATTACATTTCGGGATTTTGCAAAAATGTATTAAAAATGCGTAAATACTTGTTTGCTTATCATTCAGGAGTAAAGCGAAGGAGACAAAGAATCGTCGCATGATAGGTGATCACTCAACTTAAACTATGGCCGTCGAATATTTTGAAAATTTTTATTAGATTTTGAAATTTAACAGTGAAAAATTAACTGGTGAAAAATTAGTTTACAGCTAAGAAAATCAAAATTTGGGACTGGCGAGTCAATCACCTCACGGTAAAAAAATAATTCGGAAACATTACCCCAAAATATGGGGCAGCTCTTGTAGTTTAAAATTGCAGAAACATTTCCGAACCATGCTGGCAAAGTATTTAGAAACGTTTCTGCACATTTCGGAAAAATATTTACATATTTTCCTGCTATTTAGGTAAGGTTTCTGAAAAAGATGTGTAACGTTTCTGTATATTTTGGTAAAATATTGAGTAACATTTCGGTGTGTTTCACAAAGGTTTCCGAATTAACGAGTAACCTTTCTGTGTTTTTCAGAACGAGTAACATGCGCTATATGTAGTGTTTCGAGTAACATGCACTAGATGGCAGCACCAAACTCTCACGGAAGGAGCGCTCAGTATCGAACCCTCGACCCACACGTTCGTTACCTCAGCGCTGTGATCGTCTTGCTCTGATTTGCTTTAAAAGTAAACTGACTGCTGCAAAAGTTAGTTCTGGCATGGCTTGTTTTGGAAACTTAAAATTTTTTTGGAGTATTTTATAAATGGAGGGAAAATAGCATAATTAATAAATATAAATTAAAAATCTTACAAATTTTTTTCACATAAATTATTTTCAGGAGATAATGTGCTATTTTATTTAAGTATTCATCCGGCGACGTCACCTGGTGACTGGTCACAAATAAACTTCACAGTGACCACACAGTAGAGTCACATCACTCACAAGTCACAATGTGACAGTCCTGTGACAATTGTGACCCTCTGTGGCGTCACAGCGTCTCTTTTGTGACCATCTGTCCTATTAGGGAAGACGCGTTCACTCTTATCCCTCTGTCTCTTGGCACTTGACGCATGCGCGCGAAGTCCCAAATGAAGATTTCCTTTCCCCGTAAATATTTTACGCCAAAATGTGGGTTATGTTTCCGAAATCGTGAGTTCGAGTAGAGCATCGGTAGGTTACGCTATACTTTCGGAAACCCTTCTGCTATAAGTATGTAACGTTTCTGAATTTTTTTACTGTGTAACTTCAATCCATTTGAAAACCTTTGGGAACAAATCGGAAGAAAAATCAAAAAGCGAAGCGTTCTTGAAAGGCTGAACTCCTTTAGAATCATACACATAAAATTAAAACAAACATAAGTAAACATAAAATTTAAACAAACAAATTTTCAGCAAGTTTTTATCTACACACAAGTATGCGTAAAAACGACGCTACTTTCCAGTATTCCTATTATTATATAATACTTCTTGGTTCCAATTTCTCTTAAAACTGCACTATTTGAACTTGTTGTTCTTATTGCTTCTAATACCCTTTAGAAAAATGGCGCCAGTTTCTCCATATAGGATGGCGATGGGTGGAGTAGAGCGGTTGCCTTTTGAATGTGACCCAGTAGGAAGAAGACCGACTTAGATGGGAGTCTCCTAATTTTAACCAATTTCAGTTGAGAGACCAGCACCGGAATTGACGACCCTCAGAGGTGCCGTTTGAACGTGCAGGGCATTTCAAACATGACAGAATTTACGAGCTCCATCACACTTTAACGCTTTAATGCGCAATGTTCCCGCTCTGAGAACACCAAACTCTAACATTTTGACTGTTGCCAGTTACGAAGAATAGATTTGATATCTATAAAAATAGTTGCGGGTGACATAGCTCCACGATAATCCTTTATTTTTCAGCAAGTCATTTCCCGTAAAAGAATTGTCACGATTATTTTTAACAGCTGAAAAATGGAAGAATGTGAGAACAGCTGGATAGATTGCCCAATTCTGAAAATAGGGCAGTCGTTACCATCGCTCGACTTAACTACCAGCAAAAAAGGGTCTCTAGATCTGTGGCACACGATGAACGTTTGGATCGTCCGCCATCTTGCTGGTAGATAAGTCGAGCGATGGCAACGACTACCCTTTTTTCAGCAATGGGAAAGGGTTGCGCCTCAAAGGGTTAACACAACCCTCCACATATATAACTTGAAACTATTGCCATTTCCAAGTCATAGATTGTCAAATGTTTCTTAACGCCGTTTGCCGGTCAATGAGTGAATGTATCTGAATCTCATAATTAAACAGTGTCCCTGAATATCCCTGTTATTGAAGGACAATTACGCAGGCATTTGTGGGCATATTTGAAGACTGTTTCAGAATTTAAAAAAAAATGCTTAGCCGTGGCAAGTATTTTTTTACAATAATATTCTGAATCTCAAATGCAAATAAATCATCAGAATAAACATAACACGTTCCACTCATAATTTATAATGTGCATCTCTTTAATAGAAAAATGCCATTTTTGTGTTAGAATAAGTAACACGGACTGGGTAGACGTTCACCAATTTCATACATTAGAATTTTAAGCATTTAGGCCTGATGCAAAAGCCTATTCCCTTATAGAGAATTTGCTTATTGAAACTGTTGCTTTCTCCTTGTCACAGACCTGCGAAACGCTTAGATATGGCGCTTTCAATTCTGATTTTACTTGAAACCTCAAAAAAGCTTTTAGCAACTTTGGTGCAATTATTCTGTTAAAAAGCACGGTTAAAGACTCCAGCGTTCAAGGTAGAACACTCGGATTTTTTATCCGCAACGGCAGCTGTACCAGACGGCGGCTGCGCTTCTTGAGATGTTCGGAGAGAACCAGTTCCTCTTATCAACTAGCAAGAGAAAATGTAATTCTATTTAAAATTGCATTTCAAAAGATTTCTGGTAGTTTGAAAATGTTTCTAATGTTTGCCAGTCAAAGAGTGCATGTATCTGAATCTCATAAGTGAATAGTGTTACGAATTTTCGGGGCAACCCGCTGTTCTGGGGCTTAAAATAGTTCAAAATTCGTATTCTACGCTTCAAATAGTTAAATTTTGCTTTGTGTTGCATCCAAATCGGCCAACTAGAACCGGAGATACGGAGGTTTTGGTTTCCCGTATGTTTTTCTATGGGGTTTCTAGAAATCTCGAGAAATATTGGTCCTACGGCCTCGTTCACTTCATTTTGGGGGACTTATTTTTGGCGCCAAATTTGGCGATATTTAGCTCAAAGTCGCCAAGCTTGGCGACATTTTGGTCATTTGGCGCGATTTTCTCTATGGGGCCTGTAAAGCTGCTTTTGCTGCATTAAAATCACATAATAACCTAACATTTCTCATCTATGACGTAATCAAAATTCCCGCTGTATGTAGAATCTTCGAGAAATAGACTTTTCGGGAAGTTTCTCGTAGCTTCTGAGCTACCTATAAATATAAGAGTGTCATCGGCCCCAGTTCAGTCTGAGTTGGTCTCCCGTCCAGTGAGTTTGCTGTATTACGTTTTGTATTGACGCTCCAGAAGCATTGTTTTGACTTGCCTTTCGAAGCTGTTTTTAAAGTGCTGTGTGTAAATTCTTGATTACTGAGTCTTGAGAGACTGTTAGTGTTATCTCTCGTATATTTTCACTGCATTTTTGACTGTGAAAGTGTTTTATTTTGTGTAAGAAATACAGCATTTGTGAGAGCTTCAGATCGAAGCGGACTGTTAAAAGCACATTACTGTTTGATTGTGCTTGTGAATTTTGTACAGCTGATTGTTCGACGAAGTTCTAGAAGCAATAATGTTCCTTTTCCATCCTGAAAAGTGGGCTTTTTATTAGAACTTTCTACACCAATCGGGCTTTAGAACGACGAACCCAGGAAACAAGCAGAGTATTCTGCTACAATAGTGCCTTGTTACACTCGGAATTTATCATGTGCATCTCTTTAGTACTAAAATCTCATTTTCTGTGTTAGATTAAGTAACACAGACTAGGGTAAGGGTACCAGTAATTGACACTTTAAGCGCAATACTAAGCATTAATTAGCTATTACTAATTACTAAAACTATCTAGATACAGAATTTTGGTTAACGAAACTTAAATGAACCATTAAAATTCATGCAAGGGATAATGTATTATAGAATATTCGAAATTTCCATTTTTTCTATATTTTACATGTTATCATGATGGCGGCACCAGTAATTGACACCAAGAACACAATTTTAGCTCCGGTGAATGACACTTCCTGCTCCAGTGATTGACACCTAAGAAATGAGTAGAAAAATATGCCTATTTAATTTTTAATGCAGTGACGTAAAAATGACTCAAGAAAATGAAATGAAATTTGGTGGTAGAAGGTTACTCAACTTAAATTACAGGAGTCGAATTTTTATAAAATTTTGATCAAAATTTGAGATTTTGTGAAAATTGTTTCAAACTGGGTAAATTTTTTTCGCGCTTCACATAATAATAACTAAGGCGAATGAATTAAAATTTGGTGACATGAGAGTTGATCACTCTACTTAAATTATAACATGAAATTTAAAAAAAAACTGACCAAATTTTGAAATTTTGCAAAAATTGTTTCAAACAACATAAATATTTGTTCGCACATCATGTAATAACGACAAAATCGAATGAAATGAAAATTAGTGGTATGATAGGTGGTCACTCAAACTATAGGCAACGAATTTTTTTTAAATGTTTGATTAGATTTTGAGATTTTTTTGAAAAATCTTAAAATGAGCAAATTTTTTTCACGCATCACGTAAGATTCGCGAAACATTTTTAAATAAAAAGTCTAAAGTGAACGAAATGAAATTTGGTGGCACATATGTAAACAGGAAGCTTAAACTATAGTCGTCTAAATTTTTGAAAATTTGGATAGGTTTATGAAATTTTGAGTAAATTTATTTAAAATGTGTAAATATTTGTTTGTCTATCACATATGAACCTTTGAAGGGAATGAAATAAAATTTAGCATTATTATAGATGGTCACTTAAACTATAGGTCTCTATATAAAAGTATTTCAATTTTTATATAGATTTTGAAATTTTGAGAAAAAAGTTTTTGTTCCATTCATGAAAAATTGTAATGGAATAGAATGAAATTTGAAACTATGTTATGTGGCAAGTTAATGTATGGCCTATAAATGCCAAAATTGTTTCAATTATTTCGAATATTTTGAGATTTTGTTTAAAAAAAAAAGTGTAAATGTTTCTTCTCTTATCCCTCAAAAACAGCTTTAGTAAATAGAATGAAATTTAGTAACATGGTGGTCAGTAACGACTGAAACAATAAATGTCTGATTTTAATTTATTTTATTTTTTATTTTGAAAAAATTTTAAAACTTTGCCCTTTTTTAAAAATGTAATCACTATAAGGCGTTCGGAGTTAATATATTAGTTAGCTATTTAAATTTTTTTTAAATGTTCGATTTTTTAAATGTTTATTTGCAGTTTTAGATTTTTTGAAATTTGCGCAATTTTCTGGAGGCATAATATTAAAATGTCTGTAGTGAATCAAATAATATTTAGTTATTTAAGTGTTTTGCATGTAACTGTTAACTTGCAAAATGCACTTGACTAAAACGTTCCTGATTTGACTCCCTTAAAAAGTGTTCTGCCTAAGGCATCCCTCATTAGGCAGACAGCCCTCGTATAGCTTTGCTTTAGCCATAAATCCCTAATTTGTCTGAAGATAACAATTTAAAAAATTCATCCCCAGATGGAGCTTTCCAGAATTGTAAATAATATATCTTCAGTATAATTTAATATCATGTCAATTACTTTGGGCGCATTTTTTTCTTGCTAATTGGTTTTCGTCCTACGTCCTTGCACTCTATTAAAAATGTGGTTTTACAATTTGAATTATGTCCAAGAAATCTATTAATTACACATTGGCGCCGGAACCGGGGGGGGGGGGCACTTGACCCCCAGATTTTGTAGTTAGGGTTCAACGTATACTTTTTGCCCCCCCCCCCCACTTTTTGAAACCCAGACTTTATCGAAAAATTTGTTGATACACCATCAACCAATTTTTGTGTAATATATCGTGTAAAATGTGTTTTTTGGAGAACAGGGAAGCTCATAAATACGGACAAAAACCACAAAATAGCCAAGCCTATAGGGTGGGTAGGTACACTTCAAATGTCCCCAGAATCTATAAGCATCCCCGCCCTTAGCAACAATAGTATAGAATACGATATTATAGATACGATAATAGTGTGTTGAAAGATTGATTTGGGCAGCGATTTAAACCCCATTTATTTAAACATATGGATCACAATGATAATAGTATGTATTGAAGGAAGTGTCTCCAGAATCCATGGGCACCCTCTGCCATAGTCAACAGCAGCATTGGGAAATTGAGATGATAATTATAATCTTTGAAGGACAGAAATTACAATCCGATAACACTTAAGAGACCTCTGTAGTCGGCTTGCGAAGATTCCAAGTCCCAATGCTTTGCTATGGAGAAAAGTGCCTAAACGCCTAATCATTTTCCTCAGAATGCATTAGCATAGCTGCCAACTCTTCCGGTTTTTCCGGAAGATTTTCCACCACTAATTTTTACTTACGAACTTCAGCTTAAAGTAAGTCCAAAATTTTATTGTAAAATAAAACTGTTTGAAGATAGTGGTGAAAAATCTTCCGGAAGAGTTGGCAGCTATGCATTAGGTATTTTGAAATGAAATTTTCCTGTGCGAATCTTGAGAACTATTCGCAAGGATTGTGCGAATCAGATTTGAGTCAATTTAGCCGAAAGAGATTTTATTGCAGTCTAGAATTTATGTTACTTTTCAGACTGCAATAAAATCTCTTTCGGCTAAATTAATTCAAATCTGATTCGCGCAATCCTTGCGAATAGTAATCGAGATTCACACAGGAAAATTTCATTTAAAAACACCTAATACCTTCTGAGAAAAATGATTAGGCGTTAAGGCACTTTTCTCCATACGGGACTTGAATGTCTGCAAGCCGACTACAGAGGACTCTTAAGGCTCTATATGCTCCAACATAAGGATTGTGACGATAGTAGTATGTTAGAAGATCAGCAAGGTCAAACTTGATCTATCACATTTTTGGGATTGCAACAATATATCAATCGTGTGTTAAAGGGTACGGGGTTAGTGCGGAGTCCGGCCAACGCTCTGAGGTCAGAACAATAACTGTGACCGTTGAAGACAGGGCTCTTTACAAACTTATCAAACAATATGTCAGCTTTTCCACCCAGAAAAAAATCCCTTCCGGCGCCTTTGTAATTGTCATATTCCAGACTGCTGCATTAAGCTGAAAAACTTTATTTGGAAGTTATTACCATTATTTTGAATATAAAACACAAAATTGTATACGCTTAGGCTTATTTGTCTCTTCCGAAAGACTCGTTAAAAGCTCCAGAAACAATTCTGTTGCGAAAGACTTTACATTCACCCGTTAACTAAAATTCTCTAAAGAACTTTTGGACAAAGTTTTACACCAGATAGTATAAAATTGCTCATATGTGACAAAACAATTTTGATGGATCGAACTTATTTGACGGGCTCAAGTACCACGGGTCGGTGGCGGCTCATGGGTTATTTAAATGGAGGTTACAAAATAAATTTCGAAAATAAAGTTGCAGATGTGACGCAACTTACACGTTGAAATATATTTGCGTTTCCAACAGTTAAAGAAAAACAATGCATGCAACTGAAAAAACACAAGTAATCTTGGATATTACATTTCGTCACCAAGGTAACTTTTAGCAAAGGTGTTGTCTTGATTAATTTTATTTCAATTATTTTTCAAAGGATGATATTGAAAAACGTGATTGCTTTAGCTCCGAGAAATACTTATTTTACTCCCATCTTCCTTATGATATTATTACTTATTTACACTAGTTCGTGAGAAATATTGTAGCGAAAAATGATAAAAATGAAGAAGATAATAAGAACCTACAAAAACCCTGTGCCAACAGCCTCAAAATATAGAAAGCCATACAACAAAAGCTTGACGCCACCACTAGATCTTCGTATTTGATGTCATCAAAGTTTTACTTTCACAAAGTAAATCTATTTTAAATTTGTGGTGAATTTTCTTACTCATAAAACTTTCAAAGATTTAAGATTAAAAAAATCAATTTTACGACAAATGACAATTGTTGACCGTTACTAATTGCATTATATGATACAGAAGTAGATCGCAATGAACTATTTTGTATCAGAAAGGTATTTTAATATTTATCTTTAATTTAAGATACTTTCTAATATTTGAAGCATCCACCAGAAATTTTATATACAGGCATGAAAACAGCTGAAGAGCAAAAAAGAGGAAATACACGTGGACATATTTTCCAGCAAAAAATTGAAAAATTTACGTGCACGTATTTTCAGGCATATATAACAGGTTGATAATCAGGGGCGTAGCCAGGGGGGGGGATATCGGGATATATCCCCCCCCCGAAATGTTTGGATTAGTGATGAAATTCCATCTATTTATACACATATAAGTTCATATCTCCCCCCGAAAAATTTTCCTGGCTACGCGCCTGTTGATAATGCAAAAACATGGAACTGGGGAATAATGTGTGAGCTTAAATTCAACCACTGTTAAACTAAATGGTGCACTAAACAATTTCTACCATTTAAATTTCAACCACAAACAAATTGACTGTGATCCTGAAGAAAATAATTATGCACTGTAAATGTTTAATAATCAGTTTTAGATATACAATATTTATTAAAAGAAAACGGGCTATAATTATTTAAAATAATTATCTTAAACAATATCGTAAAATCCTAGATCAAAACAAATCATAAGTCTCACATCCAAATTTCAGATTATTCTTTTGATATGAAAATAAAATAAAAAATTGATTCTCAAAAATTTTTAAGACCTATACTTTTTTTTTTTTTAATTTTGATCAGAAATGGAATGAAAAATTATACATATGGCATTGGCATTTTCTAAAATAAGCATTCAAATGATAGAATAAAAGTGAAGTTTTCTTGTTTTATTGGAAAAAGAATAATTCTTTAATAAATGTCTAAATATTTTCTCAGGTAAAATTTTAGAATCTTAGCAGTCTTGCAGCACATCAGCACACAGAAGTGGAACTTATGACAGGGACATATGTTCTGCTCCTTCCTATATTAGCTGCAAAATACCAACTCACAAGATTATGCTTTTTAAAATTAACTGTAAAAATAATTACCAAAGAAAAACCTGCACATGAGAATAAAACGAAATAGCGATTTTCCTGATTTTAAAATTGAAGTGAAAATGTTTCAGAAATCAATAAACATATTATGGGGAAAATAATACTTTTCTGTTGAGTTACTAAAATGCCTTAAATTTTAATTTAACAATAGAGTATTAAAAACTCTGTTTTACATCTTGTTTTTAAAATTATTCATTTACCAAAAGGCTGCAAATAGATTGAAGTTCAGTTGGCAAATATGGAACCCGGAGATCGTGGATAGTTAGTTACCATAATTTCGCTAGTATAGTCCGCGGACTATGCATGTCAAAAAGGGATTTTTTTCCAGGACACGGACTATCTGGCTGAAATAAATTTCTTTTGCAAAAAAATTTAGTATATTGATCTTGCTTTTTGATCTGTAGTTAGCGCGCAAGCTCCAGTGAAGCCGATGCTAACAAATTTATTTCTGTAGAAAATAAAGCACATAGATGCACTTGAAGTAACTGCACGTCGGCATGCAGGGAGCATTTGAATTCTCCCCCCCCCCCCATTATGTCATTTAAAGCATCGACGTAGTTACAGGTGCGGACAAGCTTCGTGAAACCATTTTAGAAATATTTCCGTCCGATATGCAGAAGAACCAAATTTTGAATGTGCTTTAAAAAAAAAATAATAATAATTTATGTAATACGGGGGAAAACGGGCCTTCACAAACCGAGGTACCGACGCCGCGTCAACATCGAGAAGGTTGTTATTGCTTTGTCTTCACTCAGCCAGCTGGTAATAAAGCAAGAGAGCGAATTCTGCTGAGACGTTAAAACATGACTTGTGTCGCCTAGTCGCCTCAATTTCTTTCTTTTTTTTTTTTCCCAATTGCGAACGCGAATTTTTAATAAAGAGCATTTTTAAATTTCATATTTCGTTAACTTTTAACCCAGTGCGAGTATCAATTGAATGTTGTTTAAAATTAAGTATTATGTGGATTGACCCATGAAAATTAGTAATGATCTTTTCTTTTCTTTTCTTTTTTTGCTTGGTTATGTACATTTTCATAAATGATTAATAAAAGTAATCTTTTTATTTATTTAAGGAGGCGATACGTCTTGCCTAAGGAATTTTATGGTCGGTTAGTTGAAATTTGTCCAGTTTATGGAAGTAAAATAGAATTTCTTTTTCCTGTAGCGGAGGAGTAATCGCCCCCCCCCCAATCCCTTTAATCCGTCCGTGGTCTTACCATTAGTTAACTTTTCACGAAGTTACGGTACATACTTTTAGTAAAATCCGCGTAACTGTTTAAAAAAAAAAAAAAAAAAAAAAAAAAACTCTGAAAATTTTGGTTTTCTTTTTCTTACGGATTTCTTAACATTAACTCACATTTTAAAAAAGCATTATTCTTTTATTCAGCATAAAATTAAGGCGTGTATGTTTTAATAGCTATAAATATCGAAGTATTTATTTATTGGAATTATTATTAATAATTTATTTATTTAAGAAAAGTATATTTAAACTACCATAAATTATTTTACTTCCTTTGCATGTTGAAGACCTAAAGGAATACGACAAGATTTATATTTTAAATACCATTACTAAAAGCTGCACTTTTATACAAGTTTTATTTGTCGTGTAGACCGTCAGTTTGCTTTATTTAAACAAAAATTTCAGTTTAGCATTCATAAAATGTCTGGAAGTTCTCGTTCGGCCGACGATTTTTCCAAAACCAAGCAAATTTTTGGATCCGAAAATGACCACAAACATTTCGTTTTCAATCCACGTTTTCTAATATATTCGATAAATCTGCCATTTTCTCAATAATCCACAATAGAAGTATCAGTTAAGCTGGTACGTGTCCGTGAAAAAAATTTATAGATTCATCAAGTGCGCAAAACAGCAATAAAAACACGTCGCGAGTAACAATAGCTCACCGACAACGGTTTTCCAGTGGCGAAAGGTCTCGATAGATAATTATTGTTGTGTAGTAGTTCGCCAAGTACATAATTATGTATCAGATGCCTTTCGAAACATCGAAGATCTA
Organism: Cheiracanthium punctorium; assembly: GCA_038373885.1. Lineage (NCBI taxonomy): Eukaryota > Metazoa > Arthropoda > Arachnida > Araneae > Cheiracanthiidae > Cheiracanthium > Cheiracanthium punctorium. The sequence goes on along the minus strand of JAWZYV010013197.1, from coordinate 1,326,467 downwards.
AAATAAGAATTTGCCCCTCAGAACTAAGTTTTGAATTTACCAACTCAGGAAATCAATAACATTGCACTCTAGCTGACTTTAGTCTAGGCGCAGTGCGAGATGCAGTGAAAACGTACATCCCAGGCGCGCATTATCGTCCTCTTGTTACTCTGCTATGTCCGCTATGTTTTGCTTTAGGTTCGGTAATCACTTTTTTTTTTTTTTTTTTTTGAAAAAGCGGAAAGGTTTTAAAACATTTTCGGAAAGCGGAGATCTTCCAAAAAAAAAAAAAAAAAAAAAAAAAAAAGCGGAAATCCGCCGAAAAGCGGAAGATTTTCATGCCTGTATATAGTTTTAATTTTTGAAGATACAACTGTGATGACGTCTAAGCTTCAGTTCTTAGGCCTTCTACATCTAGAAGTTGTTGCTTGTGCACACAAAAAATGTGCGAACGGAAGGATATAAACAGCGCCGTACTTCTTCCTTCCAACGCTCTCCGCTTCTTTTCTCAGAGACCGGTGAAGTAGGGAATTCTTCCGCTCGCATGTGCTGTAGTAACCTGCTGTGCTGTAGTAACCTGCAAAACAGTGCATTAGCTATAAAAAGTGCATTTAATAATAGTGTGGGGAAGGGGAGGGAGTAAAACTCTTTTAAATTCACAGAAATCTAGAAGTGTACTTAATATTTATTTTATATTTAATTTTTTAATGCGTTCATTTTTTAGTTTTTTATTTGGGGGTTCACGTGTTCACGTGTTCAAATGGAGGAGCCGCCACTGCCACGGGTGCACATAACTTTACGCCATTAGTCTTATAAAGGCGCCTGTTCGTTAATTTTTCTTGGTAAATTAGATCACAGAGAAAATTATTAATTTTAGTTATGGGTGAAAGTCTGATAGAGGATTGACCATGAATTTGCGCGTTTCTATATATACGACACGGAACTAAGAGAAAAAAAGTTCCGTTGCCAGAAAAATAAGTTAATTAGTTTTACACATTAATTAATTTTTCCTCCCGGTAAACTGCAGCTGAAAATGCGCCTATTACATGCACATCAAAAGAGTAGAGTCAAATGATTTTATGTATACGGAAATTGTTTATCTATCTTTCTTTTGAAATAACGACTTATTTTTTTCTTTTATGGTCGCAGTTTTTCTTCTGGATGCTGTAGTTGTAATCCTTTTCATTAAAGCACTTCCTCGAAGCTTCTTAAAAACAATGCCGCCTTGGTAGTTGCATTGGCAACCCCCAGATGTGTCATTTTACCTCTGCAAGCTAACATATTCAAAGCGCATATTTCCTGTCTGACTTTCTTAACAACCCTTCAGAAATAAAAAATAAGGCAATAATAATAAGTTACATTTACCATTCTATTCTTTTAAAAAGTAAATAACGTTTTAAATGTTCTTCATTTGAAGTCTTTCAAGCTTTCCGCGTTATTTGACGTATTTTTACGAGGTGAATAAATTTCTCCAGAATTCCAAACAGATCAGTGCTGCCATCTACTAAAACTTTTCAAAGTAAAAATCTGCTGGAGGCAATTTTATGTCCAGATAAGGAGGGGAACAGTGCTGAAACTCGCACTAACAGTGGAGGCACCAGACTTTCCCCGACGGGAGGGCCATGTTCCCCGACAGGGGGGCCAAGCGATAAAACCCCAAAATTTTATGTTTCAGTACTTGCACAGCCTCTCAAAAAACGTATTCGAGTAAGAGATAAATTTCCTTCTTTGGTATCGTATATTAAAAATTATTATGATGAGATGGTCATTACTTATCTCTTCCATAAGCGTGAAGTGTTCAAAATTATTGGGGGGGCCGGGCCCCTCAACCACATATATTCACATCAGTGGCGTAGCCAGGGGAGGTTAGGGGGTCATAACCCCCTAACCTGAAAAATTTCTGGCTACGCCACAGATTCACGTACATATAATTTACTCACGTATATATAATTTTACGTAGTAGTTGGCATACCTGCCAACTACTACGGAATATAATTAACCACTTTTTCTACATGATTTTTCGGCTTACGATAATAGCAAAATTTTTGTTCTGCGCGCGAGCTGGTTACTATTTTGAAAAAAATTATTAAAAAATTATACTGTTTACAAAAAGTGGTTAATTTTATTCCGTAGTAGTTGGCAGCTATGACTTACTATATATAAGTGTCAATTATTGGAGGCGCTCGAGCTCTATGGGTCCATAGAATGCTACACCTACGTAAGGTAAATATCCATGTTAGTATCTTCCTACCATGTTATAAGTTAAAAATAGAATCAAAGTGAAAAATCCAAAGGAGGAAAAAAAAAAAACATTTTCGATGACATAGTGCATTTTAGACCCATCTGAACTTTTTTTTCATTTCATACTTTACATTGTATAATCTGATTTTAATTAATCAAAGCCTGGCGAGGGCAGCTTATAGTAACATTGTGTGTTACGTGGCGTCACAATGAATACTACATCTTGATTGAAATCAAAAGAAGAAAATTTTTAAAAGTAAAATCCTGGCGTGAAATCCTTTTTTTTATGTTAGTATAAATGAGTTTTCTGTATTTAGTAGTAAATTATTGGGTGGGCTCAGCCCCTATTCACTATTTATTGGGGGGGGGCTCGAGCCCCACTGGCCATATAACTCTACGCCTATGATCTCTTCTTGGTTAACAGGAAAGCCCAGTGATTTTTCACCAAAGTCGTAGTTAAAAAGGTCATTACGAAGGCAATTGTCAGCAGATCGGGTAACCCTGCTTACCCTAGAAATGTGAATCTTGTTCGCTGGTTCCTTCGAATCCCGAGAAACATACTCCAAGCTGCAGATAATAAATATTCAGTATATGAATATTGTATAATTCCAAGCAGAATGAGAATGGAAGTGAACCGAACCTCTACGGTCGGGTCAGAATGGCATTTTTTTGAATGGAATTTTTTATCTGGTTGCAAAATTTCCTTCGTTTTTCTAAACCAACAAATTCTCTAAAAAAATCCCCGACGACATTCCTCGACAGGGGGGCCAGTGATCCCCGATCCCCCCGCTGGCGCTACCCCTGCGCACTAAATGAATAAGGAGCCTGATAAGAGAAGCATATTTATTTATTTTTAAATAATATAGTGATTAAGAAAAATTAAAAATTATTCATTACAGAATAGCATATTTTTTAACACTTCTTTCTTGAGTTTAATAATGAAATTGTTCTATTTCACAGAAAACAAGTCATAAATATACTTACAGTTGCAGATACAGGAGATAAGGGATAAGGCTTAATAACATGCCATAGCCTGTATGTATCGTCGGCCTCGGTCGTGGCAATAAAAAATTTAAGGGAAGGTCCAAACAGTGGATAAGGCAGAAATTTTGACAAAAAGACTTCACCGTTATGAATTTGCGGATAAAAATCGAAATTCCTGGGACGGTCTGGACTGGATACCCTACACCAGCCCTTGGGTATCACCTCAGCTGTTACACTGTTTCATGTAACGTCCTAGCAGCCATCTCTCACGAAATGCTGACCAACGCATGAGGGAATCGGAATATTGTCTGGATATCTTTTGGACAACTAAAGAAGCACTTGTAGCAAATTACTGATTTTGTAGGCAAAAACTTGAACCTGCACTTCAAGATGAAAATTACCTGCTTGTGCGCCATATTTTATGTTTTTTGCATGTTGGTAACCAGGGAAACTTCTCACAAACCCGATGTAGTATGGTCATTTTCCCCCATAAAAGCTACAATGATAGTCCATTCACGTTGCGCAGGCAGCGGACTTGACTTGGACCCATAACGTCTCATGCATAACTGCCAATCTCTTCGAGATACAATTAACCCGTTTTTGAATATAATTATTTCCAGCTTTGATCATAGTTGATATTCAATAACGTGACTGCAACGCGATTCCTATTCTGGAAAAATATTTTAAAAATTCGCTGTTTGCAAAATGTGCTTAAGTATATTCAGTAACGGTTGACAGCTACGCAAAAATGTAATATCCGTCCCACATGTACGTTTTTGTGATAAACTTTTGTTTATTTCTCAGTAGGAAACGTTTTTATAAAAAAGCTTGTGGTGACGATTAAAAAAAGGGGCATATAATGTAGCCGGTACACGCCAGGGTCATCGTCCAAAAGTCTGGTAACATTTGGTTTATTAGTATGGGAGCGATGACGTTTGCTTCATGGTTTCATTTCGTGAAAGAAGTCAAAGGCGCTGCTAGGATTTTTAATAAGAGTAGGCAAACTATAAGAGCAAGGCTCCTGCGCGAATACAAATAGTATTTTTGTACATTTTCCTCCTTGGATGTATTTAAGTAAAATTACTGTGGTTTTGTTTAACATCCATTTAAAAAAATCGACCAGGTTTTGGATTTTTCATATTTATTTTAGTTTTGTGTGATTTCGTCACGTGGGGCAAGGGCATGAGAATTGCTCTGCCCTCTGCATGAGAATTGTTCAAAAATAATTCATTATATTTCCCCTTGATTTTCAGACGAAAAAATAAAGGGACGTTGATATACCTTGTAATTTATTTCAAGCATCAATCTGTCTGCAGACCTTAAAGTATGCATTTCCCTTTGAATTATAAACGGAAATGTCTTAAAAGTATGGGATGTATTAATTTTAGTATGCAAAAAACGTTTAGAAGCACTTTACAAAGATAAAAAATATTTCTTTTCTGTTATGAATGCATATTTAACATTAAATTCCAAATTCAAACCATTTTCAGTCCTCTAGGAAAAAATCAAAAGTACCCCTGCGTTATCGCGATATCCCCTTCGAACTCTCCATGGATTTGTTTTACTTAATCGCACTCCACGTTCAGCTTTGCATGATTATTCCAGCAATGTTGGTCATACAAGTAACAACCCACCGTCTTTATTATTAGATAAATTGAAATTAACTTATTTCAATTTCTGGTTGTTTAAGTTTTCAACGTATTTTATGGAAATGCGTTCTCATTTAAAATATTTAGCACACGTTAAGTAATTTGTTAACCTGCCTTATTAAAGCACAATATTTCCTAAGATATAAATTGAAGAAATTCCGTCAATACATTATGGATGAAAAGTATCATAATAATATATTCATTAAAATTACGGTATTTAAAAAATGATATGTAAGTTCTACTACTCTCTGAAAATAGCATTTTGAAATTTCTGCTAGTGCTGCCATCTTTTGTAAAGAAGCTTACCTAATATCCAAAAGTTTAAAGCAGGATAAGTACAAGATAATTTGAAAAGTAAATACTTAAAAATCAATAGCAGCTGTTTAATACGTTTTCAATTAAAAAAAAAACTAACTGCTCACTTTATTTGCCTACTATCTGTGTACCCGCTCTTTGCACTGGAAGAAGCGGATATTTTCCTAAAATATGATATTAACTACCTGTGATTAAAAAAAATATATATATCGAAAAATAAAAAAAGTTCAGATAGTCTCTTCTCTTGAAACTCCCGTTTGATATATCAACGCAGCGTAGCATTACATATAGTTTAGTTACTTGAAAGACGACCGTTGAAAAATAGTAAATAGAATATTTTTAATTTCACGAAATACTTATTAATGTAATACATTGTGCTGTAATTCATATTATCCTAACAAAATGGCGCTTTATTCTTTGCACTTTGCAGATTCTTTGCAATTTACGCATGAAGATACATGGTGATCATTTTTCATTATGGTTGCCATTGAAACAGCTCTCCACATGGGCGTAACTTGGGCTTCGAAACTGGGGGGGGCAAAAGACATTTTAAATGAAAGTCCATGTATGCGTGCCCGTACACACACATGCATATATATATATAGTGAAACCTCTCCGAGCGGTCACGCCTCTAAACGGCCAATTTTTCATGGCACGGATTTTTTGACTCATAGACTTGATGTTAAAATAACCTCTATCAGCGGCCACCCGACCCCCTTAAACGGCCACCTCATCGCCCATCTCATTTTTCAGGAAATTTTACTCACTCCATGCTGTAATTTTGAGCGGAAAAACTCAAGGTCAGGTTTATGTCGAATATAAGTCCCAGGAATACATGGAATTGAATCTGTTATATCTCTTTTGTATTCTCCCCACACCCTTAAGATGGGTAATCACTTGGACAATCAGGTATTGAAATTGTCCTACAAATGAATTTTTGTCCCCCTTTCAGGGGCTAATTCCGTGTCTGACGAGGAATTTCTCGATGTTTGTAATGGCGAGCAAGCTAAACTTTCAACACAAGCGACTTTAGGGAAAATCGATGAAATTATCGAAAATTCCGAAGAGGTTACAAACTAACCAGTTAGAGATCCGATTTTTAAAGTAAAAAACAAACTAGAAAAAATGGTTGTTTCAAAGAAAAGTAAAAACTTAAAACGGACACAAATTGTATCATTTTTACTTTCCGAGTATGTACCATGTAAGGAAAGTATTGTAATCATGAAAAAATTCGACTCCGAGATTTTGGTGTATTGACACGTTTTGAGGGCTTCTGAATCCATTTATGCTATTTTTACGAGATGTATGTATGTTTGTGTGTATGTGTGTGCGTGTGTATGTGTGTGTGTGTATGTGTGTTTGTGTGTATGTGAGTGAACACGATAGCTCCTGAACGGAGCATTCGATTGAGCTCAAATTGGATATATATGTCATAAACCACCGTCGCAAGACCGGTATTGATTTTGGTGTGTATAGGACTTATAGTTTTTCTACAGGGCTACGACAAAGATTTCTTTTACATTAGGCCTATGGGGGGAATTTCTTGAAAGTGCGCTAGCGTTTAAACGGTAGATTCGATTGAGCTCAAATTGGGTATATATGTTATAAACCACCGTTGCAAGACCGGTATTGATTTTGGTGTGTATAGGACTTATAGTTTTTCTACAGGGCTACGACAAAGATTTCTTTTACATTAGGCCTATGGGGGGAATTTCTTGAAAGTGCGCTAGCGTTTAAACGGTAGATTCGATTGAGCTCAAATTGCGTATACATGTTATAAACCACCGTTGCAAGACCGGTATTGATTTTGGTGTGTATAGGACTTATAGTTTTTCTACAGGGCTACGACAAAGATTTCTTTTACATTATGGCCTATAGGGGGAATTTCTTGAAAGTGCGCTAGCGTTTAAACGATACATTCGATTGAGCTCAAATTCGGTATACATGTTATAAACCACCATCCTAAGACCGGTATTGATTTTGGTGTGTATAGGACTTATAGTTCTCCTAAAGGGCTACAACAAAACTTTCTTTTATGTTATGGCATAATGGCATATGGGGAGAAATTCTTGAAAGTGCGCAAGCGTTTAAACGGTGCATTCGATTGAGTTCCAATTTGGTATATATGTTTGAATTATTCATCGATTAAAATTTATTTAAGTGCTTGGTAATGATCTTAATCGTAAGTGTTCGGAAAGTCGAGTGGAGTCACTCCAGATTTTTTCAAAAAAATGTAAGAAAGCATTCAATAAAGTACTATTTTCTCCTTAGATAAGTTTTATATTTCATTTTAAATAAGGAATATGTGCCAGACTTGTTTATATTACGCATTATAGCAATTATCTTATAATAGTAAATAAAACTCTTGAAAGCGGCCACCCCCTCCGAGCTCCAAATATTCTTGGTACGGTGGGTGGCCGCTCAGAGAGGTTTCACTTATATATATATAACTATAAATTCGATCTTTGAGCTTCCGTCAAGGGAGACCCCCATGAACCCCCCTAATTTTTTAGTTCCATTATTGCCATATTAAAACGATATTAATGGACTATGTCATTTTATCTCTCGCCCCTTTTTTCTTTTTCTTATATTCTTCCTTTACATTTATTTCATCGACTGGAAGTAGGAGGGTTTCCTGGTCTTTCCTTGCAAATGCAAAAGTGGGTCGATGATAACTGAAGTAACTTATATAATTTTTAGTATCTATCTTAACACACCAAAAATTTTGCTTTTCGTTATTGGATATTGTTGAGAGAGCTTTAGGCGCGTAGGGTTGCTGTATTTTGCATGGTAACTCTATTGGCGAGTCATCCGAGTGGATAAGAATCCATGCTGTTAGGCTTATGTTTAAAATTATTCTTTTTCCACTTTCACATTCGGTAGCCCAGTGCTCGATGCGTTTATACCTTTTACAAGTTATTCTTGATGTATCCTTAATTTTATGAGTCGGCTGGCCCGAGTATTTTCCATAATTTTTATTTTTAGACGCATGTTTTCTAGGAGCAGCCACGAAAGCACCTGAGTCTTCCACTTGTCTATCATCGTTACACCTGGCATTTGATTCTGAGTATTTCTGGCTTCGGAAGCTCATCTCTTGATTCCATAGCACATCGGAAATTGTCGAAAGTAGAAGGGAGGCTATATAACAGCATTACAGTCAGCAAGTCGTCGTCTATTTAGATATCCATTTCTGTAAGTCTGTCCACTATGTTGAAGAATTTTCTCAAATGGTCGAGAATTCCATTAGACGAGTCGGGTATTTTATATTGAATTAAAGATTTCATCACGCAGCTTTACGAGCAGGTCCTTTAGACTGATAGATTTCTCCCAGTTTTTTCAAGACATCTGATGAAGTGTCACAATTTTTTATTTGTTCGAGTTCAGATGGCGATTTACAGAGAATTATATCTGCTTTTGCTTTTTCGTCCATTTGGAGACCCACGTATCGAACTCTTCTTGCGATTTTTCGTCATTTTCCAAAACTTCAGGTTTAGGCTTTGAACCTGATGCATATATCCAGGCATCATTCTTTATTAAAAGCGCTTTCATTTGCATTTTTCATGTTTCGTAATTATCTTTATTCAGGGTTTCAATTCGCCAAGTTCCAGTCGCCATTTTGAGGATGAATGATGCAGCCTTGAAACGAACGTTAAAAATCAGCAGATAAATAAATTAATCCATCTAGTGTCCATAACCTTTTAGAAATGTTAGCAGAGTTATGGCACAAACATAGTAAACGTGGGATTTTAACATAACATATTATTAGAACGGAAGAAACAGGCACATCACATAACAAGGTAACATCAAGAAGGGAAAAAGTATATTTGCTTGTGTTTGTGGGATTACGGCAGATTAGCTACGCGTGGGCTCTAGGCCTATGGGTGGGGTGCCCTCCGTGGAGGTCTTTCTAAGGGCTCTTAACCCGTATTTACGCTTAGTGAAAAAGGTATAAAAGAAGTAAAAAGAATGCGTGCGCAAGCACAGTTACAGTTAAATAGATAAGTGTTTACTTAGGGATACAGAATTCAGGAGGATAAGACATATATAAAAAAATAAACAATTCATTACTCAACAATTTATTCTTACTTTTATGTCGCATTTTCGGGACACATTTTTCGGACAATTTTCAATAAAGGGGGCGAGAGATAAAATGACATAGTCATTAATAAATCATAAAATATTTCTTCTATAACAATGGAAAAAATACTGTACTTAAACGGATGAAATTTGAGATCAGTTATTTTTAACTCTTGAAAACAAAAAGTAAATAGTGCAAAAATATAATTAATAAAATAGATAAAAGGGATTACTTTTTTTCCCCTTTTATAAAACCAACTCCACAGCCACTGGTACCACTGGGGACCGAATCAGCTTTTAGCGGTAGAGTCTGTGTGTACGTCCAAAACAAAGTTCATTGGAAGGATTGGAAATTGCAAATCTATGTGTTCACTACAAAAAAAAAAAAAAACTCCACAGCCACTGGACATTAGCAGGACTTGACTGTCAAGAAACATTTGACGGTCAAAAACTGAAGCGGCCGACTTTGATTTTCAAAGGGTTTTTCCAATAAGTAAGAAGAGGCATCATTTTTAATTTAAACAAAACTACATTTTCCCCCTCAAAACGCAACTATAATGGATGTCTTCTCCTTAACGAATTCCTGACAAAAAAAAAAAACCATATGATCAGTACATTGTAGTATTTTCTCCAGACTAATACTCAATCTTTATTTAAAATTTACCGATTTGACACAAAAATTACGAAAACTACTTACCTGTACTCATACACAAAACAAGTTAATATTTCACTGCAAGATACAGATATTCGGCTGGTAAAATTCATTTAACTTAACCAAACTTGACACACAGACATCATTTACCTATTTAGCTTAGCTCTTTGTAATCCATTCTTTGCAGCTCATGGTATTTTCCCCCCAACCAGGTAGCGAAAGATTAACAACAGACTTGAAATATAAAACATCATGTTACATACAAAAATTTTTAAAGCTCCCTTCTCTCACAAAGTCGATATATGCTTGCGGGAAAAACTGGTCCTAGTCTATTTAAGTGAACACAGATGTGGCTGATTTTTGAGTTAACGGGAGATAAAAGGGCCGCGTTCGGCATTTAAATCACTCCAATTTTTCACAGAATCTTAATGGTCATTTAGTGAGGACATGTTCTTAAGTTTAGTTTGTAGGTCCAAAAAAAAAAAAAAAAAAAAAAAAAAAAAAAAACGATCATTTTATGCCTTGTTAAAAAGCCTCTTCTCTTGCGAGGTTTGAAATACATTACAATGAAACTGATTGCACTGCACATTTTCTATTTTCTGTAACCTCTCTTCCCGTGGCACTTTATTTAATGTTAGCAGCCTGTTAAATTTACAGCATTCTGAGCTCAATGTTCGTGTTTTTCCTCGACTCGGACAGAAAATTTTAAATTTTTAAGAGTCCAGTACGTTATTTTTATTTATTTATTTTTTATTTTATCTTTTTATTTATTTATTTATTTATTTGGGGGGGTGGTATTGTAAATATGCTTAGAAAAGTAATGTGGAAAAAGATATTTAATAATTTGAGGAGCTGGAACGACTTTTAGCGTGATTTCATTAACCAAAAGCTCGGCATATGCGGGAGACAGGGGTCGATACAAACAAAAATTGGGTCCGTTTTGTGGCTCTTTCACAAAATTACAATCGATTTAAATGGAACCCCGTCACAAAAATACAGTCGATTAAAAATGTCCTTCATTGGCATTTTACCCTACATTTTAATGTGTTTCATCAATTAACAAAAAGAAAAAGTGACTTTTATTAAAATTTGGTTTGAAAATTCACAAAAATAAGTGCTGAAATTCACAAAATTAAGCATTGAAATTCACAAAAATATGCAGTTTTTCTAAAAATGGGACCCTGGAATATATTCCTGGACCGACCCCTGATAAATTATGTAAGGTTTTGAGTTGAAGACGTTTTTACGAAAAAAAAAAGGGAGGGGGTATATAAATTAGGTGAATATTAATAAAGTTTCTTTAGTACATATACTATGTACTAAAGAAACTAATATTCTGAGATATTATCTTAGCTAGACTTTTTTGAAATGCTAGAAAATAGAATTATATGCCCACATGGGCGCCCATAAGGGGGGCAAGGTAGGGAACTTGCCCCCCCTAAAGTTCTAGGTTAATATCTCATGATGTTAACAATGGCAAAAACAGAACTACAAAAGTTTGAAATTTGCCCCCCCCCCTCTAGAAATTTTTTTTTTAAGTTTGCCCCCCCTCTAGGAAAATTACTATGGGTGCCCATATATGCACATCAGCAGATCGTTATAAACTATAGCTGTGAAGGTTCCCTTTCTGTGTCGAACATTGCTTCTCAGTATTGCTGGGAGCAACGTTGTTAGCAGGAAGTAATGAGGTGATTTGTTGCTATATTTTTCTAATGCATGAAAATCTAAAAGGGTTAAAGGTATCGAAATACTGACTTAGATAGTACTGCAACTAGAGTTTATCTCCACGACGAACCAAATAGAACGGCCTCCTCCCATGGAACCGTATAACTTATTTTGGAGCCCTCTACCAAGTCTGGGGCACGTGCCCCTAGTTTCCCCTGGCAGCAGATATAAATAATAAAATCGCAGACCGTTTCTTGTTCTCTTAAACTGAGTCGCATTTGAATACGCAATCAGTCGTCTGTCAAGTAAGTTGTGCACGATCACACGATCACGTTATTGTCTCTCTGCTACTGACCTTCAAACACCAAAATTAGGTTCACTAAAATATAAATGAGAAACTGGCCCCAATCTGTGACAGGGCGGCAACTAAAGGGGGATAAGCGGAGACAAGCACCGGGAGACATTCTAAAAGGAATGCCAAAATCATTTATAGTTTCTTGGGATGGGGCGCGGCTCCATGCGAGGGGGCACACGACCATGGACGCCCATAAGGGGGGGCAAGGTAGGGAACTTGCCCCCCCCTAAAGTTCTAGGTTAATGTCACATGATGTTAACAAATGGCAAAAACAGAACTAAATTTGTTAAAAGTTTAAAATTTGCCCCCCTCTAGAAAAAATTTTTGAAGTTTGCCCCCTTGGAAAATACTATGGGCGCCCATGCACACGACACTAATTTGCCCCGGATGACATAAACTCTAATTGCGTCATCGCCTGTGAAAATGACCTCTTTTTGCTCACTTTTTACAGCAACAGGTCTTTTTTTCTAACGCTGAACAATTGATTTCAGACAAGTTTAAAATCGCTGCCCCTTGATTTTTGCTTTCCTGAGAAATTATCTATCTTGGTCATTTGGTAGAATCTGCCATCGTTCCTGTTGGGTTGAAAAGCTTCTGTGACTCTATTCTTTGCAGGGGATTTTTTTTTTTTTTTAGAATCTGATAGTATATTTGGGTTCTAAATGCATGATTTGTGTTCAAAATCATAACTTTGCCCCCTGACTTTTTAGACTAGGGGGGCAACTTTTACAACTGCAGGGGCAATTGCCCCCCCTTGCCCCCCCAGATTACGCCTATGGCTCTCCATATACTTTTTATGCATAATTCTTGACAGTTTAGCGTATTTAGCATCTCAAAATATTCCGTCTCGCCGTGATGGAAAATATCCAACCGGTACCAATTTAAGTATTTCTGCCTCATGAAAAACGTGAGCTCTAGATGATATATATATAGAGCTGAATATATATGAGATATGATGAATATATATAGAGCTATATAGAATCTCTCAAATTGCCAATAGCCCGTTAAATTGCGTTGCAGGTTTACGAATATCAGGAATTTTTCAGTTTAGGACTTCACGTTTTGACTTTGGCTGTCATAAAAGATACCCTGGGCAGTTGAGTCAGTTAATCTGGTTATTTCGCTTAGTACTTTTCAAACAGAGTAATATTTAAACTTACAACGACATTAAATCTTCTTTTTTCTTTATGTAGTACCTCTATGGGGAACGTAAACCTACGTTAAAATAGAATAACACTTGCAACATCCATATGTTAGGAAATATTTATGCTGTAGCTTAATTAAATGTAAAAATTTTAAAGCAAATACGTAAATTTTATTATATCGCTCTTTAAGACGAATTTCTAAAATGAAAAGCATTTTCAGCTGCGTTAAAGCACTTCAATTTTTTTCACTGAATAAATTTTTCAAGACCTCTAGACACCTTAAATTTTTCTGGCTAGAATTCTGGAGTTATGTTGTACAACACTTGAGAGGCAGGATGCAGTTTCTAAAATTTGACAAAACATAATGATGCAATAGTACGAAAATCTTACAATAAAAATAAAACAATGAGTGCGCACAATTTTTTTCAAAATATAACAAGTAAAATATTTACAACCTAGGTGGGATACAATAATACTGTACAACAATATAGTAATATAATTAAACAAAATGGTATAAAAATGGCTGACATTCATTTTCTTTGGCAAATACTTATGGCTTTGGCTTGCATAGCATAAAGTGAATGGAATGAAAATAACTTGGCAAAATGGAGTAAATTTATTTAGTGTAAAGGCAATGTAAAAAAAAGTGCGTAGTGTGTAGAGAATTTCGAAAACCATAGCTGTGAAACAGCAGTAGTAACAGGAACGCTTGCTAGGAAGAATTTTTCAAGGTAATACAATAAATGATAGCCTGCACGAGGTACTGCATTTATGTGACCTAACAATTTTTTATTTCTAGCAATGTCTTGTTGTGCTTTCTGAATTGGTTATTACTAGTACTTCTTAACAATCTGAGGGCGAGTACTCTCCTCAGAGGTTTTATTACTAGTTAACCGTCTAGGCAAATTTATATTTTATTACATGAAAAAAAAAATGGTTGGCATCATTATTCAATAAAGGAAATAATATACGATCATTTTGGCACACAAAAATTTTACACAGTAAATATTCAAAATAAAACATCTACATTTAAGCAAACCTAATATAATGCAAGAAATTTTTTTATTTACATTGACACAATAAGTATTTGTTGTTTTCATTTAAGTTATCGTACCAGGGTGCATGAATTTGTCATAAATTTTCAAGTGACTTTTCAGTGAATAAAATGACATAATCTCAAGTAAATTAGAATTTGTGTCAAGTTGAGAGTCCCAATCGGTAAGTCATTTCAGGTAAATAATCAAATGAATCTAAACTATGTCATAGTATGCAAATAACAAAAATTCAAATTTCAAATCTTCAGGAAATATAGGTAATGTAGTAGTAATTTAAGCATTAATTTAATAATAGTAAGACCCGTATAAAACTTCAATTGAAATAAAATATTTAATAACACAATTCAATTGTAAACTTACCTTAATGAAAATACTATACAAATGGGGAAAAAATAACACACACAATTAATAACCATTTAAATATAATGCTCTAATGTTCACTTCAACTCTGAAAATATACGTACTTCACTTAATCAATATCCACAAGTTGAAATCGTCATTCTTCAACAATAAACAAAACGCACACAAAAAAATATCTTCCCTCACAAGTTCAATGCAGGCAGGAGGAGTTTCAGTCAACCTAAGTTGCACGCACAAAAACAGAAATCTTCGGCACGGAGAAAAGTGGGAAATAATTCACCAGTTGCACACACTTCTCGTGGGGCCTGTTTTGGGTGCAATGAAGGCAGTGAAAGTCCGTCGATTTGCATCGGATTTTCAAAAAACAGTGGACGTGTGAAGAAAAAATAAATAAATAAGGAGGCACAGATTTCTGGATAGTAAACACGGTACAGAAAGATGATATCAGATAACGGAGGGCAGGCACTTCTTTAATTTACGTGTCGGGATCAGCGTCGTTAGTCGCTATGGAAAACTCAGGAGCGCAAATTTTTCGATGGGCTTCATGGGAGGATTCGATTGGAGGTCAGGCGAAAGTAGTTTCATCAAAGCAGGGAATGAGAAGTCCAGATATCTGCAGTCGGCGAAGAGGCAAGTCGGGTATCTCTGATCGGCAGGCAGTCGGCATAGCGCCGCATCTCCGGCGTACTCCGTATCTTCGGGTAAGCAGTGTACCCCGTCTCCCAGATTACTGAGCGTTAATTTTTTACAATTTAAAAATTTTAATTGGCACACAGGCAGTCATCCTGTCGACTATTTGAGACGTCAGATATTTCAGTAAAGTTCCAGGATTAAGGCAGGTAAAACGGTTTATTAAACATTATCATTAAGTTACAGTATAGATGGAGAAGAGGAGAGGGGAGACGGGTACAAAAATCAGCGTGGACTAATTAAGCAGTTCCAGTGACAGAAGTCTCTCGATTTTCGATGTGCGGGAGTATTTACGCTTACCCCACCACGTGGTTTTCGAAGACATAACTCCGCCTCTCTCTTATCTCTGATCGAACCACACACATTTACCAACATGACCCGCATCCGGGGCTACAAAGGTGTGGGGACACGTGTACATCTAAAGAACTCAGAATCGACGGCCTGATGTCTGACAAATAACAAAATAAATAAAACATAGCTCCAGAGCGCGCGTGGCAAGTAAGACAGAAAAGCAAAACTTACAGTGAAAGTACCGCTTGAACAATACGAAAACTAGTAAAACCCAAATTACCTTTTTATACATTACATATACATTAATTGTTTCGGTCGATGCCGATCATATAACCGAATTTCATTTCATTATTTTAAGCCCTTTTTGGGGAATATGAAACAAATGTTTAAACGATTTTCACAAAATCTCAAAATCTATGGAATATTTCAAACAATTTTGGTAACTATAATTTAAATTAACACGGAAGTCTAGCCTAATTCCCACTTTCATTCTATGTCATTGTCATTTTTCAGCGAACATTCACACAGTTTTCACAAAATCTCAAAATTTATTTTAAAAAATGATAACGTTTTTAAGCCTATATAATTTAAGTGAGAATTTATGATAAGGATAAATTTTACTTCAGTGGCTTCAATGGTTTATTCGTGTTGAGCAAACAAATATTCACACACTTCAGATCGATTTTCGCAAAATTTCAAACTGTATTCAGAATTTAAAAAAAATCAAAACCTATAGAATAAGTTAAACGATAACCTCTCTTTATAGTAAATTTTATTTGATTCGCATGAGCACATAGTTTGCAGTGAGAAATCACCTATCATGCTACTAAATTTCATTTCATTCGCTTTAGTCGTTATTGCGTGATAATCGAACAAAATGTTTACACATCTGTCGCCAAATACTCAAAATCTAATCAAAATTTTGAAAAACATCGACGCCAACAGTTTAAGTTGATTGACCACCTATCATGTCTCCAAATTTCATATCATTCGCTTATACCTATGGGTAGTCAGGGGCCACATCCCTCCGTGCCTTTTTTTTTTTAAATTTTGATTAGATTTTGAGATTTTGCAAAAATTTATTCAAAATGCTTAATTATTTGTCCGCTTATTACTCAATAACCGGTAAAGCGATTAAGATGAAGTTTAGTGGCATGATAGGGAGGTCACTAAACTTAAACTATGGCCGTAAAATATATTGAAAAAGTTGATTGGATTTTGAAGTTTAATGGTGAAAAATTCCATATTGAAAAATTAGTTTACAGCTGAGAAAATCAAAATTTGGGACTGACGAGTCAATCACCAGACCTCAATCCAATCGATCACCTATGGTAACACATCGGGGGGAAAAATCAGGACGTGGAAGAGTTCTTCAAAGGCTGGGCTCCTTTAGGATCTTTAATCGGACTGGCTTAAGTCCCTAAGTCCACCTTAGAAAGCTTTGCAAATTCCATGTCCGGATGATGAGCTGCCTTCTTCAAAGCAAAAAGATATGCATCTACATACTAAATGTTGCTGTATTTCGCTGCATCAAGTCGATTAATTTCAACGAAAGTTTAGAAAAGCTGAATTATCTCAAAACTTCTTTCAACTTTTCAAATTCACATTTGGAAATTATTTTAAATTAACAATTTTCACACATATATTAATAGTTACACACATAGCTGCCAACCTTCCCGATTTCTACGGGAGATTTCCCACCACAATTTTTAAGCAGCTTTATTTTCCATTTGATTTTTGGCGTTATTTTAAGCGTGAATTTTTAGGTAAAAATTAGTGGCGGGAAATCTCCCGAATAAATCGGGAAGGTTGGCAGCTATGGTTGCACACCATGTGGGAGACTAAAGCTACAAGTTACTATTTCACATCAGTAAGTAATTTTGCTCGCAAGAAGAGTTAGGACAGAAAAACATTAGCGTGTCATAACCTCTTCGCCCAACTGTATATACCAAATTTGAGCACAATTGAATTCACTGTTTAGGAGCTATCGTGTTACATACATCGCCGCCGTAAAAATAACGTGTATGAATTCAGGCGAAAAAACGTGTAAATGCATCAAAACCTCATAGTCAAATTTTTTCATGATTACGGCACTTTCTTTACATGGTACATGTTCGGAAAGTAAAAATTAAGTATCTACTAGTCACATTGATAATGCCAGGGTTTGCATTGTAAAAAAAAAAAATAATAATAATTTTGTCAGTCCAAACAGAACTTTTGTTAATTCTTACAAAATTATTGCATAAAAGCTAAATCAAAACTTTTTTTTGCAGCACTTTTATGTTTTATTTATTTTCATTTATAAATTTTGGTATTTATATTCTTTATTCAAATCACTACTCTAAATTTTAAAATCTCTTTTATAATTCACAAGTAAACTCTTTTTCTGCGAGATTTTTGAGGCTGAAGTTTACTTAAGAATAAAAGCTTTTGTTTCATAACAATGGTAATTTATCGTAATCACAGATGCACAGTTGCCAACTCTCCTGATTTTATCGAGAAATTTTTCACAACAACTTTTATACAGCCTCATTTGGCACAAAAATTTTGGACTAATTTTAAATAAAATTGTTAAGGAAAATTAGTGGTGTGAAAACTCGCGGTAAAATCGGGTGAGTTGGCAACTATGTAGATATTATCAGGTTACTAAACATTTCATAAATCTACCCAATTAAGCAAACAAATAAATAAAACAGTTCACGTTTTTTTACTTTATTGATTCAAGTATTTTTAGCTATATTTTAAAATAGAAATATATTTAACGCAAACAGACTCACTTAATATATGTATTAGGAATGCAATCGTTGAATGACATGCAATTGCTTAGATGCAATAAGAAATGTGGAAGAAAATGCAGTTAGAAATGTGGACGAAATTGCAATCGTTGATACATGTATTAATTAAATCCGTCTCTGCTAAGTTTCAATAAAGGTAAAAAATATTTTTAGTCTTCTATTATACCATTCTTAATGTATTGAACATGGTGTACGATATTGCACCTAGTATTAAAGCATGATATGTATTTAATTTGTTTAAATATTTTGAACTTCGCTTTAAAATGACAGTAATTTTAACGGAAAGATATTAACTATATTCAAACTTCATTACTAAATAGGACCCTCTCATTCTTATCTGGAAGCAAGATTTGAAGGTGTTCATTTTATATACAATTTTTGCGAATGGTCACTTGAAAAAGTATAAACGAAATTCTACTTTAACAGTGAAATACATCACCACCCGCGGGAGGTGAATACATACCTCTTAAACTCTCTACATTATTTCCATATTTCCATGAAAAAATATCCCATTACCCAGAATTATCATCAAATTGTTTATATACCTATAGAATCATAGCACGGAAAATCTAATGAGTTATATTTACACATATTAAACGAACTGAAAAGTACAGGGTGGCCAAAATTAAACTGCAAGTGTTCAAGGGATGCTGGAGGGAAAACTACCGAGAATATTCCAGTGAAATTTGATATCTACACGTTTCAGAACATGCGCAAGTCAAATATGGAAAAAAATCGTCATTTTCACCCGATAGATGGCGCTGTGCCATATTTCAAAGCTCACCGGTGGCATATACAACTTCCAAAACCGATAGACAGAGCATAGTGACATTCTTCTATAAACAATATAAAACATCATTGACAGTTTATCAAAATTCCATACAATTCGCTTCAGTAATTAAATTTTTACAGTAATATGTAATCAAAAATTAACGTTAATTAAGATCACAAATTAAACAATTCATAAAGATGTTTTGGAAAACAATTAAACCATTATTTATTCTTAATCGTTTCATACGCCGGTATTCTTTCAGAGTAGCTGAATAATTGCTACCATTCTGATAGAATATCTTCACTAACAATGCACGTTCCTTCTTATTCAGAGTCATGATTGACCATTACTCAATGTGGTCTTGTTTTTACATTGTTCGATGGGCTTAAAATTTGTATATATGACGTCCATAAGCGTTGAAACACGATATAGCGCCATCTATCGGGTGAAAATGGCGATGTTTTTAATTGCATATTTGACTTGCGCATGTTCTGAAACGTGTAGATGCCAAGTTTCACTGGAATATTCCTGGTAGTTTTCTCTCCAGTACTCCTTGAACACTTGCAGTTTAATTATGGCCACCCTGTATTTCTTCAATCTTTCTTTTAAGCCGGAAAAAAATTTCGCATTAAAAGAGTTAATATCTCAAGATTCTATACAGTATATTGTTTCCATGAATAAGACTATAAATTCTCTAAAATTAATTTCCTAGATTATTGCATGAACTGTCAGAATTAAAGGGTGTTGATACTTCAAAATTCTCAAAAAACTATGAATGATTCAGTTGTCATGTAAAATGTTTGTCATTTAGATTTTATAGAATAAGGTATTTTTACTGACAAATTTAAAAATCAAAAATAAACAAGAAGTAATTTTAAGAGGTCTTCAAATAAATTATTAAAATATCAGCAATTGGACTTTTTTTAAATCTTATTTGATTATATTTGACTAAAATAGTAGGACCGGAAGTTTTTCTTTTTTTTTTTAAACTTAAAATTTAAACAAACAAGCTTTCAGCAAGTCTTTTATCTACAAGCAAGCAAAACATACACATGGGACCCAAATTTGTTGCATTTTGAAGAAAGAATTTTTTGGATATTATTTTTTTCTTTCAAAAAATATGGCCACCCTTCCCTTTTTTTAGCGCACATAGCTGCATACGATTAACCACTTTTTGTACATAGCAATTTTTGTCTTAGAAAGTTGACCTTCCTTAGCGGAATTTCTGAGTTTAACGCATGATTTAGCTGCTTTACTGAAAAAAGTGCATAAAAATATATTGTTTACAAAAAGTGGTTGATTATACGCCCGGAATTGTTGCAGCCATGTTTGCATGTCTACTCACCTGGGAGGACGATATTGAAAATTTTCTGAAAAAATATTTTTCGGCATTCGTGAGTGCTGTGTTTTACAGCAAGAATTCCATGGATATTCTTCTTTTCGATGTGATCCCGCGGAATATGTTAAAAGAACGTTTTGGCCTCCTACACTCCCGTATGCTACGGATATTGTAAAATGCTCTCCAACAAGGCACCTGCGTTAAAAAGCTTAGATATATGCCAAACTTCGTATTCTTAGTTCAGTAATTTTGGCTAAGCGAAATATAGTCATACTTTACAGGCTAATTTCCAGTATTCCTGTTACTATATAATACTTCTTGGCACCAAATTCTCTTAAAATTGCACTAATTTAACTTGTTATTGTTTCTTTTCTAATACCCTCTATAGAAGAATGGCACCAGATCCTCCATATAGGATGGCTATGGACGGAGTAGAGCGGCTTCCTTTTTAATGAGACCCAGTAGGTGGAAGACCAACTTAGCTCGGGGTCTCCAATTTTAACCAATTTGAGGTGTGAGACCAGCTGCGGGAATAACGACCCTCAGAGATGTCGTTTGAACATGGCGAGCATTTCACCCATGGCAGAATTTATGTGCACCAGCTGTTTTAACATACCCCCCCCCCCCATAGATAACTTGAAACTATTGCCATCTCCCCGTCGAACACTTGCAAAACGTTACCATGTCATTTTTCAATTCTAATTTTACTTGAAACCGTAAAAATTTCGAAAACTTTTAGTAATTTTTATGCAATTATTCTGTTAAAAAGCTTGGCGGACAAGACCAACACCTCCTAGATACAGAAAGCCTACATCACCAAGTTTTGACGTCATCATTTGGCCTACATTTAAAAGTTTGATTTTCACAAAATAGAACTATTAAAAATTTCTGGTGAATTTACCCATTAATGGCAATATTTTAATAATTTGATATAAAAAATATAATTTTACGATAAATGGCAGTTTTTAACCATGAAAAGTTAGATAATATGATAAGGAAATAGATCACACTGAATAATTTTGTATGAGAAAAATATTTTAATTTTAATGCTTAATATGAGATATTTTCTAATATTTGTAGCATTTACCAGAAATTTTTAATAGTTTCATTTTGTGAAAATAAAACTTTTAAATGTAGGCCCTATGATGACGTCAAAGGTTGGTGACGCAGGAGTTGTAAGGCTTTCCACATCTAGGAGGCGTTGACAAGACTAGAACACTACAAGAAACACACTAGCATTTTCTCACCTCAATTGCAGCTAGCCTACACGGAAGCTACATATCTTAACAGAGACGGTTAGAGACTGTGCAGAGCACGCGAACAAAAATTTGCAATTATTTTTTTAAATGCACTTTAAAAGATTTCTTGTGGTTTGCAAATATTTGGTCATGTTTGCCAGTCTAAAAAGCGAATGTATCTGAATCTCATTGGTAGACCGCGGATTATATGCACTTAAAAAATAGCAAAATATGCATAAAAAAATCTTAAAATAAGCACGAAATGACTGAAAAAAATGCCCATATCAACAGAAAATAAAATGCGTTTACTTGTTAAAGTATTTTCTATCCCTTACCTTGCAATTATGACACTTTTTTTTCTCTCTTTGAAACTTGAAAACATCATGAAAGACAGAATAAAAAATAACGAAGACTGTTTATGGTTTAAAGCAGAATCAATTTTTATTCACAATCTTAGTGCTATGAAATATGAATTAAAACTGCTTTCAGTAACTTTTGTTACAATACACAACTAAGTGTTTTTCTAAATTTTCTATAGTAAGACTGTCTTTTATCATCTAAAATCATTTTATATGCTGAAAATGTTCTTTCAAGATCAACGGATGTCATTGGACAGTACTATTTATAATATTTCGCTTTGGATGGTTCTACTTTTTCCGGTAATTCACGCCCCTCACCATTAATAAAATTATTTATATTATTCACTGCCATAAATCCTGATTTTTTATTTTAAATAAAATTCAATTTCTCACTGATTTCTTCTCCTAATGACTCTGGAATCTTACAAACGCAATCCTATATTTTTACAACTTGACTTATTACACAACTCAGCAGCAGATTTTGAGATTCTAATTTTGTGATGGCGGATGTTAAGAAGGAAAAATGTGTTTCGATTATCGGTAGACTTTTTCGGATGGACTTATCGCTAAGCATTTCTTTCGCAATGAAAACAGAAGAAGAATTGGCGCTGTCTAAAGTATTAACTACATCTTTAAAGGAGTCAAAATTTTCAGAATAAAATACAGCGGCACTTAAGCAAGTGCCCTATCTTGTCAATACAGACTGTGGTGGAAGTGCGAGGTTGGGATACATTTCTCTGTATATTTTAGTGCGGAAAGGCGCTTTTAAGAATATATTCTTAACGCAGGATAGCACTTTATTCACAGGGACGTATATTTCTCTTACTTTTTCTGCTACTCTGTGAAGCCCGTAGGCTATTCAAGTAATATGTATCATATTTGGGAAAAAAACTTCAACTGATGGTGCTTCTTTTATCATATAAAGTGCTGCATCCGTAACGAATACTAACACGTTATCAGTGATATCTTTTTAAGACCACAATAATTTCCAGTGCTGCGCCGACCATGACCAGCATCTGTGTGCAAAACAAATGAAGCGTCTCTCAGAATTTACTACCTGTCCATCTACCTTACCCCCCCCCCAAAAAAAATAACTTTATTTTTAATACTGTTTGGTCGTAAAAAGTGCAAATATGTGTTGGATGCTAAAGAAAAGTAAATCGCTTAACCAAAAAGAAAAGTTAATAACCTACCCCTTTAACCAATATATTTAATTCGCAGCAGGGCCCGAAAAAAGTCTCTACGACTACTACAAATGCTGCGAGACCATCCCAAATAGCCTCGATGTTCAAAAGCTCTCGCGGAAACTTTAACTACGAGTATTTAAAACTTATTACTTTGAGCATTTCTACCAATCTCAGATGCACTTTAAAGTTACATATAAAAATGCAGGATTCTTACTGAAAAGTGAAGGGACTGTTTTCTGCTTGCTCTTTTTATTTTCTGGTTTCATTACTGATTTATTTTGTGAAAGTTAAGCGAAAAAACTGCAATCACTATTTACCGTTATTACGAAAATTTAAGATTTTGCCTTGATTTTTAAAGCTACTTGCTGCCAACTTATAAAAGCTCACAGCATTTTTTGCTCCAGCTTTAAAACCTTATTCCGAGCCCTGTTTCGCAATATACTACAGTGATCTTTCACTTTTTCGACTTTCAGGGGACCGTAGAAAGAAGTCGTGTCAGTGAGAGATCGTCTTATTATAAAATTTAAAATTTTAAATGTATTAATTATTTTACTTATATTAAAAAACAGTAAATTTACATAAACATTGACGATGGATATATTTGTTTTAATTCTAAAAGTGCAGAAAAAACAAAATTCGATATAATGCCCTTTCTTACTGCGAGCATCCAGGGGTAGTTACGTGAACTCGGTTGTGTTGTATCGTTAACGGAAACAGCGATGACAACCGCCACTCTTTCATTTTATACGTAATTTAAATCATTACGGTATAGTAGGTACGAAGAAACGTTGGGTTGATTCCGATCAAAGTAAATTATTGAAATATTCCCAATTCTAACTTCCACCATCAAAGATTCCATTTTAATAAGAGGTGCTGACTTAGGATTGCGTTACAGATTTCCTAACCTAAGGGGCGCCCCTGAATATCTGGCGCCTGTGTGTGCCGCACATGGGCGGCGCGCCCCTGATAATTTCAATGAATCATTAACGAATCTTGCTATGCTAGAAAAGATAACTTTTTATAGTACTAGGCAAGAAATGAGATATGGACGTGATGGGACAATGTCTCGTAGCTTTCCACAAACTAAATGTGTATGTAACGGCCACTTTTATCTGTCATTTCATCAGCGCTAATCCATATGCAGCTTGTTCCAATATCTTGGCAAATTTCGTCGAGTACTTTTATCAAGGGCATCCAGGTAATTTTTGCTCATTTTTGATCCTTCTAGAATATTCTGATTAGTGCAATATTTCTTTAACTTTATTCTTCTTTAATTTCTTTACTACTTGATAGCAGTATGGGGAAAGATAGCTTTCTTCAGCCCCCGAAAGAGGTGTATAATAATACTGGGAACAATAACGCGTGGGGGAAGGAAAACGAAAAATTTGGGGCTATTTTCCTTGGAACCTGAGGTTGTATAAATTTTTCAAAGCGTGGGACTTAAAAAAGAGTTAAAGAAAAAATACTGAAAGGGAGGTAAAAGACAGTTACAAATTCAAAGCGAAAGAGATTGAAATTAGGGATGGATGCGAGACCACGAGACGAGACGAGACTTCTAGCGGTCTCGCACTTTGACGAGAAGGAGACCTCCGGGTACGAGACGAGACCACGAGGCGAAACCACGGAGGGCGAGACGAGACCACGGGGTGAGAGACGAGACCACGAGACGATACCACGGGTCAAGTACCGCGCGAGACCACGAGACCAGTTTCGTGGTCTCGCATTAAAATAGGCAAAGATAGTTTTGGTCGGTTTTTAAAAATCTTTTTAAAAGCGGCAAGTCCGTATTTTGCAAAAAACTGCGCCCCACAGATATTACTACAGGTTAATAATTAGCTTACAGCATGAGGTGTACAGAAGATTACTTTTGTAGTATTTTCATATTTTGAAATATTTGTGAAATTATATGTTTACATCTGATTAGTCAGAAACAAAATAGTATGGCTATAGGTGTGGGGACATGGGCGTCGGCAAGGGGGGTCAAACGGGTCACTTGACCCCCCCCCCTAGAAAATGTGACCTTTTTTTAAAAAAAAATTAGGCATCATATACAAAAAAAAGGTCACTTGCCCCTTTTCCGGAAGTAAAGTAATTTATGTATTTTAACATACTGCAATAACTCGCTGTAAAATTTCTGTGGAAAGAAAAAGATTTTCCTAATTGCAAGCATGTTTCAACCAAGGACGAATTAAAGGGGAGAGACGTAAGAGGCGACCGCCCTCTCGTTAAAAAAAAATCAATTTAAAAAACCGTATTTTACTTCCATAAAATGGATGTGTTTGCGTATGTGAATCTTGCAACTAACCTCCGCCCACGCCCCTCCCACACATTCAAACAATATTGCATTAATCTGTCGTAGATTTCAACACATGCGTGGCATCTTTACAGAAAATCAGAATATTTTCATACTTTATCTTATAATCTTATTTGTTCTAACATCAATATTTAAGCTACATTTTTCGCCTGAATTTTACTTTGTCATTTCAAGTTTCTTATCAGTTAATTTGACCCACATAGTTCTATAGTTTTATTTTTACATTCCATAATTTGCTTGTCAAAAGTATTTAAAGAACTACGTTTTTATTTTCTTTCTATTGATTACCAACAAACTAGATTCTGCCCACGACTTCTTCCGTGTCGGCTTTAGAATTAGGTCCAGAGAGAAATGAAGCATGTGTGAATAACAAAAAAAAAAAAAATAGGTTGATGACACTAGCACTATACAGAGCTGCCAAGTCTCCGGCTTTTTTCGGGAGATTTCCCACCACAAATTTATACTTACAAATTTATACTTAAAATAAGTCCAAATATTTAATCCAAAAAAAAACTGCCTAAAAATTGTGGTGGGAAATCTCCCGGAAAAAGCCGGAGACTTGGCAGCTCTGGCACTATAGATCAAAATGACCGTAAAAAATCTTCTCGTTTCTGTAGTTACAGAGATCAGAGATATCCATATAGCGTAATGTATTAGAATTTTTTTAGTGTCCTGGTAAAAGAACTATTTATGCTACATGCATGAAAGGTATCCTATAATACTCAGGAGTAGTGTAGCTTTCGATTATACTCCAGTTCAACTTAACCTGACAGTGCGTGGAAAGGTACGAGTGCCTTATTGCGCCGTTTGTCAAGTATTCATGTGCGCTTTTTGGTCTTCCTCCCTTGTACTCTTTGACTAATTGCCCTATTTGGCGATCTATCGCCCGTCCTTCGTACAAAGGCTGCTACAGATAGCTGTAGTACGTACACGTGTGGGAGTATTTAGGGGTGATAAGAAAGGAAGGACATTCCTTCAATTCAATCACCCCTTCTTGACCTTCCCCTGAAAGGTACGCGGAGGTCAGAATTGATCTGAGAAATCTCTTTTTTTTTCTTTTCAAAGCAAAAATGTGACTGGGATGCGTGTGCTTACAGATTAATATACATATTCTTTTTTAAATGTAAAATAGTTTAAACAATTGCTATTTTTTTCGGCGTTTTCTATTGCAGTGCAAGTCCAGTCAAAAATGAAAGTGAGAAAGAAAAACAAAGAACGTAAGAAAATCCTCTAATTTAAATAACTGGATTGTGAAACTCGTAATGCTTTTTCCTTTCTTTCCCCGAATGTGGCAATATTGAAACAGGCATCGATGTCCCAGTAAAATATGCTTCTTGAGACAAATAAGGCGTTCAAAGCACTGTATTGTGCCGAGAAAAGAAAAATTAAAAGGAATTGAGAATGGTCGACCCTACCGCTATTTCACTTAAGATGAAAGGCAGTATTCTGGTAACTAAATTACGTGCATCATAAATTAGACTTTAAAACACATATGGGCAACCTCCGGCCCGCGGGCGGAAGGGGCGGGCTTTTGATCCGGCCAGCGGATCAGAAACCCAGTCGAACACTCGCTCTCATCGTTATAAAAACACAACGGTATTTTTTTTTTAATTCTTTGCCAGTGTTCTTTCTCAAACCAGATCTTTACATACAAACTGACTGCATTCAAAGACAGCAGGATGAGAAACAACGCTGGGCACTGAATAAAATCTTCATCGTAGTATCTTTGCAAACGATGGGAGTGAACAGGTTAATCCTGATACCCCTTCTCATCACTTTACATATACAACTCAGGGGCCGATCCAGGAATTTTTTCTAGGGTACCATTTTTGTGAATTTTTATGCCAATTTTTAATAAGTCACTTTTTTGGTTAAAATAATTGATAAAACAGATTAAAATACAAGGTAAAATGCGAATGAAGGGCCATTTCAATTGATTGTGTTGTGAAAGGGCTGCAAAACGGACCCAGTTTTCGTCTGCACCGACCCCTACACTGCTTGAACTTTTTTGTTCCTTTCAAAGATGGTCACAGGGATCTTACATTTTTCAAAGCCCCGAGTTTAAAGTTACCCCCAAAGTTAAAATTAACCGCGAGGAGACGTCACTGCCGGCAACGGGGGGATGGAAGTCACTGAAAGATGACAATTTTAAAAGAAGAATTATCTTCTGTAAAATGACTACGAAGGATGGGTGGGGAGGGGTAAAGAAAAGGGCCCGATTAACGCACGGGCCAACTGGGTCACGGCCCTTTTTGTTTTTTAGTTTTAATCTTTTAATTAAAAAAATTACAAATATTCCATAAAATATTATTTCATGTAAATTCAGTTTAGTTTTTTGTCTTATGAACATAGTAAAACAAGCAATGAATATGTTTTAGTCCTGATTTATATGTTTATTTAATATAATGTAAGGCATCAAAATTAAAAAAAAAATTGTAATAATTAAAAGAAAGGGATAGGGCCCGAATGCAGAGCCTTATTATCGCATTGGCAAATCGGGACTCTGCCCAGGGCCCCCGGTTCGAAAGGGGCCCAAATTTCAAATATTGTTATGAAATATTCTTTTTTATGTCAAAATTTTATGAAAAAGAAAACAAATTTCATAGATGGGGGCCCCCAAATTCATCAATGCCCGGGACCCCTGTTGGTCATAATTGGGCCCTTCGGAACTTCTAAGTGGTGTTCCAGCCTTATGCGGTTGGAACCAGGGCCCGATTAACCTCTGAAGTGAGGGGAAGCTCAGTCTCATTTCGGGCCCCCCATCCCCTTTTTGCTTGGGAAAAGTAAAGTTTTAATGGTTTTCTTTCATAAAAATATTATATTCGTGGAAAAGAAATTTCATTGATTTAATTAGCTCTAATGATTTCCTTTGATAAAAGCATTTTATTCATTAATTTGAAATTTTCCTTTGATAAAAATATTTTATTCATTAATCTTCATAATAGTTTAGTTCATTGTAACGAGATTTTACAGTATTTTTGAAATTATTTTAAACATTAACAAATAACTAAAAACATTACCTTACTGAAACATTAACTTATTAATATAGGCCAATTTTTCATTAGACGTGACTTTTTTCAGGAATTCTTTTTTTTTTATGACATCATAAAAATCACAGTTGAGAATTAATCTTGACATTTAGATGTTTAACATTACATATTAAAAGTCTACCCCTTTCTGCCGGCCAAATATTCCCCATAATAGAAAAAAACTCTCAACTGCAGCAGATGTCCCAGGCAAAGACATCACAAACAACCACTTTAGAAATGTTGCGACATGAAGTATCAAGACTTCTGAAAAGTCCCCCTTCTCTTCATTAAAAATGTTTACAATAACTTAAAAGATCATTTAAAAACAAAATTTTGAATTTTTATCGCAGTTTTTCAGTCATTTTCGGGACCCCCTTCAAGTTCTGAGGGGAAGCTCAGGCTTCCCGAGCCTTTTCAGTAATCAGGCCCTGGTTGGAATGTTATATAATCATCCGATACAGGAGCAGTAGCCATTATTACCGACGTGCGAAAGCGGAGATAAGGAAGAAAAGAAGTAAAGAACGGAGAATGTGTAATGGATTTTCCCGTTCTGGCGTGGGGGAGGGTTGCTATGATCTTCGCTCCTTAAAAATTCCGCCAAAACTTGCTTTGACACTATTGGATAGCAAAGCGTTGACACAATAAACACATTTTCATTTATATAAAGGCAATATATTAAATTATTGAGCACGCTTTCATTATATAAACATGTTTTTTTCCCCCTTTACAGACGAATTTAACATAAAAAGTAATACATATACGGACGAACTATATTGTAAGGTCGGAAGAACACAAGGCATAGCCTTCCACGCACTGTCAGGTTAAGCTGAACTGGAGTATAGTGAAAAAAAGTTTTAGAATCGGTTCAGTAGTTAAAGAGATGCCCATAGAGCGTAATGTATTAGAGTCATTTTGAGTGTTTCTGCAAAAGAACGATATAGGTATACCCATGAAAGTTAGACTATAATACTCAAGAATAGTGTAGCTTTTTATCAGTGAAAAAAGTTTTAGAATCGGTTCAGTAATTACAGAGATGCCCGAAGAACGTACTGTAATCCTTATGAGAGTCCCTGTAAAAGAACTATTTACGAAAAGTGCATGAAAGATAGCCTATAATACTCAGGAATAGTGTAGTATCAGTGAAAAAAGTTTTAGAATCGGTTAAGTAGTTACAAAGATGCCCATAGAGCGTAATGTATTAGAATTATTTTGAATGTCTCTGTAAAAGAACTATTTATGCTATATGCATGAAAGGTTGACTATATGTTAATTCAGGGTATAAGCTATCTTCATTCCAAATTTTATCCAAATCCATTCAGCCGTTTTTGCATGATTGAGTTACAAACATCCAAACACACAACCATACACATTTATAATATTAGTAGGATTTGAAAATTTATGAACTTCAAGAAACACGTTTGACTTAATTCTTTCTTATGCGTTCTATTTTGGCGTAAAACTGTCGTAATTTCCATGCCATTTCATGTGTTTCAAATGCTCGCGATTCTGCAAACAGCATTTATGCTTTATTTCAAAAGCATTGGTCAATGTATTAACGACATTAACAATTCTGCTGGACACAACATTCTCCATTCTAGTAGATGAGACTGGCGATATTGCTGAGAAAGAACAATTATTCCTTTGTGTATATATTTTGACAGATCAGCACTGCTGATAATTGCAGAATTTCTAGGCTACAAGAATTTTATGGGAAAGCGCTTGCACATTCCGTTACAGAAAAATGTTCCCATATCGGATCGAATATGAAAAAACTAATAGAGCAACACTTTAACAAATAACAGTACAATTACTAGAAACTTTCTGTAAAATTTTACGTAAATTCCTCACTTATATTTAAATACGGGATAATTTTTGTATAGGAAGGACCAGCGTCTCGCTGGTACAAAATTTCTAGTGGAATTTACAGGAATAAAATTCCGTAAATATACGGAAATAGTAATGACGTCCCAGTAGCCAGTACATTTTCAGCGTTTTCACGATTTTATTTTTTTATTTTTTTTTATTTTTACAGTGAAGGTTATGACGCATGTTCTGTGATGGTAACAAAAGAGGGTGGCGTGCAAGCAATCATCAAACGTATCTACCTAACAACTGCATATCTTGACTGTGCATCACGCAAATTAAACTTTCAAACTACAACCTTTAAATTCCTTACATCATTTGACCGATATTTTTTTAAACCCTTTTTGTACAATTGTAATCTTATTTGCTTTAAAATTAACTTCTACATTTTTTACTTTAATATAACAGTTTTATTCTTCGCCTGAATCATCATTTTATCATTTCACGTTTCAATTAGTTTATTTAACTAGTATTCAATGAACGTTCTCTGATGTGAACACCCCGGTATTAGAAACACATTCCGACGTTCCCAGCAAAACCCTGTAGATTAACATAAGATGAACTCTTTGCATTCTGAACACCCTCTAATTTGAGCATCTCAGTATTATGAACGCTACTTTTGGTCCCCATTGAACTTGTAGTTCTCTATAAAAAGGTTTATTTTATTTTTAATCGAAATTCGGGGAATTCCCCTAGAGTGCAAATTCGGAGAGAGGTACGCTGCACGAGCATACACAATGCAAGTACTGTATTGTACTGTTTATTAAGTCAAAGGTGCTCGAGGGCTGTTTGACTGAGGAGCGGTGCTTTGGGTGGAGGATTTTTTAAGAGGTTCTTACGCTTATTCAACTTCTGGAGAAAACCGCTTAAAACGTAACCGTTAGACCTGTGGTCGCGCGATTTTCCCGAATCCGGGACCTTCACAGCCATCTACCATGCTCAGTGTCTATATCCACTCGGCCATACTGGGGCCCATGCATAACGCAAGAACATTACTTTTTTCCGTATAATGTACCGATTACCGAATATGTTTTAAAGTAATGCAGTACACGCTTAACTCAAAGGAGCGAAAATAACGATCAAAGAGGGAGTGAAAGAAAAAATTGTCGGGTTTCGACCTTTTTACATCGAAACCCACAGTATTAACGCATAAATGCTCTTTAAGTACTCCTTTTCTCCGATATCCCCACCCGGCTTTCTGTTTGCCAAAATACTAATATAATAACGTAATTAATAATATAATAACATAAGAAAGTTTTTTAAGTAAGCCAGGCGAAAATTTTTCTCCGCTCAGTGATCGGAAAACGCTCCTAAAGGAAAAATGCACTTTCAAGTACGGGAAGGATAGAAAATTCGCTCCGACTGATCGAATTTCGCTCGTATGAATTAAGTGTGCATAACATTGTGTAATTTACTCACTCTAACATATAATGTATCGAATTTGCTTCACATTGTTTTTTGTCCTGCTCTGCTTCCCACTTCTTCATGGAAGTGCTAGTGGATTAACTGATAGATTAACTGATGTCACTTTTTTTGCTTGGGGGGGAGATGTGGTGTCCTGTTACTTGTAAGAAACAAATGGATTAAAAGTTTTCAAGAAATGTAGTATAATTATATAATTTTGTTGTTTTGTTTTATAAATTTTTTTTAAATAAAATAAAGAGCTACCAATGGTCGACAGAATAAGACACTGGACACTGGTAGATGGCTTAAGTGGAAAAGTCCAGGGACTCTACCACGATAGTATCGGAAAGCTTTCTGTACCGACTAAATTAAACCTTCCCGACTCATGACGTCACAATCCGAGAAGTATCCGATGTGTCTTATTCCGAAAGTGTCGGAAACGTTCCGATGTCGTATTTACTATCGGAAATAATGCTTTTTTTTCTGACATGTCAGATGAAGGCGAAAACTTGCATTCCGATAACGAAGTGTAAAATATGGATGGGTGTTTTATTGTGTGTATTATGGAGTGTTAAGCACTCCCACAAAAGAAACCCTTTCCCTGGCAAGGCTGACTCACACTCCCTGTTAAAAAGCACACCCCTTCCTTGATTGATTTCTCCCTAACCCTCGAAAATCCTGAAGACAATGCATTTGTTTAAGGAAAAGGAGAGAAATCCGTGCATTTTGATTGGTTGATCGGTCCCAGTGTCGAGACTGACCTAGCAAATACAAAAATACTCGCTTATTTTATTCGACACTCATCGTGCTAGCACCAAGTGGAGGATCTCGGCTATTTATCCGAAGTGGACTATCCGTGTGGTGTTGTCACTATATTATCCCTTTTCTTAAATTTTCTTTTTGTCAGTGATTAATTTAATTAACCTCTACCCAGGACGTTTTGGTAATTTAGGATCTTTCCAGTTAAATTTTAAATAACTACTAAGTAATTTCTTACCTTTGGAGGGCTGTTAATTATTTGTTTTGTTTTGGCAGTGTAATGTTTTCTGTCATTTGTTTATTTATTTATTTATTGTTTAAATTTTCTTTTCACCGGCCGTTTTCAGACTTCAGGAAATTTAAAATTAATATTTACTTTTAATTGCCGTTCTGTGGTTAATCTGGGGTTTAAAATGTAGTGACACCTGATTGCCCCATCGACTGAGACGTTGTAATAGTATGTTCGATACCCACCTACTATCTTTACCTGGAGTGTGAGACCCTGAGCGTCAGTAGGAATTGGGAGCGTGGAATCGCCTTTCCGGCACATGTGCTGACGGAGACTTCGTGATGCCATCCGACTGGCTACCCCTCTAAAGGTCCTCCGGCGTGCCTGAAAATGGTGAGGCACAATTTTTTCCATCTTATTTTACACATCGGCAAGAGTCCCCAGCCGTCATTTTCAACCACAAGGGACTGATTTTTTGGGCGTAACACAGGTGTGAAAGAACAAGATCTGGCCTATGACAACCGTCAGAAGCTACGGTGTGCGTAGCTGTCGTTGGCGTACCACTGCACCATTTCCCACCCTTCATTATTTTTTTTTCTTTAAATGTACCCCTTTGTTAGTTTTGTATTCTTTTCTTTACTTTGTCAGTGCAACTAAACTTGTGACCATCGATCATATTGTTAAAGTTCATAAAATACGGGATTGAGCATAAGCTTGCTGAAATGTACTAAAATTTAATGTGTCAATTTATTTTCATTGGTAACAATTAACTAAATTTCATAGCATTTGATTTGGAGCAAAGCATGATTTTCTTTTATATTTAAATTTATTGTTTACAACCATGGGTACCCAGGGTCTTAATTTTTTTTTAACCAAAATATGTGAGTATTTTTTGACTGACCTGATTAATTGTGCAGTACTGAAGCTTGTACTAATTTTATCTAAATTTTATGGCATCTGATTTAAGTCAGCTAAGTGTTGTGTCATTGCAGCCTAGATAAGAATGTTAATTTTTATTTCAACGGTTAATTGATTTTTGCTGCTGTTGACTTGCTATAAAAATTGGAGAAATATTTTTTTGTACTGCATATTATGTTTAATTACTATATTTTGTTCTAATATGTTAATTGGTTAAATAAATGTGTTTCAATCCCATCTTTTAGCTCTCTTTTCTTTGACAACTCACACACAAGGGCTGTAAGCGAAATCCTGGGTTATCTTTCAAATGATTAACACAACGCATAACTGCTCTTTTCGTACTGTGAAATTAAATAGTAGTGTTCCGCATCGGAACACTACAAATGGTGCCGTGAAGGCCCTTGCCCTTTTACCCTTGTGTGTGTTGTCGAGGTAAGGCGAACTACATTTTGATATTCATAATTGTGCTTTTCCATATCTTTCAAAATTTTGCAGTGAGTGTTTAAATATTTTTGTAAGTCATGCCTAATTCGGGCGGTAACAGTGGCAATGCAACTGCTGTTAGTTTTCCAAATCCTTCTTTCATTACTAATTTAAAGTTGCCTAATTTAAATGGCAAAAATGTAACAACTTTTTTTGACTATTTGGTGCCGATTGCACCGTTAGTATCTTGGACTGATGCGGAGGCCATCGCAGTGGCGAAATTAAAATTAGAGGGCTCTGCTCTACAATTTTACACCTCTACCTTAAGGCTGTTTAACCTGACAAGCGAAAGTCGAATCGGGGACTCGGGGAAAAGCGTGAAATATGGGTGGTTTGGGGGTCCAAGCATACATGTCGCGCCATCATTATTCATGTAATGGACACAATTGTTAGCTGTATTTTTTAGAATTTCTCTGAAAAATTTTAGAAATATAATTATAACTTTAAAATTGAAACGATAAAATGGACTTTTCTTGATGTAAAATATTGTAGTAAGTATTAGAGATCAGCGCGAGTTGATTTTTTCAAATGAAATTTGATTGAAACGCGGTAAAACTGCTGAAATTCTTTGAATTTCCGTCTGAAATATCATCTTCATTTATTTACTTATTTTTTAAATTAAATTGCTCCTATAAACTTAATGTTCATAAAGCATCGTAAAGTAGTTTCAGAAGAACCATTATAAATTTTTCAGTAGCTTTTCTACTGTCATTTTATTTTAAATCTTGATCAGAAGTCATGTTCATTAGGGTTCATAAACAATTACGAGTTTCAATTATAAAATTTGTAAAAAGCAAAATGCAGTACATTTTTGGCCCCAAAACATTCTTAAATACATCTATAAATTTATACTTCAAAGTTACTTTTGAAAGAAAATTTTTCCGTCACCCAATTTTGAATTTGAGTTTAAAAAACAATATTTTTTCCTTCTTTCTTTTTATGAAAACTGACTGGTTATTCAGATTTTAAATTTGCAGTAGTCCACAGTACAGTTCCCAAAGAAATATTCTGTTACAAAGAAATATTCTGAAAAATTTCATTGTTCTAGGAATGTAAGTTTATTTTTTATCTGTAGTGAAAGTTAACCAAAAAGCAGAGTTCTCCGAAAAAGTGGCATGTTTAATAATTTTTTTCAAAAAATTAAGTACTTTTTCAAATTTGAAATTTGTTTCGGTTCACAGTATGGTTTCTGAAGAAACAGTCTAAAAATTTTCATAGTTCTAGCATCCTAAGTTCATTTCTGATCTTAAGAGAAAGTCTATCAAAAACGTTTTCCTCTGAAAAAGTGCCAAGTTTCACTATTTAAAAAAATTAAATTGTTTTTCAAAATTTATCTCAATGTCAGTTCTCAATCTAGTTTCTGAGGAAACATTCTAAAAATTCTAATAATTATATCATCGTAAATTTATTTCTAATCTTGGTCGAAATTCGAGAAAATAGCGTTTTCTCTGAAAAAGTGTGAAGTTTAATAATATCTTTTAAAAAATTAAATAACTTTTCAAATTTTATCGCAATGTCAGTTCTTATTCTAGTTTTAGAAGAAACATTCTGAAAATTCTCGAAGTTATGTGATTATAAGTTTACTCCCTACACTGCAAAAAATAATCTTAAAAATACAGAACTATTCTGTCATTTTTCAACAGAAAAAAAATGTTAACAGAATTTTACCATGCTTTCCACGTAAACTTGCATAATTTTATGTTATAAAACGGGTTTTGGAATAACTTTGTATTTTAACGACGTTTATCTGTAGCTGTGGCAGCCGGTCCGGTGCGGCGACCTAAACACAAACAGCCATTTACGACGTGAATATGAAACGCTTGAGGATCCGTAAAGAATTGAAGGTGATTTTAAAGGTAATGTTTTTTAATTTTTACTTATATTTTCTGAAATCTTTCTGCTAAGAAATATTACTTTTTCAAAAAAACTCATGCTTTAAAACATAACGACGTGTATTTTAAAGCCGTTAAGCCTAATGTTTACACGTAACCTATTTCTCTTATAAAACAATTAGTAAAACCTGGATAAATTTAATTTTCTCGGTTTCTAATCATTACTCTCATTTTATTGAAGTATTGTACAGAAACAGTTAAATAGATATTAGACTTATGAAGTTTAAGAACGGCACTGTTCAACAAAACCACTGTCGTTGGTTTATTTGTGAAATGCATTGTTTACGATTGCAAAGTTAAAATAATTTGTGATTATATTCAATTCCTGCTACTCTAGTCATATTTTTTATATATACCTGTAAAAAACAAACAGAAAAACACTAATTTTCAATTTTAAAATTAAAGTAATGATACGATTTGAGATTCATACGCCACCGGGATTAAAAATTAGCTCATAAACTGCCAGAGAAATCTCATGGCAAGTTTAGTTTTTCTTTAAAAACCTGAAAAATAGAGCTTTAAGTTGGAACATTTTATATTTTCCCACTTATATTTTCTGTTTTCTAGCATTCATCACTGAATAATAATAACAATAAAAAGCTTTAACGAGTTTTGCTTTTATTATAAGCTTAGTACTTTTATTTAAGACAAATATTCCATTGTTGGGATAAATTCCGTAAGCGGGGGCAGTGTAGAGCTAAGTGTTTTGGTTATGTTCAATTTGTTTTATATTGCATTTGAAATATGTTTAGAAATGTTTTAAGAAGGTCCTTAGATAAATGTATTGTAGTTTTGGTTTTATATTTTCTTATATATAGACGTTGAAGACAAAAATAATGTTGCCAATTAAACCTGCCTCCGCTTACGGAATTATTCCCCCATTGTTTCTGCTTAATATTGCTCGGTTTTACTCGTATTAATACTGTTTAGTAAATGGAGTTGTTTACCATTAACTTTGTGTACAGACAATCAGTATAACCTTGTTTTACTAACAAAAGTTGTCCCCAATTTCATAGGTGCACTATGAAAAGTTCTACAGACCTTTTACAAGTCAGGGGTTGATCCAGGAATTTTTTTCCAGTAAAATACATTTTGTTAAAATAATTGATAAAACAGGTTAAGTGACAGTGAAGTGCTGTTATAATTTATTGCATTTTTATAAAGGGCCATATTAATCGTTTGCAATTTTGTGATGAGGCTGCAATACAAACCCAATTATCGTATGCATTGAACCCTGCAATTGGTGTATTGATATCAAGAGATGTATTACCTATGTAATTAAATTTGAAATTTTGAAAAAAAAAACCATTTAAGTTTTTCAGTTGGGATTTTTTGGGTTGAACAAAATCCTGTCAATCGATAAAGTGTTTTTGGTACTTACGTATTACCCCGCGGTCCGCCAAGACGAGCAATTTTTTTTCGCCAAGAGAAATGCCGGGTATGAAATTATCAATGGTTTTGAATACGATTGGCAACTCATTTGATGGAAAAATAGTTTGGCAGGATAATACGTTAGTACCGTGTTTTTTTAAAAACTCATTTCACCCTTGAAATAATTTTTGACTTTTTATATGCATAATTTAATATGGAACTGTGTTTGATTTAATGAATTAACATTATTTATGCTAGAAGCATTGCTGCCAACATGTAAGGTTTAATGTAAGAAATTGATTACATTGTAAAATTATTATAAATCTAATTGGCATTGTTGTAAGATTTTTAGAAAGAAGTGTTTTTATTCAACAAAATTTTTAAAAACATAATTTTTTAAACTTTGGTACCTCAGTCACTAATGTTCAGCTAAATTATGCTGGTAAATTTATTAAATTGAAAACCGTATGAGATAAAGATATGATTGATTTTTTGCTTATACAGCAGAAACTCCATTTTCTCTCTAACTTGTCATAGATACCACCATTTATTAATAGTTTAAATGCTGTAAAATGTGTAAATTTAACTAATGTTCTTTATAAATGTATGCTTTTGATGCACAGAAATCTAAGTAATAATAAGAATGAAACTGTGTTTGTGGGTTTAGACCATATACAAATCCACAAAAACGGACCAATCAGCCTGAAATTTTGCACAGATGTGTAAACTAATATAGAGTAAATGATAGTCGACTTTAAAACTTTGAAAGTCCACCCGTTCCCAGAGTTTGAGATTTTTTTTATGATTTCCACATAGAAAGCTTTCCGTAATTGTGACCCCCATTCCCATAGTGAAAAACGTGTGAAATGAGCATCGTGGTTGTCATGTGTTGCAATTTTGTCGAATAAAATGTTTTCAATTCTTAAATAAGTAAAAATAAAAGAATAATAATGGTTTTTTTGTTAGTTTATTTTTGTAAAGTTATTTTTTTAATTATAATATCATGTGCATGGGAAATCAGAGCAGGAATGACATGTTTTGTATGCAAAATAATAAGAATTGAAGATTTCCGAGGCTATTATGTAAAATTTGTTAGTTTGGCAAAAGATAAAATGGCTGATATGCCAATTTTGAGAAAGTAAGTTCTAGTGGTTTGCACAGTTTTAGGCTTGGCGCAATGTACTGAGAGCTTAAGGAAATAGCATTTTTGAAAATACGTGTATAGGTTTTAGTAGAATACAGCGTTAAATTTTAATTATCTGATCAGAAATAATGCAGTTATTAAGGGATTTCAAGCGATCTATCTTCAGAATTCTCACCAAATTCAGTAAATTGATTTAAGTTGGGGGAATTCCGCCAAATTTCAGAGAATTGAAATCGTTGCATTTAGTACATCAGAGTTAATGATAAAACTCGTTATAGTTTATAATTTTTAAAATGCTGCTACTTTTCAAATGAATGCCTGCTTTACTTTATGGTGATCGAACCATATAAGTGACAGATATATCTCATTTTGATTGCTATTAAGTCGATGCTTCGAATGATTCCCTGAAAAAAATCTTGCAAAATGGTGTATGTTGGCACTTTGGCGAGCCTTAGATTTGAAATTGGATATTATATGAGACTGATATATATAACCCTGGTTGCATGTCCCCACTTGCTAGCGGGGTGTATCATATATATTTTCCTCTCACATTTGAACACTCTCATAAATAATAACAATCTGTCTTATGACAAATTTAGGTATGTTGATCATTTATGACATTCTTTTACAGATGTTGATATAAATTTGTATTTCCATTAATCAGCTTATAAAAATCATAACTGATTTTCATACTATGAAAAAATATTTCTAAATAACTTGCTTTGATTTTTATTTAATAAAATTGATATTTATAATTAACTGTATTGTAAGGATAAACATTTAATCTTTAGTTGATTTTTATTGTGTTCTATAAGATTTTCAATAACGGAATGTTGGTAGGTATGTAGGAGGAAGAAACAAATAATTTTGATTGTTGTAATGCTTTAGACACTTAATAATTATTTTTTTCTTGTGATTACCTGGAAATTCTTGAAAAATCATCCTAAGGAATTCTTTTCTTTTAAGAAACAAATATAATCCCAGAAATTGTTATTAATACCAAAATAACAGCCCCAAGTGTAAAAAATTGATCGTTTATGATATCACTGCTTGATTTGCTCTTGTGCAACACCTTTAAATTTTTTGTGGCTTACTGTCTGCAAGTGATTTTTATACCTGTGTTTTAACATGCATAGGGGGAAGTGTCCTGCGATTTGATGGCTCAATCAGATAAAGCTTCTTTCTAGTAATGCAACGTCAACTGTAATTGACACAGGACATCTCTACACTGGTGAATTTGGTAGGCCGAATACTGAACAGATATTTGGCCATATTCAGCTAAATAATTTCAGAACGAAGAGAAAAAAGGTATTTTTAACAGATTTTTAAATGTATTTACAAATAATATTGCTTAGTTATACTTTAATATGTTAATTTCATATTATAAAATATCCCAAGTCATTGAATTTTAAGATGAGTGAAAAATAATCTAATATATTTAATAATATCACAGAAATGCAGACTTTTCTACTGGGTAACACTACTTGACATGGTTTTCTACTTTTCTTTATCGGGTGGGGTGGGGATAGGAGGATTTTTTTCTGATCCTCAATTAGAAACATAATTTCGAAAAACTGCTAAATATGTTTTGTAAAACTCAAAGCATGATGCGATTAAGAATAGTTACCAGATTAATTACATTTATCATAGCATATTTATTAAATTATTAATATTGCAAAATATAAGTATGCTGCTATTAGTGTTTAACTTTGTAAAAGGTATTTTTTCATGACCAAGTTTTTTAGTTTTACATATAATATACTGTTGTGTGTTTTACCTATGAATAATATAAAATGAATTTTAATTAATCTTTATTTAGTATTTAATTACAAATTTGAAAAGTGATATTTTATTTACAATTAAAATGACAATTAAGGAGAGTATTGATTATATGTGCATTTTATGCTGAAAGCTTTATATTAGCTTATCCATAGTATGATCCAAAAATTCCGGGACTGTGGTTATTCCTGATGATGTGGCGAAAGCAAGTACCTAAAGTTAAATTGCTTGGAAAGGATTCTCCCAACCTACCCCTACCTGACTGAGTTGATTTATCCCATGTCATGCGGACGAACAGCACTCACAGCTGTTACCTTCCGAAGTCAGTTGTCTTAGCTTGGTGACATAAGAAAATTGGCTTTTCTTGAGCAGTGCTGTATCATTAAATTCTGTCAACAGTTAGGTAAGATGCGAATAGAGACTTTGGAAATGCTAAGAAATGTGTATGATGAATCTACCATAACGAGATCCAAGGTTTATGAATGGCATCTGCATTTTAAAGAGGGCCGAGAATCGTTGGACAATGTTGGCCGACTTTCGACTTCATGGAATACAGAAAATGTTTCATTGGTGTCTTGAATGTGTTTGAAAAGATCGTCGTCAAACACTTGTTGTAATCGCAGAGTCTAGACACTTATATACAAGTTGCCAGTGCATTCCAATGGAAGATCTCAACATACACCAAGTGTCCCAGCACATTGTCCCTCGATTGTTGATTACTGAACAAAAAGAATAACTAATGACAATATTGGGCGATTTAATTGACAAAGTCTATAAGTACCCAGGTTATTCCCATTCCCCTATTCACCCGACTAGCCCTATGTGATTTTTACCTGTTCCCATTAATTAAAATATAATACAGGGATGCCGTTTTGTTTCATCAGAAGAGATGAAACGCCTTTGTGTCATCTGAAGAGATGAAAGCAGCTTTGCAAAAAACCTTATGGGAGGTTGGGGAAAATGGCTTCCAGAAATTATACGAACGTTGGCAGAAGTGTATCGTCGCCCAAGGTGACTACTTTGAAGGTGGATGTAGTACTTCGGTGATGTGAACTATTCAGGGTAAAGAATTTTACACGTTGCCCCCAAACTTTTGGATCATACCTCATATTAAGCTTTTGGTAATTTCGTATGCAGAGATCATGCTGAAGTGCTATAGCGTATATTGTAAACTTTTTTTTTTCTTCTGAATCGCTGGGTTCCAGAACCGCCTTTCTTAAATCCTTAATCATACTTGTGAACCCCTCTTTATGCCTATGTTAGACTTGTAAATGCTTTCATTATTTTGTTACATTATCTAAAAAGGAAAAATGTCAGCAAAAGACTCCGTAAGTCCCTAGAACTTATACACAGAGAATGCTGTGGCTTTTTTAATTTATATGTACCGTCAACTCCGGATATAGAGAACTTTCAGCTATAGTGAACACATTTCCTTAGTCCTGACTCACATACATTAGAAATGCACATAGCATTTTTCAGTTTTAATGAACCACGACTTCCGTTATAGTGAACTTAAAAATTTTTGGACAGTAGGGGTAATGTTGTTCTATTCCCACGAAGAGTGTCTCTTTAGTGTTCAAGTAGAGAGAAAGATTATCAAGCTCTGTTTCGAAATACAGTGGTCCTCAGTTATACCAGTTACATCGAAACGGATTGAAACTGGCTGGAATAACCGAAATCCGAAATAAACGGCGGGACCAAAGTAAAAGTAAGAGACACAAAGTATGAAATATTTAAGATAAAAAAAATTGTGAATTAAATCAAAATATATAAACTATATTATTCAATAGTTTGACATATGAACATATTTATTTAAGAATAAAGAAAAAAAAATAACTATTACAACTTCTTGGGGGGAAATCTGAGATTAAAGGCTGTTTTAAGGGTATATTGTATTTTAGCGCAAACTGAATTTAACTTAGTGGTGAAAAGAGGTAACCATTTACGTTGTTCTCCTCAAATGCTCTACATAAAATGTCTGTAGTGTTCAGCGAATCTACTCATGTGGTTCAGGTGCACACCATTGTCATCATCATCGGGTGCCTGATTCGTTCAGGGTGTCAGATTGATCATTATTTTTATTAAAATTCTATTAAGTGTATTAACAATTGTTTTGATTGAATTATTGTAACACCTCCACACAAATATGAGTCATCTTTGACTGACTGACCCTAAAAGCTAATTGCGTCGAAATTTTACCTAATCTCCAGATTACTTAACTGGATAAAGCAGCACTCACTACCGAGGTAAACGGTGGACAGTGCTGTTTGGCCATTTTGTTCTGTTCATAACAATTTTGACCAGAATAAGCGGCTCACAGGATAAACCACTAACCTAAATAAGTGGTGACCACTGTACAGGTGAATTGCCAGTGTCTAGACTAAGTTGATTATATTAAACAAGGGAGGGAGGAGGTCATAACTTTTTCAATGCTGCAATCCATCCTATCCTTTAAAAACATTCATTAACAAAAGTGAACTAAGAGTTGAAATTTCGTCTTGACTTAAGACGATTTCATTTTCCATCCTCAATGAATATATGTTAAAAGCGACAGCTCCTTTTTCCAACTGAATGGAATATACATTATTTCCATAAATGCGATTAATTGTGTTTATTTTACTTAACTAGTTCTAGACTTGTAAATTCAATCCATTATGTTTGATTTACTTAATAAACATTCAGTACTTGTATAGAATTCTATTTTCTAGTTAAGTATTGTTTTATTGTTATTGGACATCAGAACTTTGGATATAGTGAACGAACTCCAGAACATGTGAGATAACGGCTCTTTGCCTTAAATCTTCAAAATCTCGCCCTCCCTGCAGGGGTGACTTCAAATCAAATCAAATTAGTGAACAAAATTTGCTGCCCCCAGAGGCTCACTATAACCAATGACATAATCATACGGTCGGGAACCTATAGTGTCATAGAGTATAAAAATGAAATTTTTTTTTTTAATTTAGGAGTTTGCTGAGCAGGACAGTTCCAATGTCTGTGTGTTACCCATAAGTTTTCACACATGTTACAAATTTTATAAAATTAATAATTAAATATAAAATGATGCAGATAATTATATTTATTGTGTATATGTTCATTTTATAAAAGGATGTAAAGCAAGATAATATTGATACTTGATTTTTCAATGCTGAGTTATGAAAAAGGAGTTAAAGAAAAGTAGTTTACAGATGTCGCACACATAACGGTGGAATCGTCCAGCAAATTTATCAAATATATTTTAAAATGTATCTGATTTTACTTTTTCTTTTTTTCAGGAAATGTATCAATTTACTTGCAGAGAGAAGTCCTGTGTATCTGTATTGCCTTACTTATGAATGTTTAGAAAAGATAATTTGTAATGTATATACTACTTTTCTAAAATAAAATACTTTATGGCATATATAATTTGTTGAAAACTTTTACTAAGAAATTTTTTTTTCATCTTTTTGAGCATGTATCTATGTGTGTATGAGTGAACACGATAGCTCCTAAATGGTGCATTCGATTGAGCTCAAATTTGGTATGCATATTATAGACCATCGCCATGCAAACGTTATTGATTTTGGTGTATATATGACTTAAAATTTTTTACAGGGCTACAAAAAAAAATATGGCCTATGGATAGAAATTCTTCATTTCTATCTATAGGCCCAAGTGTGTTAGTGTCTGAAGTGTGCTGGTGTCTAAGTGTGCTAGTGTCTGAATGATGCATTCAATTGAGTGCTAATTGGTTATGTATGTTATAGGTTTCGATCACATGACCTGCATAGATTTTGATGTGCATAGAGCTGATAATTTGTTCATGGGCAGTGATCCATCTAGGATTTTTTCAGATGAGTAAAAATACTCCTTAACCTTTTTAGAAGTATTTTCTGTTCCAAACAAGTAATTAAAACAACGAACATGCTAAATTTTCAAACACATAATTAAATAGCATTTGACACATAAATAATAACTGATTTTATATTTAGGTACATAAATGTCAGTTCAACAAAAACTAGTACAAAAATTGATTTTTTAAATTTAAAATCAGCAAATCATAATTATTTATCAAAATATACCTAATTTTATA
This sequence comes from Cheiracanthium punctorium, assembly GCA_038373885.1. Taxonomy (NCBI): domain Eukaryota; kingdom Metazoa; phylum Arthropoda; class Arachnida; order Araneae; family Cheiracanthiidae; genus Cheiracanthium; species Cheiracanthium punctorium. The sequence goes on along the minus strand of JAWZYV010013197.1, from coordinate 1,282,065 downwards.
TGGAAAAACAATGCGTAAAAACACACATTCCGAAATTTCTAAGGTGTGAAATATTCACATCTAGAGGTGTTGTTGCGATCACTGTTCAAGGGGTTGCAAAAAAAAAAAAAAAATTCTCATACATAGCGGCCTACAGATGCAAATCATTTATAGTGCACTAGTGCCTAAATGGTGCATTTTAATAAAAGTTCATACGTCACAGTCACACAACCTGTATAGATTTTGATGTGGGTAGAGCACAGATGTTTTGTACAGTGCTGCGAAATATTCTTATACATTATGGCACAAATTCTTAAAAGTGTAGTAGCATCTAAAGAGTGCTCAATTAGGTACGCATATTATTGGTCACTGTCTTGCACACTACATAGATTTTAGTATGCGGAGAGCTTGCAGTTTTTTTTTATAGGGCTACAAAAAATTATTCTTATACATTGCGGCCTATACACTCAAATTATTTGAAGTACACTGGTGTCTGAATACTACATTTGATTGAGCTGATTATATTTATTTAAATGCTTGGTAAGGATCAAGAGTTCGCAAAGTCAGTGGAGTTATTCCAGTTTTTTTCTTAAGTATAAAATGAACTGCTGAAAGTAAGCTAATAATATTTTTCACCCTCTCTGAAAACTGTCTCAAACAAATAAAAGGTTGTATAAAGAACCTTTTATTTTGTTTGAGATTCATAGAGAGGGAAAAGAAATCCAATGTACAATTTTAGTATGACAAATTTCAGGGAACCAAGATCAGATTTGTAATTTATTAAGATTTTTTTTTATGACTTTATGATAGTAAAAATTACTTTTTCATATTTTAAGATTTTCTTTTGCAAAAAAAGCAGTCATAAGTTAAACACTTATTTTAAAACTCATTAATAAAATTCAATTTATTAATAGGAATATTGCATATTAATTCGCAAACCTTTGTGAAATAAAAAGAGGGGTTACTGAATATTTTCCCCGAAATATACTGAAATGTTACACATCTATCACCTTTTATCTGGTAACCTTTGCAAAAAAAATATGGAAAATATTTAAATATTTTTCCAAAATATGCAGAAACATTTATAAATACTGTACCCGCCTAGTGCAGAAACGTTCCTGCAATTTTAAAATACAAGAGCTGCCCCATATTTTAAGGTAAAACTTCCTATTCTTTTTTTTTTACAGTGTAGCTAATAATTTTAGTTAACTAATTTTGTAACTTTTAAGTCTAAATGTTTTGGATTTTTCCGAGAATACAAGGCGTCACTACCAATGCTAGTAGTAAAGTGTATGTGTGGTTCCAGATAATTTTGAAAACTCTGTTGCTACACATTTGGAAAAAAAAAGCAAAATAGCTACAATAGCATTCAAAATCGGATTTTTTAATGCACCATTTAATGCTCTATTTGTTTTATATTTATGCATTTTCATTTATTTTCAAGAGTTTTTCTAGAAATGACTTTCATTTAATGGTTCAATTTAACAACTTATGGCAACAATGCATTCTTGTAACTGTAGTGTTTAAAATAGAATCTGAAATGAGTTATTTTTAATTTAAGAGAACAAGATTAAAAGTATTGAGTGTAGTTTTCATTAATACAGCAAAACTTGGATAACTCGAGCGTGATCAATTCAAAATTTCAACTTTGAATTATTCAAGTTTGACTATATAAATAAAAATTATTATTATTATTATTTTTGAAAGAAGAGCGCTTTTGTGTCGCTTTCTAAAATGTGTAATTCAAAAATGAACCCTAGCAGAGCAGAGAAAATGCTCTCTGATGTTGGATAATTCCTCATTTGTTTTACACTATTATGATACCTATGCTTAAATTTTTATCCCGCAATTTAGTGCCAACTTTTTATAAATCAATTATTTAGTTGCCAGATTCTAACCAAAGAAAAAAAACCAGTAAATAAATAAAATTAGCGTGAACTAAAGGAAAATAAAAAGTGAAATTTTCAGCATTTGTTTTCTCCCCCTATATTTTTCTTTTGATCTGCTGCTGAGTTCAACAATGTTTCAATATACTGGAAATCGAATACTTTGTGTATTTCTAAAATGATAGGAAAAGTGTAAAATTCCCTCATTTTCTTTCTCCTTTTTTATCTAAGAAGAAAGACTGCAGGTTGTCAAGCTCTGCTATAGATAATTTTTTGCTTTAGAGCTCTAATGGCATGTTTATAAATGATATGTAAAAATTTTCATTACAAATACACTCATCTTCCTATCTTTCCATGGGAAAAGAATGCTTATTTCTCTTGTAGAACACTTATTTCTCTTGTAGAAGTTTGGCACATGATGCGGGTGCTGTGCTAAAGGGGGTGCCAAGATCAATTATCGCTCCTTGGGAGGGGAACCCTAATTAAGGTTTTCCCCAGGTGTCGTATACAGTAGTTGCGGCTCCGGTAAGTACTCGTGTTCTTGAAACAGCTCTCAATTATTACTCACACAGATTGTTTAATTCAGACCTTTAATATTTTAATTTACTGTTGAACTGAAGAGTTATTTGTGTCTAGTAAGATTATTTTAAAGTATGAGTATACTTATACCTCTAGGTACAGATTTTGAACACAAAAAGTTCAGATTCAGTGATTAAAAACAGAAAAATCAATTTTTATTCTTGTCAGAAATATTTCTAATTTTGTTTATCAGTAGTTTAATATACACAAAAAGTTAAGTAAATGAACTAAGCACTTTTACATGTCATCATAAGGCCACCAACAGTTATGCTGGTAACGTTACTTATTTATAAAATATGGCTGCTTTTACAGAAAGATTTTACATTCTGGGAACATTTTTCTGCCAGTTTTTCTCTTAATTTACAGAAATAGTATTTTTAGTTATTTCCTATATTACTATTATATTTCTCCAAATGTTTAAATGTTTTTATACATATATTTAAAAATTTTAATACATTTACAAAAATATAATAGTAATAATAAAATAAATAATGCCAGACTACTTACAGGTATTATATTTATTTTATGTATTACTATTATATTTTTGTAAATTTATTAATTTTTTTTAAGTATCTGTATAAAAAAATTTAAACATTTGGAGAAATATGATAGTAATATATGAAATAACTAAAAATACTATTTCTGTAAATTAATAGAAAAACTGCAGCAAAATGTTGCCAGAATGTAACATCTTTCTGTGTACAGAAAGTTTCTGTATACAGAAGAATTACTGGCAGCAAAAAGTTGCCAGAAAATTTCTGTATACAGGAATTTTCTGTATACAGAAGAATTACTGGCAGCAAAAAGTTGCCAGAAAATTTCTGTATACAGAAATTTTCTGTCGACAGTAATAAATGTTATTCAACAGAATGATTCTGTAACCCTTACAGATAGTTTCTGTATACAGAAATCAACTGTAAAACGCTGCTTGGAAACGACTTTTATATGTATACGGAAAAATTCTGTAGGGAACAGAATTTTTCTGTCATATAACATACAGCTCCTGGAAACAGAAAATTTCTGCCTACAGAATATTTCTGGCAACTTTTTGCTGCCAGACTTTTTCTGTTGATTTACAGGAATATTTTTTGCAGTGTACGGTTACATAGGACGTTCAGTAACAGTCCTAGGGTTGTCTAAAATAAGTCTTCCAAAAAAAAAAAAAAAAAAAAAAAAATGTGGCTGACGAATCAAGCATGCATTTTTTCACATAATGCATGTTATGTCCTACGTATAGTTGTTGTGTCCTATGTATAGTTAATCCTACGAAATTAACTATTTGCCTCTTGCGCGTCACACGTACAGCCAATGAGGTAGAAAAGAGAAAACAAAAACGGATGTCTACTAGAGAGTAGAGATGAGAGGGGCTCAGCCTGAGCCCAGGCCCTACCGGGATCGGGCTCCGCACTGAAAAAAAAAATTGTGAAACTGACAGAAAAAAACTATCAGCCAGGATGCCAGTTTATTTCCGTATGCTTTATCGAAGCTTTCCGCAATTTTTTCCGTATACAGAAAATTTCTGTAAAATAATTTGAGAATCTGTAAAATTTACGGAAGACTTCTGTAAAACATATGGAAATACACTGGCGTCTTGTCCGAGAGTTTTCTAATGTAAATTTCACAGACTTTTTTGCAGTGCGTAATTCACGATTGTGTTCGGCCGAGCAAGAAATTTCTCCTTCATTGAACATGCTTCTTGTAAACAGATTTTAAAAAGTGATTCATGATGTGTGTAGTAAACTAATTATTATTATTTGATAAACTTCAATTTAAAGAATTAGAAAGTGCATAAGAGCTTTTGCTATGATATTTGCCTTTCATTCGCGTAAACGGCATAATTTATGATATTCTATTAACGAAGTAATTTTTTAACAAACTTTTAATAAACTTTTACTTATCTAGCAGAAATTTCGGGCTCGGACACGGGATCCGATTTAAACAATATCGCTCGGGCACGGACTTTAAAAAATGAGTCCGAATTCATCTCTACTAAACAGTCTGTATTGAAAGATTACGCGGCAAAAGCATTTTTGCTTTCCACACAGGAATGAAAATGGCTTGCTGATATTGTAGTTCTGTAGTATATCCTATCCTTGACATACCTTCACTTTTCCAATATTTGATTGATTGCCTCCAAACATTATTTCAAACATATTTCACCAGACAAATCAGGAAAAGAAATATATATTACAATAATTATTAATTAAAAATATGTTTTACAGAAATCGATCAAAAGAAAAAGTTAAATTTTCTGTAAAATTTTTGTCTTAAATAATAAATCTTTTGTAATAAATAAAGTAAAATCCTATACACCGTCTCCCATTAGGAAAACGAAAAAACAAATAAATAAATCAAAATGCACTTTTTGGACAGAAGACTTTTGTGTTGTGGAAAGTTTACACGAGGGGGAATCTGCCAACGGTTGGGGGAGTGCCTTCGTTGAAGGACTTTTTAATTAATTATAACGAATATTTACGTTATATCTGGAGAAAACCGATCAAAATTCCAGACCGTTAGATCAACAGCTGCGCCTTACGCAAGAACACAGGGCCTTCACACTTCGGCCGTCTACCATATTAGTGCCTTATCTACTCGGCCATAGTGGGGCCTGTTGTACATAGGCAGGAGAAACGGATGGGTTTTAAAAGCAGTGCGACTGTACGCCAAATCAACAGGGAGAAATTGTACAGGAATGTGCTCGGAAATACTCGTATTGACGCCTTACTACTGCGACTTTGATCATAAGTATGCTGGATAATATGGTGCATGCAATCCATTTTTACGGATAAGTGATTACGGATAAGTAATATTTAACAGCGGCAAAGAAACTGTGAGTTTTGAGGTCTACTAGGGGGTCCGAAAGGTTACCTTTGGTTTTCTTTCAGACTCAGAATCCCAAAATGAAAATTTTAATTTTCCAAATCTATCAAATAATCAATTTTTCAAGGAGTTTGCAGCACCCCTCTTGAAAACAAAAAGTAGAGGGGTGCAAAGTGTTCTTCGAATTCCCCTCTCGATTACACTTTTGTTATAACCAATTAAAGAGCAGTATACACTATACTCATACAGGCCCTAATTATAGCACGGGCAGTCGAACATTTGGGCACGTGCCTTAGGAACGAACGCAAAAATAGGCAGTAGAATTGAGTTCAGAACAATATAGGAGGGCAGAAAATTGAGCCAGCTATATATTAGGCACAAAATTTGAAAAGTGTTACAGCATAGCTGCCAACAACTCCGCAATGTAATTAACCACTTTATGTAAACAGCATAATTTATTCAGTATTTTTACAAGCAATCAGCTCAGGACCCCCCCCCCTCCAGAGCCTGATCATAGGTGGTCGGGGCCCCGGGACAAGAGGTCAATTTGGGGCCCCTATACTATCCCTTAATACTAAAATACTTACCCTTAATACTGAATACTAAAATTGAATTAAAAACTACCTATTTATTTATACTTATTTAGAGTATAAGACTATGTATTTAAGAGTGATTTTAATATTTTTTTAGTCCGTTTTTATTACTAGCGCATTTGTGCGCAAATTCCAAGAATGGCAATTACGAGGCATGGGAGCAAAGTTTCTCACTCTAAAAAAATTTCTTGATACACCAAAAAGCTCGAAATTTTCTTTCCTTCATCACGAAATAAAAAATGTTAACTAATGGATATTTTGTGATAAGCATACATATGGCCATACCATACATTTTCAAAAACTCCTAACTTCTTGTTTATGGATCCATGAGTCTTAAAGACCATTCAATTAGAACAGAAAATAAATCTCTAAGTCCATTTATTGTTAAAAATTATGCTCTAGATATTACAAAGGAAATTTAGTTGCAAAAATTTATCTTTGCAGCATGTATGAATATGTAATAAATTAAGATAACAATAAATAGGAAAATTTGGGGGCCCTTATTTTTCCGGGGCCCCGTGCTATTGCCCCGCATGCCCGTGTGATAGTCAGGCTCTGCCCCCCTCACAAAATGTTTGCTATATTTTAAGGCGAAAATTCCTGTTTTAAAAAAGTGGCTAACTACATTCTGGAGCTATTGGACACAAGCTAGCAGCTATGGTTATAGTCAGACCCTGCTCACATATCCATAAATATTTAAAGTTCGAAAAGTTAAAGCATCTGATGCCAAGCTTTATAAATTACATGTTGAATTAAAAGCATTAAAAAAGCCAAAAATGTTACTGCTGTCAAATAAAAATGAAATGAAACTATGATATTTAAAATTTGCACACACTGTTTGTTTTCTGTTTAAATATTTTCTGCAACGATTGTTCTAACTTTTGCATAAAACAAACACACACTCACACACGAAAAGAAAAAAAGAAAAAATATATATATTACATTGAAATCATTAACCTGAAGACACTTTGAGATTTGTACGAATCTGCAATTTTTTAACGGTTGATAACACTTTATAAATTACCTAAAGAAAATAGATTTTTACTTGGAAGTCATTAAGTGAAGCCGTTAACTTGAAGCTACTATGAGGTGTATAAGAATATTAAAATCTTTCGAGGTCAGTAACACCTTATATATCATTTTAAATGCCTTTTGTTCATAAAGAAGGAGTATTTGCATGCAAGCGTGAAATTAAAAAAATCTTTGTTATGTTTCTTAGCTGACTGCTGATTCATTTATAGCTGTAGCAGTTTTCCGGAAATTCTCTTAATAATAAATATCATTTCTAACTTTTATAATGAGTTTTTCACATTATCTTTAATAGTTTTTAGATTTCAAATCTGTCAATCAACGACCGTTTCCGTAGCAACGAACCAACCAATCAAGTTTCAGTAAGGAGGAAACTAAGTTTTATGGAAATACACTTTAAATGTGTACTGACAGTGATCGCAGTTCGGAAATACACTTTGAATGTGTTCTGACAGTGCTCGCAGTTCTTGCTAAAACTGGAAGTTCAATTGGGCGAGTGAAGATTTCATCTTGACATCACAAGTTTGGATTTTATACGAATTCCGGTTCAGTCACAGAAGGAAAGCTGGTAAGCTAATTTTCAGATTAATGATTCATAAGCAAGCGTGATTTATATATCAGTAATTATTTCAATCCTATTATCTCAAACATATTTCTGTCTATTTTGGATTTATTCTTTTAAACAGTTTGCAAACGAATTTTGAGATACATTTATGGCTTCGGTTTGCTTTCTGTCTCTGTCATTGTCGTAAATACGAGGCGCGTAAAAGCATAATGGAACTTCGGAAATTTAACGGAATGTATTTTTTCTATTCGTGCCGTTTATTTATTTAAATTTTTTGTATGTTTAAGTTGACATATTAAAAATTATCTATATGTATATAGTTGCTAACATCCGCGAAATATGATCAACAACTTTTTGTAAACGGTATATTTTTTGAATATTTTTTCAAAACGAAAACCATCTTGCATGTTAAACTCGGAAATTTTGCTTTTCTCTAAGACAAAATATTACTGTTTACAAAAAGTCATTAATTATTTTCCGTAGATGTTGGAAGTTATGGGCAGTTGAGATCGGATGTTTATTGCTTTATATATTTATAAACATTTCGAAATTTAGAACTATAAAGGCATGTTTACATAACCAAAATATTTCGCTTTATTAAATTTTGCTTCATCTTTGCTTTTTAAGGAATACCTGTTTTAACATATCGTCTTTGTCAAATCAATATCTTCTATGTGCAGAAAGTTTATTTATTATAACCAGTTTTTATTAGCAGTTATTATTTGACAATATTCTGGCTGATACACATAGCATATTACCTTCAGCAACCACAGTTCACCGTATAATGCTTAGAGTCACATAGCAGTCTTTTCATACAAAAATTTGGTTAGTGACCTAAAAAGTCAAAATGTGTGAAAATCTCCAAAATGTGCACATAGCAGATACTCATTTGACAACGACGATATGCACCTGTATTGATACAAAGTATTTTTAAAACATCTCTGATTTTCCTTCCTTTTTTGATTTTTATAAAGAGAAATCATTTTGATATTTTTGAAGCATTTCTGTAGTCTTTATTCATCGCATGACGGTTGAGAATATTTTTATTAATTAATTAAATAATTTATTTTTTGAAAATACATAAAACATAAGTGCATATTAAATTATTATTTGAAATATACTGAATTATTATAATGAATTATTATTTGAAATGTAACATAAAATATTGTGATATTTTATGTGACAGAATTATAAATAAGATTACACTCTGATGAATATTCCATGCAGTGAAACAAATTTACAATTTTTCTTATTAGCATGTCAGTTGGAGAGAAATAAGAAATCATCAATTCAGTATGAATTTCCATACTTTCGAGACAAATTTATTTCGGCTTTTTGTTTGTCTGTTGCTGTTGTTGTTATTGTTGTTGTTGTTAGTACTACCGTCATTTATACCAAGATTGAAAATGTTCATTGCTTGTAGTTATGGAAGCACCAGTTGCATAGATGGCAAAACGGAACGAATATTTGATAAAAATTCCGTGTTTTAAAGTGATAAGAGGGAAGAGTCTGTTGTGTTGAATGCTCCGTCGCTACTCCACATTTATTTATTTCAGATTTCTTTATTTTCAAGATGATATAATTCTCGAGTATAAATATTATTATTTATGAATCAGCGTTGTATATTAATGAAAAAAAAATGTCAGTAATAAACTCAGGCTAGGGAGAAAGCGAGCAGACATAGACCTGTAACTAATTCGACCAAAAAAAAAAAGTAACGAAACAACTTGTCATGTTGAAATAACGATATTTATTTAAAATTATGAATTTAAAAGATACTTTGATTGAACACGTTTATGATTGTTACTCAAGTTTAATGGATGGTAGGCTATGGTGAAGGGGCTTACCTATGATCCGATGTAGATAGATAATTTAAATAAAAAAAAGGAAAAAACACTGAAGTTTTACATTTTAACTGTGGAAAAAATCTGACTGCAAAAATCTACCTTCTCTGTCCGTGCATCACCGTTTTGTACTTTCCTACCTTTTTTTGTACTCCCTGATTATCATGGACCCCCACACCTCTGGGCAGGGAGGAACCACTCCCCCCCCTAGCTCCCAGGAATAATATATATTACCGTAATTATTTACATACGGCTACTGGTATTTAAAAAAAGTATTTTTTGGAATTTCGTTGCATAAAAGGACATAAATAGACGGTTTAAAATTCAAATCAATAAAGGAGCGTTAAAACAGCTCCCTTTCCTTTAAAACATGTAGAAGTTATAATGAGTTTTTATCTTTGTAAAAATATGCTCCACACACATTTTTTATCTTTATTTACAAGTATTTAATATGTGATAAAAATAGATAATGTATACCGGGTGATTCAAAATAGGTGTTAAGGCGATTATTTTTTAAACCGTCAGTGATCGGAACATACTTCCAGTTAGAAAAGTTTGTCAAATTAAGAGTAGATTTCAGATTTGGATTTTTTTATTGGCGGTTGTATACATATTAAAATACGAAATTTAATTTTTATACGTTCCCTCCTTTCCTACCCTTTATATTTAGAAGAATGTTGCTCTTTACCTAAGAAAATTAATAAAACAAATTCCGTGTCCCTAAGTGAAATAGTTAGCGAGAAAATTAATTTTGAAAATGGTGACTTATATCACTTTACCTACTGTGTTGGCGTCTGTTTACAGGCGCAAAAAATCTTTACTTCAGGGGACCCACTATGAGTTGATGAAAAATAAAGAAAGATCTGGGAAAAGAAATTAAACGCGTTCAAATGTAAAAGCAGCAGGTGCAATTTTACCTAAAATTATCGGTACTGCTTTATGAAATTAGCGATAGTTTAGTCTTTTAACGGGCCATCCACTAATTATATCTCGCTTACAGAGAAGGACTTTCAAAGGGTAATAGAGAATGACAAAACAATGGTGTAAGTTACTATGATGTGGGTAATTTTCACTAGAAACTTCCAAACTTACGTTACCGGAAAATTCTAGCTAAATTAGGATTCGAGGTGCGAACTATGTCTATCGAGTGACTATTAAAATGAATTAACGACAGTTGAAAAGTAGTTACATTTTTCTCACTTTGGAGACATCCCCTTATTGCTTGGTGACAAATGTCAAAATTTTCAAATTGATATGTCTCGGAAACTATTCCACGTAGAGACACGGAATTTGTTTTATTAATTTTCTTAGGTAAAGAGCACTATTCTTCTAAATATAAAGGTTTGGAAAGGAGGGACCGTATAAAAATTAAATTTCGTATTTTAAGATGTATACAGCCCCCTGTAAAAAATGCCATATCTGAAAGCTATTCTTAATTTGACGAAATTTTCTAATTGGAAGTATGTTTCGATCACTTATGGTTTAAAAAATGATCGCCTTAACATCTATTTTGAATCCCCGTGTATTCTATATTACATTTCGTTATACTTTTATTCTCAATACTTACACTAAATATTTTCATGTCTTACAATACTTTCCGAATATTGGTTTTACACTCAGAATGTTTTCATTAAATCTTCAGTTTTTCACTTTGAATTATGAATATTTACATTGTATTCCCAATATTAGTGAAATATGTTAAAAATGAACTCTAGTAATTTATTCTTTTAAAGCAATATTTTTTTCTTTTATCTTGTGCTTAAAAATGCCAGTGAAAATTGATTAATTTCAGTAGAAAGGTCTTAGCTTATTGTTTTTTACTACTTTTTGTTCTGATGAATATGTTAACAGAATAATATTAATGAAATATAATGTTTCTTTCAGGTGAACTGCTTTGAATATTTTACGCTTCATAATGAAGGAAATGAGTCGACGAAAGTGCTTTATTGAAACGCCACGTTTTCTGTTCAACGAATATGTTCTGTGTTTCCTCATTATCTTGAGCGTTATTTTTTTCTGCCTTCTTCTGGATGCTGTTCTTCTTGCCAGTCCGGATTGGGGTACTACACTTCACGAAACTTTCTTGCTTCGATCAACGGAAATAATCACGGCATAATAGTGATTACATAGGAAAGCTGGGTGTTCGTGATTAGTTTTGAAATTATTTACTAATTTTCTGATGAAATCGAAAAAAAAAAAAAAAAAAAACCACCTATAACTCAAGTTCTGGATTCTCAGAGAAAATATTTCTGTAAAATCAAATATGTTTAATTCACCCCCCCCCCTCGAAAAAAAAAAGATGCATAAGTTCGAACATTCGTTATGGTAATACGATTCTCCCTGTTTTCTGTACACAACTCTGAGTCTATGCATTGAATATAAAATACGTATAACCATAAACTATTATATTTCTGTTAAATATAACGCTTATGCGTAATTACGTAAAACTAACTTCTCTTTTTTCTTGCACGTAAAGAAAATGCACCCTTTAAATTTTTTTTTGTGCTTGTGAGTAATTTGCTATGTGAAATATATTAAATATGAATGATTTAATCTATCTTTAACGAATGGTAAACTTTGAAATTATTAATACATCTGTAAAGTAATTCAGAAATATATTCGGAATATATTATTAAATAATAACAAGTTAAAATGGACAGAAAAATAAAAATTAAAAAGCAAAAACCATTAAAATTTTTTCAAATAATTTTTTCCCTTGAAATAAAAAAATAAATAATAGTAAATTTTACTATATATATATATATATATATATATATATATATATTGCTTCAAGGCGTACACATGCCCAATTGATCAAAAGTAAAACAAAAAGAAGCAACTTTTATAGCGTAAAAGAGATGAATATTTATTTTTATAGTAGTTAAAATTACCTCTATTTTGTATTCAATTATGTTAAGAAAATGCATTCTTTAAACTGCTTTATATTTTGTTCAACTAAATGTGAAGAAGTTGCTATGTGAAATGTATTAAATATTGAAGATTTAATCTATCTTTAAGGGGATGTTAGACATTGAAATTACTGAAAGTCGACCAAAATATTGAAAATAATTTTTTTATGTATTAATATTTGAAGATTTGAGCTGAATGCTCGAATATCGCATGTATCTCAGTTAATTAATTTTAAAATGTTAAATAGTAAATTTCTTTTATTGAATTAAAATTTAAATATTTGAAAAGCATTTAATAATGTAATATTATACTTAATGCAATACAGGGTGTTCAGGAACATTGACCTAGACTTTTATTCCTTAAGTATCGATCAAAGGCATATACAATAAATTCAGAAGTTTTCGTTACATATTTGGGACATATTTTCCTAGTTTTTTTTGTGCGGGGATTGTGTAATATTTTAAATTTTTTATTTATGTAGATTTAATCTCCTTAATATTTTAATTGAAACTATAAAATTATGTACATTTTTTCATGTAGCTTTGTAATTTGTTGTATAAGTCTATGATCAATATTTAAGGGTGCTTAAACTGAAGAGCTATCTTCGTCACAGGATTTTTGAACAGCTTTAAAAACAAACCCAAGATGTTAAACACTCTAGAAAATGTAAAAAGAAAAAATAATAATGGTCTTCCCCCGATCTACTATAGATTAATAGTAGCAGTAAAGCCGCATGTCTCATGCAACATTAAGAAAAATTTCATAACACGAAAATCGCTTTCAAAAATGGGCCGAGAAGTAACCTGTTTAGGGAAGTATTGCCAAATTCAGTATGTCTAGCATTTTTTCCTGAACGTTTCACAACTCCTATAGGTTCATTATTAGGAACAGTTCACAGTAAAAATTGCAAAGAGACATTCTAAATTTTTCCGAATGTCTTAATGTTCCGAATTAAATTCTTTAAAAAGTTGCATCATTTCCAAAATGAGCAGTCTTAAGGAATAAAGCCTAGGTCTGTACTTTGGGGATACCCTGTACATGTAAAAATTCCTAACCTTTGGTTAAAAAACTTTTGTGACGTCCACCATCTTCTTAAAGAGATGAGCTTTAATTAAAAATAACTTTATTTCGTGTTCACAACTTTCAGTCTGTGTACTGAATATTACTTAATACTATGATTTGTTTCTTTTACTATTACGCCATTTTCTGTACATTATGAGTATGCAATTTACTGCAGTAATTTTCTTTGATTAATTTTATTCTGTTTAATTATGTAACGAAAATTCATTGATTTTACTTCTCTGTTTAATGTTCAAGAATTTTGAAGAGATTTTTCTCTCTATGAACATATAAATTCTTGGTTATTTTAATTTTATAATAATTTGTATTTAAGCAATAAAACAATTTAAGGATGAACAATGTTGCCTGTCTTCTTTATTACATGAATCGAGGTATCGTATTTTTTATCTATTTGTATAGTTTAATTTTTTTTAATTGAAATGCACCAACTACAAATCCGTTTTTTACTTAATATTTTCTTGCAGATAGTTCCTCATTCAAAACAGTAGAATAGAACTTCCAATATCATAGTGATGATGCTCAGTTCTTTTGTCTTAAATTTTTTTCAGATCCTAGTCCTGTTTTATAATTGACGTCACCTAAGCATGGTTTTGCCTTTATTTATTTGTGTAAAATATAATTTTACAATCCCTGCCTGTATCGGCAACCTAATTATATGATCCAAACTTTCGTTTTATTGTTCATTCAATTTTACAAATTGATAAGCTGGAGATATCGAAATTAGATATAAAAATTCGTCCAATGTAACTTATTTTTTTTGCAGATTCCACAATAAAGACTCACCACTCTATTTTGAAATGGAATTTTATTATTAATTTTAATAAACGTAACGAGTAATATAAACATACTGATAAACATACTGGGTGAAAACTGAAAACTCAGTTGTTTAAATTCTTTAAAATTAGCATCCCCGCAAGAAAAAAAGAATTATTTTTTATAGGGTTACACACGAAAAAAAGAACGTGTAACCTAACATAGTATTGTGCATTTCAAATACAGAATACAGCATAAAATACTTATTAAAACCACTTTCTGACAATCAAATAAATAAATTCATAACATAAAAATCAGATAAAAAAAATAGATTTTTTAATTCTTTTTTCTGTCAGAGAGGACGGCTTCTTCCGTAATAGAAATGGCGTAGCGTTTTTCCAGAGGAAATTTGGGGTTATAAAAACATTCATCTGTATTTAGAAACAGCAGGATCTTCCCAACAGAGAACACAGCAGCATGTAGCAAAAGAAGCACATAAATATCACGTATGTGCAATTCAACAATAATATATTGTTAATTTTACTTTGTTTTGAATAGGCGAACGTCTCCAAAACGCACCTTAAATTATTGCTGTCCTGTCCCTAGATCTCATTGTATTGGTATGATATTCTGTACCTCCGAATAAGAATTATGAAAGCCTTTCAATAGAGTACGTGTCAGAATTGTAATAATTTGTTGGGCGACCTTCCCGTGGCATGTAAAAATGTAGAAATAACGATCAGGCTTTTTTTTTTTTTAACTACACATCCGAAACGATCAGGGACATATCCAGAAAAAAATTTCGGAGGGCTCCAAACAGTGGAAAACGCAGAATTTTTCAAAAAAAAGACTTCATTATTATTTTAACAACAATCGAAATTTTGGTGCGTTTGGATTCGGTTCCCCTAGGACCCCCCACCCCCCGGTCTTGAATACGTACTTGCACAAGGAATGTACAAAAATTATTTAATATTTTTCCAATGAAGACTTTTAGCCAAGAATAGGTATGAGTTCTGCTCTCCAACGCAAATATTTTTCATAAAGAAATTTTTCTCTGCTGTTTTGGGATTCCTTTTATAACATTTCATACTTCACATCTTTCTTTCGGGCCTTGCATTTTTTTGAACAGCGTGGCTGACTGGTTATAATATTTTAGATGTTCTCCAATCTTTTGCACATGGTATAGTACATAAAAGGAACACCCACACACATACACACACAAATGTATAAGAAAAAGTAGCTAATAAACAAAAAACGCCCCCGAACAAATCATTATACGTGAAAGTCATTATACGGCATTACAATGCATTCCTCGCCCTCCAAAAAAAGAAATCTAGAAAAGTTTTTTAAACACTTTAAAATTAGACACTTTAAATTTACCGTAAGCCATATGTACATCTGTACATATGGCTTACATAACAAAACTTCCTTGTACATAACCTTGTACGTATTATGTACGTAATTATGTACGTAACCTTGTACATAATAAAACTTCCATCAAATTGCAAGCATTTCAACAGAATTATTTTAATGTAATCTACATATAATTCTAAAATTCTTTCTTAATGTATACAGAAAATCGCTTGATAGAATTAAATCTATAAGACTTATTTAAATGTTGAATACTCGCTATTTGAAAACTACAGCAGAGTTATAAAATTCGAAGCCAAATGAATAACGCAGAAAGAAAAACGTTAGCAAACAGCAATGAGTGTTGTTGCAGACCGATTTCGGTATGACTTAGTGCGAGGATGTATTCTCCGCACTTTATTTCAAAGTAAAATTTTCATCACAATATATTACATACACATACATACATGGAAAAAACACTCAAAATACTGGTGTTAAACAATAAAGTAAATAAAACCTTTGTAAAAAACACACATAAGATGTAACAGGTAAGTAGAGGTAAGTAGAACTGCCTGTTACATCTTATGTGTGTTTTTACAAAGTTTTTTATTTACATACATCCATGGGCTAACAGGATTCGAACCCGAAACCAAACCGCTCGCATATGTTTTGTGTGAGAAATACAGCATGTCGCTCGCATATTTATACCTCTGCTACTTATCCAGGCCTCTCAATTGGTCCTCTTTTTTTAAAATTCCTACCTCTATAAATAATAGAGTAAAATGTTCTGCTTCTTCAACAGTTGTTAAATGTTCTTTTAGATGTTAAGGTTTCGTCTATCAAACAATTAAAATACGAGGATATATAAATAAAACTTTGATGAAGGAAGAAATTTTAAAAAAAGAGGATCAATTGAGAGGCCTGCTTATCCTATCCTGAGAGAATTCGCATATCAGAAGCTCTAGCATTATAAACGCCACCTAGTGGTGATTTTTGAATTATTTTTATTCCAAGAAAATCTCTCTCCCTTCGTGTCATTAAGGTTTCGTGTAAATTTGGTAGCATTCTGGCGAGTAATTTTCGCTGTACACTGCTCGGAATAGAGAAATTTTAATTAACCCATTTGTGCCTGGATATTTTTGCGACTTTCTTCGACTTTTACTGATAACTGAAATAATAGATAAATTTCTGATGTCAACTTCTTGAACAAGGGATGATTTCTTTTAAAATCATTATGCATAAAAATCGAAATATCAACATCCTACTAGGTCATGTTAAAATATTTTGTAGATTTGAGGATTAATACTCATGAATAAAGGCTAGGAAAAATAAATAACGTTTTCGACTAATAGAGAAAATGCCGTCCCAAAAAAGGGACACTAGGCATAAATGGGTTATGGACACCCTGTACACCCTCTCAAAAAACTATTCGAGTAGAGACGGATTAATGTATTTTGTGAGTGGGGGCGGCTTGTTGAAGTTATGTCCGTTTTATGGAAGTAAAATAGGATTTGTCACAGTTTTCATGTAATTTCTTTTTCTTGGAAGGGGCCGATCAGAAATATGAAAAATTTTAACTATGCATAGCCTTATTCATATTCTATAATAAATAATATTTAATATATGAAACCAACGCAGGAAATTCAACTTTTACTCGAGTACTTTTTTGACAGAGTGTACCCTGTCAAAAAAGTTTTCGAGTATAAGCGGAATTTCCTATTTTACCTTAGCGATTATTATTATTATTTTTTTTTTTTTGAAACAACTCAATAGAACTAAGAGAAATTATACATGACCTAATTCATATTTTATGAAAAATAATTTTTATTATGCGAAACTTACGCAGTGACTTTTACACGAATACTTCAAAAGCAAGTGTTCGAGTAATTTAAGTCCAATTTTTTATGTCAGTTTCATATGTAAAATGATGTTTTCAATAAAAATAAATGCATAATAATAACTTCTCGTATTTCTTTTCAATGTTATATTTTCTAAAAACTAATTATATATTGGAAAAACACAGCATTGGAAATTAAATGCATTGGCAAAACTAAAATAGGAAGTTTGTCTACTTCGATACTTATTTTGATGTATATATATATATATATATATATATATATATATATACATACAGTGAACTCTGGTTAGTGCGTCTCGGCTTAAAACGGATCTCCGGTTACTGAGGACAATTTTATTTTTCCTGTCATTTTCAGTTCGTAATTAATGTTATGAACATCGGATGGTACGGACAATTTTTTTCACGAACTTACTTTTGCAGAATTGAAGAAACTGTTTTCGTACTTTATTTTCCTTCAAAAGCAACTTCCGTAAAGCGCGGCTCTGAATACATGGCTTCAGAGCCACTTGCTATTGTTCAAGGACTATTTTAATTGTAATTAAGTAAAAACGACACTTTGTGTGCATTTTTTATTTGCTGTGAGAAATCGATTTTCTTAACAATACTGTTTTATTAAATTGATTTTTCTACTAAAACTACTAATTTAACAAAAGTTTCTTTTAAGGTTCGATTGTCATTTATTTTTCTTGAAAATCTGAATTTTATCTATATTCAATGCAGGGACCTATTTTTTAACCATTGAAATGCTCACTTCGTTAAATGTGGACTTCAGTGATTGCGGGCAAAAAATGGTTTCGCTTTCAGATCCGGACTAACGACAGTTAGTCCGGTAAGTAAATAAATAAATATACAGGGTGTCCAGTGCTAAGGGTGCCCAATGGCTATTTCCTAAACCGTTCGTCAGAGACGTTAGTCCGGTAAGTAAATAAATAAATATACAGGGTGTCCAGTGCTAAGGGTGCCCAATGGCTATTTCCTAAACCATTCGTCAGAGATACATGGTTCCAGTTGCAAAAATGCTTTAAATTGTATAATCTATTATATCAGAAACAATCGAAGTCGATAAATCAATTCCTATAAAAATTACGAAATTTAAAGTTTTATACGGTCCCCCGGTCCTATCAGTTATATTCAGAAACCTTTCTTTATACGACTTCATGCACAAGAGAGAAAAAAAAAAAAAAAACTCGTCCTTCTACGACCAAAATTCACCAAGTTACAGCTGCTTAAAGTTAGAGCACTATTCGAGTTGCGAAATAGGGGTTGTATACAAAGTGAATTTGAGAAAAATGAATGCACATGGTTTTGAGCTTTGTAATATTTATTAGCAATTTCGTTAATTATTTTATGAATGTAGATTACAATAAAGAAGATTAAAGTTTAACTATGTGTATCCCATGAATGAACATAAAAATAGAGCTTATAATGAAAATAGAATTTTTAAAGGGTTTTTTAATGAACTGTTGATAACTTAAAATAAACTTAAAATAAAATAGTTTTTAAAAAAAACCAATTGAATAAAACATTTCCCTAAACATTAAATTAGAAAATTAAACATTTTGAAAAACGAATGTATGCTTTTTAGAAACTTAAAATAATATTATGAATCCTGCTAGCGTAATATTTGCCCAAAGTAGCTTCCTTCGACTGCAAAGCAAATGTGCACCCTTGTAGTTAACTTTTCCTGTACTGTGCGTAGCATACTTGGTGTTACACATCTGCATGCTACACATATACGATTTTGTAAGTCTGACCTTGGATAGATTTTTATAGAGCCTGGTTTTAACCCTCTGCTTAAAGATCAGTATGTTAAAATTAGTTTTGCGTCTTTTCCGCATTATGTCAAAAAATGAAAACAAAACCTATAATTTAAAATTTTAGTATTTATAGGGTCCCTTAACGGTTTTCCATAAAGGGGCAATTTTAGACTTGGGAAAGTGAGTTAACTCAAAGTTTGCTACTTCATAAATCCATGAATTTTGGTCGTAGAAGGACTATTTTATTTTATTTTATTTTATTGTGCATGTAATTTTATAAAGACATTTTTTTTCTAAGTATAACTGATAGGACCGGGGGACTGTATAAAAATTTAAATTTCGTAATTTTTATGGGAATTAATTTATTGACTTCGATTGTTTCTGATATAATAGTTTATACAATTTAAAGAATTTTTTCAATTGGAACTATGCGTCTCTGACTTACGGTTTAGGAAATAAGCTATTTGGCACCGTCAGCACTGGATGCCCTGCACATATATATGTATATATATATTTCGGGACAATCAGAGCCACAGCTGACGGGAATTAGACCACGGTAAGCGGGAATCTCAGTCAATTTTTTATATCGTCGGAAAGTGTGATTTTCTCCAGCAATATTGTTGCAGAAAACTCAGCTTGATTTCTGGGTTCATCGTTCTAAAGTCCATTAAGTACAGATAGATCTAGTAAAAAGTCCACTGGTCAGGATGGAACACGAACTTTATTACTCCTAGAACTTCGTCTAACAATCAGCTGTACAAAATTCACAGGCACTAACGGCCAGTAGCTTACTTCTAACCAGAGGCGTAGCTAGGGTAACCAGCGCTCGGGGACAACTGAAGATTTAGCGCCCCCCCCACTTCCCCCCATAAAGGGGAAGGAGGAAAACCCATAAATGTGCTACAAAAAAACTGTATTATCTGAAAAGTAAAAAAAATTTAAATAAAAAATATGATTAAAAAATACAATTATTTAAAATTTCTTAAAATCCCCCCCCTTCCTTTCTTGATTTCATTTTGGTTTGTTTGCCAATTATAGCTACTTTCTTTTAACGTCAAAACATTCTGTACCATTTGTCCATAGAACGCCATACCATTTACCCACAGAAGTCCATTATCAACGTAATTCGTTATGTAGAGTTATTAATAATGATCTGGTCTTTTCATTTACTTTGTAATCGAGTTCAACTGCACTTCATATACTTGCTTGCAAGTATTTATTTAAAAGCATTTTTTTGATTAGGAGGTGGGTGGGAAAAAATGTGATAGAAATAATCTGAACACAAATTTTAAGAATAAAATATTTTAATTCATTAACTGCCAATTTTCTGTTAAAAAAATTCCCTTTTTACTCTCCACCTTTAAGGGGGGCTTTAGTTCCCTCCATTGGGGGGGGGCATACGTCAGTGATACAAAAAAGTGTTATTCTTCTTCAGCAATTGAATGAACTGTATTTAATATTTATGTCAGGTCAACACTAATTTGTACTTGCTTTACTTACCAAGTATCTCGTCTAGCGATTTGCAATTCGATGGATTGCACACGAGCTAATAATGAATGTATGTATGGTGGCATTCATTTTCTACGATTCGAATATTTTACTGGCCCGATTACCAAACGGATCAAAATGAATTTTTTTCGGGGGCATTTGAAATACAAGACATTTTTAATTCTTTTCCAGTTTCTGATATAAACGGATTTTTTTTTTTAAATGACTATGTCATTTTATCTCTCACCCCTTTTATTGAAAATTGTCCCAAAAATGCGACATAAAAAAGCAACAAAAAAATATGCGACATAATTTTGCATAAATTTAAATACTATTTGTTCACAACAGCTTTAATCTATTGTTACAATATTTCGTAAGCTGTAAAATATGCATCACATGTATTTCTTACATATATTTAAATACTATTTGTTCACAACAGCTTTAATCTATTGTTACAATATTTCGTAAGCTGTAAAATATGCATCACATGTATTTCTTACATATATTTAAATACTATTTGTTCACAACAGCTTCAATCTATTGTTACAATATTTCGTAAGCTGTAGAATATGCATCACATGCATTTTTCTATAAATAGGTTACAATCATAAAAATTTCAACATAGGGTTATCAGGCGAAATACACCTAAGACGAGAGATAAAATGACATAGTCAATTAAGATCGTTTTAAAATGGCAGTAATGAAACTAAAAAAAAATGGGGGGTTCAGGGGAATCTCCCCCTGACGAGGCTCGAACAGCCGAGTTTATTTTTTAAGAAGATACTCAAAACTTGTATTATTTCTTGTATTATTACTTGTAAACACATTATTCAAAGAACAACCGTAGGCATTGAAAATTTTTAAACACGTATTTTTATTTCAAAAAATCATAATTAGCATTCAGCAATACAGAAAATTGCAAAAGTACAATATTTATTACCTTAACTGGAAGGTTCTCTTGCCGAGGAGAACCAGAAAAGCAGACTTTAAAGCAGTTTCTACAGTACAAATATGCAACTTTTTAAAAAGACAAGTACAGCAGATTATTACTATATAAGGAATGAAAGCCAATCTTAAAGACCAAGTAGAAGCATATGAGAAAAAAAACATCTCACGTGGACATTCAGTTCTCCTCAAATGTCCTCGAATTACGAGGGAGCATACAGACAGTGGCGGCTCTTGGGTTATTTAAATGGGGATTCACAAAATAAATGTCGAAAATTAAATGTGCATATACGATGCACCTTACAATTTAAAATATACTTGCGTTTCCATCAGTTAAAGGAAAACAATGCACGCAACTGAAAGAAAACAAGTAATATTCTGTCTTACATTTCGTCACCAAGATAAGTGTTAGCAAAGGTACAGTCTTGATTCATTTGATTTCAATTTTTTGCCAAAGGATAGTATTGAAAATTGTCTTTGCTGTAGCTCCGAAACACTTCTTTTGCTCCCATCTTAATTATTGACACTAGTTTGTAAAAATAATATTATAGTGAAAAAGGATAGAAATGAAGAAAATAATAAGAAAATGAAATAAAAATGGAATAACTAATCTAACGTAACAAACGAAGGGGAAATCCGGAAGAGATAACCGCAAAGAAATGTCCCTTGTGCACACCGAAAATGTGCGAACGGAATGATATCAGTAGAGCCTTACTTCTCAATTCTCTCCGCTTCTGTTTTCAGAAAGCGGATCAGAAGGGAATTTTTCCGTTCGCACGAGCGATCGATAAAGGCTGCGCTGTAGTAACCTACACACAGTGCGTTAGCTATAATAAGCATATTTTAATAATAGTGGAGGGAGGGGGGGAGAGAGTAAACTCACGTTTTAAATTCACAAAAATCTAAGTACTTAATATTTTTTAAAAAACTTAATTTGTCAATGTGTTTATTTTATATATTTTACCTTGGAAATTCGCGTGCTCATGTGCTCAAATGTATGAGCCGCCACGCATCCAGAACGTTACTTTATGACTCAAGTACCGGATGATAGTACCTAGTATGTGGTGTACGCGTAGACATAACGAATACACAGAAGCTTCTGGTCGATAGTCTTCCGGCAACAAGGTAGCTGAGGAGTCAAAAAATTTACGACTGATTTGTTGCACTTTCTAGATAAACATGCACGGGATTTTGAAAAATATTTTGCCTCATGTTTGTGAAGACTGAATTGTGGGCCACAGCTTTAATGATTCCAGCTTTGATTTTTTGATAATGATTGTATAAAGAATGAATTTTTATTAATGACTGTTAAAATCAAGTTTAAATTTATCTAAAATACAAGATTGTTTAAATAATTTAAAAAGAATTATTTTACACAAGTAAAGTGATCGGTGGATTTTTTATACGTTTTTATTAGAAATAAATGTGCAGGGAGCCGCTTGAGCGGTTTCTCTTTGGGTGTGTGTAAGAACATATGAGCGTAAAAATTTATCACAGCCCCCGTCCCCCCCTCAAAAAAATTTCAATTGCGCTCTCCCCCCCTCCGTTCAATACAGAGAAAATACAATATATTTCAAGAGGGCCTTGGTAGCCCAGTGGTTAAGGCGTTGGACTCGTAACCGGAAGGTTATGGGTTCGATACCAGCTTACCACTAAAGACCACCGTGTACATGCGATGTACGTGCACGTTAAATTCGTGGTTCCGAAAGTCCTCTCGGCGGTCGCTAGCAGTTTCCGAGGGGTGCCAATATTCAGAAGTCCCCCACCTTCTGATGAGGTCCCAAATTGTGGCGGTAAATTCCGGGAAGGACGTATATGTAGCTCTAAGCGACACATTTAGTGACGCGAGCTGTCCTCTCCTGGCAAATAAATAAATATTTTTCAAGAAAAAAGATTCATTCAAGGAAAAAAGATTTCATTCAAGAAAAAAGAATCGCAAGTACTTTTTCATGTATTCATTCTCAACATTAAATTTATGTTTCAATAGTGTCAATTTCATGCTTCTTTTCAAGGGCACCCATAGAATTTTTTTTATGGGTGCCCATAAAAAATTAGGTGGAGAGGGGAGCCCGAAACCTCAAACTTATTTCTGTTCCCATTTTCCTTAGAATACATATCATGAAGATTTTTTGAAGAAAAGTATGCTGATCCTCCCTCACAAAAAATATTTCCCAGCCACTGGTTTGGAAATAAAAAGAAACCAATAAGCTCAATAAACACATACAGAAACAGGTATTTCAGTACGTATGAATTTCTAATTCATAAAGCCAGACATAGGCGGCTTCTCCATTTGAGCACGTGAACCCCCCCAAAAAAACTAAAGAAATAAACTTTTTAACAAATTAAATATTTAAAAAATATTATGTACACTCCTAGATATTGTGTATTTAAAACGTGAGTCTTAATCTCCCCCCACCCCCACTGTTATTAAATACGCTGATATCATTTCGTTCGCACATTTTGATTGAGCACACGGAGAATTTTTTTGTGGTTATCTCTTCCGGATTCTCCCTTGGTTTGTTATGTTTCTGTAGGTTCGTTTTCTTATTATTTGCTTTATTTTTATGATTTTTCGCTACACTATTTCTTACAAAATAGTGTAATGTAATAAATTAAGATGGGAGTAAAATAAGTATTCCGGAGCTAAGCAATCCAGGGAGGGGCATTGCCCTCCCCCCTTGCCCTATGCTGCCGGCGCCCATGACAATGAACATAAACATATCATCTCAACAAACTGAACTAAACGAACTAACTCTTTCTCCCTACTTAGAGAAAGAAAAAAAGGTGTTCTCTAAAACGCGAACAAAAATGTTCCCTCTCTTCTTTTTTGGTCCAATACCAATATACCAAACAGCCGTTCCTCTGCTGAGGTGGGGCGCGGTGGGAAGTTGGGGTACATGAAACAAAATTTACTATTCCTTTTTTCCTGTTCACAAATTCGCCTGTACAAAAATAAAATTAATGTACACTTTTAACCTATTCTTATCCCTATCTAAATGAATTTTTAGGAGTATGTGGATAGCTTTTTCATATTTAAAATTACAAAATGCAAATGTCTGTCAGTGTTCGTATACCCCAAACACCGGGGTAATGAAACACTTAACACTTCACAAAAACTCAAATAATATGAGTCAAAATTCAAATTTCATCATAAATGTTTTATATACAGTAGTTATAATAAAGATTAGTGAGACAAATATTAAATTGAAATTGAAAAAACAAATTTAATTAAACTCCTATAGCTTAAGATGAAAACATGATACTTTTATTAGAAGTTGGCGTATAATTTTTCGTTTTATATTAAATTTACTTGAATCAAATTCAAAAATTAGCATTTCTGCTTTCCTTTCTGCACCATCTGAAGGAACAGGAGGTGGTAGTTTTGATACAATTTGAGTTTTCTCCAAAATGTATGTTTCCGAAGAACGCACTCTTTGGAAACTTGGATTCAGTTGTTTAACGTACCGATCTTCTTGTAACGTACCGATCCTTCATGTTTCTCAGCTTATGAAACATATTTACTTATTTATTACAAAAATACTCATCATCCAAATTTAATCTGTTATTTTTTTTCTGAAATAAGCTGTTCATAAAAAAAAAAAAATCCTATTTTGGAATGGATATTAACAAAGTACTAAATAGATATGTAAAATGAATAATTGAATTAGTTTTGTAAATAATTAATCCTTTGAGCATTTTGGAAAAGGGAAAATTGTGGTTACGTATGAAAGAAGGAGGTTGTTAAGTCGCTAAACCCACCGAACCCAGGAATAACCTGTTTCTTCACATCATTGGAAAGATACAACAGTAAAGTATCATAAGCTGTATTGTATTTAGACCATGGCTAGTGGGGCATAGATGACTGTCCGTGACGTAATCAAAAATACCATGTAAGTATTGTCTAACATCCTTTTCATGCATTCAGCAGTGTTTTTTAGCATGCTTCTAAATATTTTGTTTCTCAGGGAAACAACCAGCTGATTCAGCAATGACAAAATCAATTACTGTGTAAACAAAGTAATCACAACTTAAGAGATAATTCTTATATAGGAGGAGAAATATAAGGGATTGTTGTAAGATTCTAATAGGTGCATATTGGTCATTCAGAGATTGCATATATGATCCCTAAACACAAATTAAAAAAATAATAATTTTAAAAAAATGTCAGAATTTCTAGAGAATCAATTTATCACTTAATTAAAGTAATGAAGGCAAGTAGAATTTTCTTTAGTAAGAGGTCCACTGCATTTAAGCTATAATACCAGCAACCTTTAAAAAAAAACCTTAGACCATATCTTACAAAAACCTTTTTTACTTATCAATAAAGTGTTCACGATTTTTTCTATATTTGTCCATCATGCTGCATTTGCTATAAAAATGCATCTGCTACAAAATTTTTCATGTAACTCATTAATATGAACTCTAAAAACAGAGGCTAAGGGGGCGCTAAGGGAAACTAAGGGGGGGAGAGGGGGGGAGTATCCCCTCCCAAAATTTATACGAGTTGGCAAAATCTCGCTCGTCACTTGGGAAAACTTGTATTTCAGGTGGGAAAAATGTATTTAGGGTACATTAATTTCAGAATCTTATTATTTTTATTACTATACTTTTTTATTATTATTTTCTCTTCTAGATCGAAACATGCAGTGGGC
This sequence comes from Cheiracanthium punctorium, assembly GCA_038373885.1. Classification (NCBI taxonomy): domain Eukaryota; kingdom Metazoa; phylum Arthropoda; class Arachnida; order Araneae; family Cheiracanthiidae; genus Cheiracanthium; species Cheiracanthium punctorium. The sequence continues at coordinate 1,255,977 of JAWZYV010013197.1, read as the reverse complement.
ATGTTTCGATCTTAGGGGTATAAAAAGAATAGCTTATATAGTAAACCTTGGGAGGGCGGTCAGTGATGGTGATGATTACCAGACTTGGAATTGACCGAATAGAAGATTAAAACGTGTTTCTCCTTTATTTAACACTCCGACGCTCTTCCTCCCATCCTCTTTCAAAGCCTTATCACTGTACCATAAAAAAGCTCCCCCCCTTAGAACTCCTGCTCCATACTTGGCTGTTAATGAATGCAGGTGTTTTTGTACCAGTCCCGGGTTCTTTGCATTGCTTCGTTTGTCATTCCCGAAAATGTCATTCCCTACATGTCCACTAGGTTCCCAGGCCTTCAGGCTGCTAAATTATCCAGCACACAGTCGGCAGTTCCTTCGATAATTATTTTGAACTGTCAGTGCCACCTTTCTGCAGATTTTATCCAGATGTTTAAGGAAATGAGTTCAATTTTTTTCCTTTCTCATATACTTTAAAAGAAATGCCGCAGAAAATATACCTCGAAAAGGACAACCTATAATTAATTTTTCACAAGGCACAGAAAATTGATTTCTTGAAGTTTTTCATCATCTTAACAAAAAAAGAAAATGTATCTGATTTCGACAGCCTAGTTTAACAGAAATTTTGAATTTACGGGTTACCAGTAAAACGTCCTAATCACTAGTTTACCATGGAGCTAAACTAGTTGAGTTAAAAAATACTGCTGCTATATAAAAATAATATGATAAAAAATTCCTTTAATTTACACCTCTTTCAAGTGATGTCCACAGCACGGGCGGCGCTTGTTTTTACGAACTCATAGGGACCACTTGGTGAGCGGAAAAGGGGCAATTATTAACGTAGTTTAAGACAAGAGTACTCAATCAAAATTATTTTTGGTAGCAAAGGTCATAGATTAAAAAATATTAATGTCAACAAATAAAATCTAGAAAGATAAATCACATCGAATGCATTGAGCATACTGGGCCCTCCCAAAAATCTTGCTTTATCCCCATCAATTCCCAAAAATCTTAACTAACTTCATAGCTTTTGATTGAAGTCGCAGAATGCACAAATAAGACAGGTGAAGGAATGACAGTCCAAGCAAATTTGGGACATTTGTAAAAAAAGGGGAATTAATACATCTGGCATGATTTTCCAGTCATATGACTTTGCCAGTTCAATGTATGGAAAATTTAAAGGAGTGCAACAAAAAGTGTCAGAAATTGTCGGTCATCCTGTTTTGTACATCCTTTGCCAGGATCATCGAATCGATACGGCTCTGGAACATAGTTGCAATATTAGCATAATAAGAGATATGTTCGATACTCTTGAAGCATTATATGTATTTTTCACTTCAAGTGCAAAAAAGATTTAGACAGTTGCAAAATAAAATTTCCGAAGTTGAAAATGCATTAATCTTAAAAAATTTTTCTAGAACAAGGTGGACGGCTAAAGCAGAAACGATTAGAGCTGTTTGTCAATCATTTGAACTTATTTTAGATTTATTGGAAGAAATGTCATCTCAAACTGGTGTCGATTCTGCTACAAAAACAAAAGTTTATGGTCTTTACACAAAGATGAAAACATTTGATTTTATGGTAAGCGTATTTTTTTAATGAAAAACAATTTACAGGGTAAAAGTATTGTCAGAAATTTTGGAAACACCTAATTTGAATGTTATTGATTGCATTTCAATAACAGAAAGTACAAGAAGACTTGAGGAAATTAATGCAGATACTCATAGGCGGCTGGTACGGGGGGGCAAGGGGGGCGACTGCCCCCTCACTTCCAAAAGTAAAGGGGCCTCGCCCCCCAATTTTCAAAGTTCAAAAGTAACAATTCATCTAAAAATGATGGCAAGACACTCAATACGGAAACCGAGCAAGAGAAGGGGAGGGAAAGCGAACTTTCCCAGTGCAAGGTCTTTATATGTATACAGTGAAACCCTGGTTTAACGTTAGACGTATTTACCGTTTTCCCGCCTATAACGTCTTTTTCTATTGGTTCCAAATATCTTCCTATACTTGTAATGTTAAAAAATCCCGTCAAGAACGTTAGATTTCCCGCATTTAACGATTTTTCGGCGAGAGAAATTCGATGTATTTTCTCTAAAACAAGTCACAGTAATTGTGATAGGAAGAAAATAGATCTTGACAATAGCAGCAATGCGCATTCCTTTTCCTTTATTTGGATAAAAGGAGGGAAAATTATTCTTTATCTCCTCCAATGTCCGAGTGCCTTCATTCCCATAAAAACGGAGTGTAGCTTTCTAGGAATCCCCCCCCCTTACAGGTGTGTTACTTTAAAACTTTGTCATTGCTACCTTCCTGTATTCCTGTGTGCATACCTGTGTGCATCTGGAATAGATGCAATAGACCGTCTTCGGATTATCATAACAGGAAGCCTCTCACCCCACTTAAAAAGGGAGGTTACATGAGGAGAGGGCGGACAGGCCATTTTCTGCCGTTTCGATGGGAACCAACAGCTATGAGATTATCTTTGGGAGCTAAAGAGTTAAACTGTCCACCCATGAATACAATTCATGGAAGGGATAATAAACGGCTTTCTACAGTATCTTTTAAGATTACATTTAAGAAAAAGAAAGCATATTTATCTGAACATTTAGAAAGGGATTTAATTGTAGGAGATTGTATGTGAATGTATGTGTGGGGGGGGGGACCGAATTAGAAATTTCCCGAAAGGAACTGTATATTCTAGAATCGGCCCTGCCCAGATGTAAGGATCTCGCGAACATTTCATTCCCATATGCTAATTCGAAGCAGTAGGTTGACTGTGGGCGTGCTGCCTAAGTTTTTCTGGTTCATGATCTTTATTTGTTCCATATTCATATTTGTTTTTGAAATGTTAAAAGCAAAGCGGCTTAAAACCCAACCGACCATCACTTCATGTTTCCGTAAGATTCCAGTTGCGGAAAATGCAGATCAAAATATGCTTACCAATTTAAAAGAAAATGAAAAATGTGATGGTTTAAGTTTCACGTTTTTGCCGTTCCGATGGGAACCAACAGCTATGAGATTATCTTTGGGAGCTAAAGAGTTAAACTCAGGAACACACAGGCTGATCATTTACCAACGTAAAGTCTCAGTGCAAATAACTTGGATTCAGAACTGAAGATAATGAGACACTTTAACTTCGGATCAACATAAATACAGGAAAAATGAATTAAACGAAGGCCCACATCAGCCTCTAGACTTTGAATATCCGATAAATAAAGTGAGGAAATTCCAAAAAAATTGGTTCGACCAATTTGCATGGTTAGAGTACTATGGAGAAGTGAACAGAGCATTTTGCTTCTTGATATGGATTAGATCTTGATATGGAAAAATTAAAGAGAGAAATGTAAATTTTTCAAAAAATGTACAAAAAATACACCAACTCTTTGCCAGGAATATGCAGAGATAACAGAACTGAAAAAAAGATGCAACTTGTTGAAAAGGAACTCTTTGATATATTTCCATACAAGGGCGGATTAAAGGGGGGGGGCGAACATCCCCCGAGAAAAAAGAAATTAATGTAAAAGATTCTATGTTACGTCCATAAATTGGATGTATATGCCAATATTGCATAATATAATACCAAATAATTTATTAGGATGGATAATATAAGATCAAATAAATGAATATATTAGTAACCTCCTCTCTCTGTGTGTTTGGAAGTTTGTCATTTTGTGACATCACATTGATCTATTCAAGAATTTAAAGAACGAAAGATTTGCTTAACAAGTAAGTGTTTTATATTTTTCTCGTGTTATTATTCCATAAGAATTGGATACTATAGGATACTACCTTCAGGAACGGCCTACCTATTTGGTTTAAAGCCTGTTTTAGTTCCTGAAGTGTCCTACTGTCCTGCTGAACCCTAGCTCTAGGCTCAGGTCCAGCAAGCAGCGGTTTCCCTCATTTTTATTTTATTTTTTTACAGCACAATTTTTGGATTACAATTGGTAAAATACATCAGTGTTATACAATATAAAGGCAATTAGTTTACAATGGTTTACAATTGCTCAGAATATTGTTCTTAGTAACATTTCACCATAGATACATATATTTAACACGTTCTTTTTTTTTTCCTTTTTTTTACATTGAAAGTTAAAAAAAGTAAATAAATATCTAAAAGTAAACAACAGGCTTGAGAATGATAAACTTAAAAAGTAATTTTGAAAAATTACTTTTTAAGTTTATCATTCTCAAGCCTAAGTAATGGAACTTTGAATTAGAGACCTGCACGGGCCTGAAAATAAGAGTCCCGGCCCGGCCCGAGCCCGACGATTCTTGAATTTGTAGGCCATGCCCGGGCCCGTAACACATTTGAACAAACATCACGAGCCCATAGTTGAGGAGTAAAAATTCGAAAATTCCAGAAATTAAAAAATATATAAAGACGACCAGATAGATCGATAAATAAATATTTTTCAGACATTTTATTTTAAGAAGTTATTAATATTAACTTTTTTGCGGGTTGCAGGAACTCGAAAAAAAATTAACAGTAACACGAATCCGGTCCGTGCAGGTCTCTACTTTGAATTAGAAGGAGGGAATCTTCGTTGGGCATCCGTTCTGATTTTTGATCCTAGTTCTTTTAGAGAAGGTCATGTAATCAATAATGACATTAAAATTCCATTATAATAAGGCGATTTTACACACACACCCCAAAAAAAACAGCTTTAGGGGTGCCCTCTACTTACATACTCTCATCTCTTTTGACCCCCCACTTTTTTGGTGCACCAGCCGCCTATGCAGATACTGATGGAAGATTTGATCGAAAGTACTGTAGCATTTTCTGAAAAGTTTAGCATTGATGCAAAACGTGATTTCCAACTGCATCACAGAAGAAGGGTGCTCCCAAAAAGATTTGACAATGCTAGAGAAACTGAAGCAAATATGCAATTTAAGCAGTTTTCAGAAAAGAGTTCAATGCTGTTCTAGACACATTAGCTAGTGGCCTTCAAGAAAATGTTTCTACTATGAAGCCAAAAATTTTGCCCCTTCATTCTATGTTCCAGTTTCCTTTAAGTAAAGATGTTTTAACAGATACTGAAATTGAAAACATAATAATTGAGATGTATCCCAGGAATTCAAAACCCGACATGCATGCACTGAAAAGTGAATTAGAGATTTTATTTGATCTTTGCAAATATAAGAATGCGTCATCAATGGATGCAGTAGTAGAAACTGCTGTGACTTTTAAAAACGTACTGAAATTAACATTTACACTGTGTCAACTGGTATTAACTGGAAGTTACGGAGTAAGTACGAATGAAAAGAACGTTTAGCCAATTGTAGTTTGTGAAAGGGAGCTTACGGACAACAATGACTGATGACAGAATGAACAATTTAATGATATGGATTTGACTGACAAACTTGACTTAGACGGTATTATAAATCGCTGGTCGATGCTGAAACAAAGAATAAGTTTCAAATGAAAAAGTCTGTATAAATCCAGTTACATTAATAAATGCCCAATGCCCATAACTATTTGAATCAAAAATGTAAGTTATGCAATCTTATTTTTTCTTTTAGTGAGTTAAATTTTTTAGTAAAAAAGCATTTGGGCGGGAAATTAAGATTTAGTCATTTTCTTTAGTATTTATCATTTAGTGTTATCTTTTAAAAATTACTAAAATAAAATGTACATTTAAATTATGTTTATTTTTAATGAATGCGATTTCTTTTCTAAGGAAATGGGAACTTGACACAGCGGCAAGTTTTGAAGCCTTAAAATTTGTAGACTGTAAAAAACTTATATATAACAGTTTTAAAACACAGACACATTTACGGCTGTTCTTGAAAATTTTAAAACTTCACTTCTTTTATAAATTTTGTGTTAACATATATTTCTCATGGAAATGGTGCTTTTTTTTTAACCTACATATAGTTTTTTTGTACTTTTCTTGTAAAAATTTAATTTTGCTTTCCAACGATGTTTCACTTTGTAGTATATAAAACATAGCTGAAAATTATATTTTAAAATATTCATGTATAATTTTGTACAAAATGCAAAAAATTAAAGTTTGTAAAATCTAAAATCAATGTTGAAAAATCTGTAACAATACGGAAGTGCAAGTTTGAGATCACTTTTAAGCTTATGAAAAACAATTTTATAATACAAGCCACATTTACTGCTATTCTAGAAATATTAAAATCTTCATTTCTTTTAAAAGTTTTGTATTTATATACATTTTTATTGAATTAGTTTTTGTTTAACTCTACATCTTTAATTTGATTGTAGATTACTTGTGAACATTTAGTTTTGCATCCCAAGAATGTTTTCATTTCATGTACTATATGAAAGATTACTGTGAAAGTTATGTTTAAACATATTTATGAGTAATTCTGTAAAAAATCCAAAAAATAAAAAATAAAAATAATAAAATTTGATAGACTGTAAAATCTAAAATCAGTGTTGAAAAATCGGTAGGAATAAGATTGCGTTAGTAAGTTTTGAGTTCAATATTATGTTTATTTAAAAAAAAAAAAAGATTTTAAAACACACATTTACTGCCGTTCTAGAAATTTTTAAAACTTCATTTCTTTTATAAATTGTGTGTTTAAATACTTTTTTGTTCAATTAGTTTTTTAAATATATATTTTTTAAAATATTTTTGTATGATTCTGTGTAAAATGCAAAAACTTAAAACTTGGTAGACTCTAAGAACTAAAATCAGTGTTAAAAAATCGGTTAGAAAAGGGATGTGAGAGTTCGGTGTTAAAATTATGAAAAATGATTTTAAAACAGAGACACATTTACAGCTGTCCAAATTTTGAGTTGGCATATTTTACAGCTCTCCCCTCCCAATCATGATGCTCTCGCCTCTGTCTAAAAATGATCTGCTTGACATTAATAGTTTTTTTACACATCTGCTAATTCCACTTTAAACTATTAGGAGTCATTGCTTAAAATGCCTTATAATTATGCTCATCTATTTAAAAGAAAAAAAAATGGGGGAATTCATAAAAGAATGCTAAAAAAAAAGGAGTGTCTGTAGCGTTTATATAGCTCTTTTGCCCAAAATAATATACATATACTTTAATATCTTATTTGCTTAAACCTGTTTACCTTCTTTCAGTTCTTATGAATCTTCTTTTATCAGGAAGCAACAATGAACATAGAAAAGGAATCAAGTGCAAAATAAAAATTTGTCATGGATAACTGTACGTATACTTGGTTATATGTATGATGGGTGAATACCAGTGGCGGATACACGGGGGGGCTCTGGGGGCTCGAGCGCCCCCCAGAGCTAGAAATACACTATGAATTAGGGAAGTTAAAAAAAATTTGTAAATTTTCACATGAACTGAAATTAAAAAAAGTAGCACTGTATATACAGTTGACTCTCTGTTTAACGACGATCTCTTTCCAGAGACGATATTTCAAAGTCCCAGCAACTCCAACGTAAAAAATTTCTATTCAAAGACGATGTCGTTTCTGTTTAACAACGATTTTTTTTTCATCTTACGCTACAGGAACAGGGGAAAATTTTTTTAAGAGTTCGAAAAAAGTGTCGGGGAATGTCAAAAGTGCAATTCGCAAGACAATCTCAACTACCTGAGTGTATTTTCAAAGGTATTTTAGAAGCAAAGAGAAAATTCTTGAAGCAGCATAAAAATTTAGTTCGGGATCCAAATCCAAACGGCCGAAAAGTCAATGTGGTCGATTGGAAGAGTTTGCCAAGGCACTTCTGCATGCAAATGGTTGCATTAAGCAAGAGCATCCAACATTCTAATTTCTGGGCCCCACCATGGCCGAGTGGATAAGACACTCGACATGATAGACGACTGAAGTGTGAAGGTCCCGCGTTTGGGCCTACCGCGCGGCTGTCAATCTAACTATCTAGAGTTTTTCCAGATGGTTTTCTCCAGATTTAACGTGAATACACGTTAGAACCTCTGAAAAAATCATCTAACTAAGGCAACCACCCCCGAATGCAGATGCCTCTAGTATAGGCTTGCCACTTAACAACACATAACTCCAATTTCTGGAGGCCCGACGAGTGGCTGAGCGCCTAGCGCTCGCAACTGGGAGAAGAAAACTGCCTGGTTCAAACTCAGGTCGCGTCCGTCAATCTATCCGTTCGGAGTCGTACGCAGTTTTTTCCTGCAATTGCTGCAGTGCTGTTATTCTGGCAGAAAAATTTGGAAAGCAAATTTGCAGGCTTCGTCTGGTTATCTAGAAAAATTCATTTGGAAAAATGGAAGCTGACGCATTTCACATTTGAGAAAATCTGGAAGAAAGAATAACGGGAACGCGAAAAATGAAACAACTGATTCATTTTGATTTTTTTGAAACCTAATTTTATTGTATTGCTTGTTTTTACTACCTTTTTTAAAGGTAACTTAAAATAGTTTTTTGTCGATAATAAAATAATATAATGATAATAAAAGTAACATCTTTAAACACGCCAATATATCAAGAAAAATATTCACAGTCCTAAGAATGTAAAGTGTAAAAGATTGGTGGAGGTGCTGTAGGATTACGGCCAATTATCTTCACTTGGAATCTAAGCCGATGGGTGGGGTGCACTCCGTGGGGGTCTTTTTAAGGGGTTCTAACCCTATTTTACTCTAAGTTTCGGAGGAAAGCACGGAAAACTCCCAACAGTTAGGTCGGCGGACGCGAACTGGTTTTGAACCAGGCATCTTCCAAAGTCTAAAGGGAAAAGTTATTCTTTTACAAATTCTGTTTATGGAAAATCTATATTTAAAAACGATTTTTCACATTTTCACGGTTCCTTGAAAGTCGTTAAATAGAGAGCCAACTATATATATACATATACCAAGAATATTTACACCAATACTTATTGAATTCTTATGTACTAAACATAATTGCTCTATTTACAAAAATGATAGAGCTTTTATTTTTAAACAGAAGGAGGGACAAATTTTATTGACTGGCTATCGCCACAGTGGCTGAAGCACAGTTCCCAGTTTTATTTGTACAGTGGAACCTGTCTAATGGAACTACCCTTGGGAAGAACAAAAATGGTCCCCTTATAAAGACGATCACCTTACAAAGGTGGTAAAGTGTGATGGTTGTAAAGCGAAATTGCATTAAAGTTGTCACTATAGACAGACGATCTCTTTACCAAGGTGGTCACTTTAGCAGGTTTGAATGGACGACGGCACACTGATACGGGGGGAAAAACTTTCGTTGCTCTCTCCATTTTTTAGGGGAGAGTTTGAGGTTTAGCGCAGAAATCTTTTATCAGTAAACCCCGAATTGCCATTAAAAAGTTGTAAAATTAGCGACGAGAATGCCCTCTTACCCACTGCAGTCACGTTAGACGCAGCGGCAATCAGCATCGGCCTTAAGTGATGCTAAACCATAGATGAACAATCCAACCCTCCGGAATTTGTACAGCTTTCAATCTTTCAACTGCTCTCATAAGTTGTACGTATGGTTACAAATCCTCATTATGAAAGTAAAACATTCTAAGATATCAGACAAAGCGAGTACCTGGCAATGTATAGCTGGTCTGGTTTTAAAAAAGAAAGCTCAAATTGTAAATAGCAGGTAATAGTGATAATAGTTGTAAATAGCAATTGAGGTTGGTTTACGTTTTTACAGTCCTCACAGAAAAGGATGGGACTTGCTTAATCTGGTAAACTTAATGCCATCCTAAAATGCTAAAATGTATGCTGTGAACACTGTATATTGCACGGTGGCTGTGAAATGGGTTCAATAATGTATTCGGCAATTATACTCTGTACACACTAAAATGTTAATGGGTAGGGCCGGCGAACAACAACATGAATAAAGGTCGTTGCTGATTAGCCACGTCTTGTCGTCACTACAGTGGTTAAGGCGACATTTTTCTGTCGAAATTTACGACCTTGTAATGACCAGTCGGGATCTATAGCAACAAAAGATTCATGTGTTAAACTGAAAACATCGCCCTCCCCCACACACACACACAATGGAGAGAGGAACGGAACATTTTTTCCCCGTATCAGCCCCGACGGCCATTGAAACGCATAAAACGCGTGGCTTATGAGCATCGGCCTTAACTTGATCGGTATAGGGCGCACGATGCCTCCCCCCTTTCCGAGTTTTCTTTCGACGGCTTATAGCAGACAGCATACTTATTTAGTTGTGATATACCATGTCTAATTATACACTGGGAGAAAAAGTATTCGGAAATCAATGTATCATCCTAATGAAAAACGGAGCCCCCCCCCAGATGGCTTCTCTGGATCCACCCCTGGTGAATACACAGTTTTGTTGTCTACTGAAAGTTCTACTTCACAGATATGCCTCTACTAAAAAGACACAACCTTGCAAAAGCACAGTGCTAAGCTCTTGAAAAGCATTCAGAGACCCTCTTGAGACTGCAGTTTGGCAATCTCATGTCTGTGTCACCACTCCATTCCTAGAAAGTTATCCAGAAGTTGATGTCTGATGAGTGTCATTGTTGAAGGATCACCGTGTGCCGGACAGTGTTTTTCTCGTTCTTTATAAGTGCCACGTATTATAAATTTTATGTGCCACATGCCATAGTCATAGATTTTGACTTGGTCTTGAGAGAATCAAACTGGGCACCACAAATAGTTGCTGCTGTGAGCTGAAAGATATGGGTTCAATTTTTATAGATCATTAATAAAATTAGTGAGTGGTGGGAGTTGGAATCAAACCTGAGATATAAAAAGTAGTGTAAGGCATTAAACCAGTAGTACCAGTTCTCTAGCCTTCAAATGCTGATTTTCAGTTTTGTCAAGATGGTGATTAGCATGTCTGCCCCAATCTTAACCTTTTAGTACACAGTTTGCAGTGCATTTATGCAAAACTGCATATCCATAAACCCTTTCAAAATATATTCGATTGCAAGTCAATTTTATTATAAAGGGTTGTTCTTTGTAAAATGTGGATTATGTAGTATATAATACTAACTTCTAACATTTATTATCAGTATGCTTTTTTTTAAAAAATCAATCAGTTGCTCATAAAATTAACATAGGAAATTTCTCTCACAATCAAATACCTTTTGGGGTGCATGAACAATAAATATTGATCTTTCTATAAAAATATGTGTAGCAAAGAGTTAAAGATTACAAGTTCTGAAGTTTCATACTTCAGTTCACCCAAATCAAAGGACCTGTGTTCGAATTCATATTTATTAAAGAACACCTCTTACATGAAACAAATATGAGCATTAATTCTCTAGTATATATCCTGAGGTAGAACATGTGATCATAAACTCAGGAAAATGGAATGTGTACTTTTTATCCATTTGGATAAAGCCTGTAGTCACCACTCTTGTGTTCTTGGTTTGATACCAACTTCCTCAATGTGCTCCCTAGTTATTGATAACCTGAATAAACTCGTATCTTTCATTTCTCTATAATGAAGTCTAATGGCAAAAACAGCACAATTCTGTCCTTAGACACTAGTGATCCTGTGTGACAGGTGGCACATAAAGTCTGCAATAAAAGGTCTGGGTCCATAACCTATGATAGCCGGTCCACTCTACTTGTGGTATATGCAACCTTAATGGGCCAGCGTTATGTTAATGACATTCTCGGACCCCATGTGGGACCTATCCTAAATGGTCTCCCAGGGGCAATTTTCCAGCAACATAAAGCTTATCCTCATACAGCTAGAGCTGCTGAAGACTTCCTCTGCCATGTTCAGACTCTTCCATGGCCGGCCCGCTCCTCCGACTTGTCCCCTGTAGAGCACGCATGTGATCAGCTGAAATGCCAGATGCCACTGCGTCACTCTGTATATTATTTGAAGGTGGCTGCTCAAGATTTATGGGCCCATCTGCCTCAGCACAATATCAGATGTCTAATAAACTCAATGCCAGACCGTGTTGTGGCATATATTGCAGCAAGAAGCGATCCAACGCACTATTGAAATTGCCCTATATTTGTGTCATTGCACACTCTGTATTTGTTTAATTGTCTTGATTTTGGGATCAAGTGAATCTCTCATCTATATGTCTATTAAATTAATTTCTTTCCATCTGATGCTTTCTTCTTGGGGCACTATTTTCAATATTACTGAGTGTGCTATAATTGTGTGGAGCAATGAACGGTGGACTTATGAGGCTGAGCAACACAGTATTTTGTCGATTCTAGCAATGAGGCTAAAGGACCATGCCTAATATTCAAAATGTATTTATCTGACAGAAATGTCATCATGTACTGATAGTGAAAATACAATGGCAGCCATTCTGACATCTGCATAAAATAATACACAATCATCTATCCTTTAAGTGACATCACATTGTTGCAAAATACTTATCTGTCTGATTCTTAAGTTTAAAAGTCTATTGTGTAAGGAATGTTCCAGTAATGAGTCTAGTTAACAGGACAAAACACGAACTTTATTGGTTGTAGAAATTTGATAAAAAATATCTATTGCCAATTCACGGAAATTATCAAGCAATAACATGATTTTAAACAATCAGTTAATCTTCAGAGCGTAAATTACAGAAATACAATGGGCTTTCCTGATTTTTCTGAATGAGGTTTTCTCCCCTTTCTTTTAATGTTTTTATGATGTCTGTCTCCTTTGTCTTGTATATTTCATCTTGATGGGGCTTTCAAGATTAAGTTTGAAAGGAAGCTTGTGACGAGGACTGGGTTTTTATCTCGCGAATTCCACGTGGTAAGGCGTTATTCGACCGGACAAACGGTATTCATTTTTCCGGCCAAGATGTAGCGCGTGCGTTTGCGATCTCGTGTCGTCGCACTACTCCGCCCCGCGAGAATCAGTCAGAGGCTAATGAACGATGTACCTAGCGTTATGGACATAGCCACGCGTTGTGTGTGGACTTTGAAAAAGCGAGAGATGAATGGGATTGGTGCTGGAGCCATCTGTCATTGAAGGCAAGAAAGAGAAATGCGTGTTCAGTTGTCTGGGTCATCATTGAAGGGAAGCGCGTGGCGTGGACTGATTTTGATCCCGCGAAATAGATTAAGGCGTTGTCCGACCGGCAAAGGTACCAAATTGCCGAGATGTAGCGTGCACGTGTGCGATCTCCTGCCGCCTCAAATTTATTCTGAATTTGTAATTTTTCAGTATTTTTTTCGCCAACATAACCTAAACAGCAGTGCCGTGCGAAAAAAGGCCCTATAACTGCTTTTATAAGATTATTGTTTTTCCCTTTAACAATCATTCGAATGTAGTAAATGATTATCGTTTTGTGAAATAATGGAGTATTTCAAGTAAAATAGAATATCAGGAAGACGCCCAGGCAGGCCCTGATAATAGCACGAGCACTTGTGGGTCCGTGCCCTAGGAACACAAGCAGAAATAGGAACCTAAGTTAAGACCTATATATAAAGCCACAAAATTTTAAAAATGCCTGTCCACAAAATTGTTATAGTCATGCCCTGGCGACGCCACGAGCAGTTTTCGCCATATAAAGCAATGAAGCCGGTGGCAGGAATTGAACTTCTACCAACATATCCTATTTGCAGCAACAACTGTCTTCCAACAAAGCGTGGCTTTGCCCAACGATATCAATTTCTAACAAAAGCGTTGCACACCAGATGACTTCAAAACCTCTCACTCGTGGCGTCCTAATAAGGCCGTTTCTACCTTTGGAATACTGATGCGTTATCTTCCAAGTAAAGTTTCAGTTTAAACCGATATATTTGATTTTCCTCTCGCACAGATTCTGAGCTATGACGACTTTAGCTTATTATAGTCAGGCATAGGCGCACCCACGGAGGGGGCTATGGGGCTCAAGCCCCCCCCTAAAGGTGGAAAGTTAGAATTGTAAAGCATTAAAAATTGGAAATTGTCAAATGATTTATTTGTTTTCGATTTTAAAATTGCCTTCAAATTATTTCTAAAATACCTTTTACCAAAAAAAGATGATAGTTATTAAGTAAAATTTTACAGTTAGTATATGAAACACAATTAAACTCGGCTAAAACATCACTGAAATGTGCAGATAATTATTTGTCTCTATAATGATTTACATTGCTCGTGAGCTTGTGTTCTATGGGCAAGTAGTCTAGTAACGAATATTTTGACGTTATAACTATAATTGAGGTCACTATAACCGATTTCAGCAGTATTTGAAGCCCAGCCCCCCACTAAGCTAAAATCCTGGGTGCGCCACTGTAAAGTCAGGTATGCTGCTACAGAGCAAACAGCAGGATTGATCAGATCCCGAAAATTTTCGATTGGATTAAAGAACAATTTGCATTAAAGGGTGGACTGGACATGGTCCAACAGGATAGTTATATATCTATCTTCATCCCTAGTCCCATCCACAACGATGAGTAGTATAGTTCATCTGTCCAGTTGGGTAACAGCTACAACTGATGTCCTTCTTTTGGTACCATCTCCCTCCATACTTTGCTTTCAGTTCTGCATCTGGTGTTGTCATACATTTATTAGAGTACAGCCACAAATCATATATCTTTTTATGAAGACGCTCTAAATTGTGCGAAACAGCGAATCATCGCCCTCTGGAGTTCCACTGAAGCAGAGGTTAACAGCTAAATTAGGGGCAACCGTCCATGCAACGAGACTGGAGAACTACGCTAACATTTCATAATGTAACAGCTCTAGAGATCAACTGGTTCAAGTAATAATGAAAAAAAATCTACGAGAGCCTTATAAACTTGCTCATTTACATGATTTTTAGATGTAGGAATCACTGTTGAGCGTAACAAGAGAAAACTTGATGTCTCCAAAAGGTAGACATAGTAGTGGCAAGCCCATATGTAGAATGATAGATACTTAATTTTTTTTTTTCATTTGTTTTAGAAAAATCTGTATTTTTAAAAATATACTAGTATTTACACAGTCCAGTCACATTAATGTAACCACTTATCAAAAGCCAGAATAACCACATTACTCAGAGCGGATCGTTGAGGGACGCACAGGAAGAGAGTCACTTAGTTGTTGAAGGTGTTCACTGGGATGTTCTAGGGCCCATGTGGACTCCAGTGCAGTGGCCATCTGTAATAGGTTACGCGATTTGGGGTCCATGGCGCGACTAACCCTATCGAGGGATCCCACAGATTATCGATTTTATTTAAATCCGGAGAGTTGCCTTCTACAATGATGAGCGCACCCAGGGAATGCCATGAAAACATTCCCCAGACCATAATGCTCCCTTCGCAGCAAACGTTCGCTGAACCGTCGTTCTGGAGAACTTTTGGTAGCCCTTTGGTCCATCCCCAGGTAGCACACATACGTTGGGGCAACGTATGAATGCAAAGGTGCGAGGTGAGGGGTCAAAGTTCTTCGGACTTATGGGTGAGGAAATCGCTTATTTTGGAGAGTGGGTTTCTTTTTTTTTGCATTTCTAACTGACCCCTTAAACGCGACAAATCCAATTAAGGAGAATTTGTGCTCTTCTGTCATCCTTATCTTTCGATATTGCGGGACACAGCCCACGGGCTCTCCAATACTTTTTAACAATATATAGATTATTAATCTTACAGCAATTCGAATAATAATATAACAAACTTCATACGGTGCAAGTGAGCTTAACTTAGTGAAAAAAAAAACCCAAAAAATACACACCTTATAAGTCTTACTTTTCAGAAATATTTTATACATTATTTCCATTTTACAAATGCTGAAAAGAAAGCACGTACTGGCGGTTCAATCGCGGGTTTCTGCAGCAGGTTTACTGCGCGTGCGCGACGGAGTAGGCGAAATCACCAACCTGCTGAAGAGACCCGCGATTGTAAATATGCTTCTGGAAAATTTCGGCCGACTCGGCAAAATGTCCATTGTATATCCAGCTCCATGTATTTCTCAATGAGCGCACCCTCTTGGAAAATTCTGAAATTAAAACATGTTTTGGTTGCAGAATCGTGTGCCAGATCAGGTGCTGTCGGCGAAATTCTGACGTACGACGATACGTCAGCTTTGAAGCTGTATGTATTGTAAATAGTGTAAACAAGTGAGGTATCAAGAAAATGAATCGTAATGTACCGTCTACTACCACCTCTGAATCATCTTTGTTATTACAAATACCTAAGTCGGTGTTATCCTTTAGTGACATGAGCGGAAATTCCTTCCTTATGCCTGTAGCAGTTGGTATGAAATAATTTCCCAGTTATCACTAACTACAAAGTAGCTTATGTTTTCATCGTGAACCTGGTTTCTTTATTGTCCTGTGCTTGAAACTCTTTCATTAATGAACTAAATCTATTCTCTATCTTTCCAACAAGGTGATATTTTTCTTTTCACGTTTTTCTGTTCTCATTCGTCACACATTTGTGATGAAATCTTGTGTGTTACCTTAAATGTGAGGCCCTTATGCATTAAACTTTTGTTGAGTGCTTTAAACGACTGATAACTTTATCTTTCAATAATCAAAGGGAATAATTTATGTGAAATGCTTAAATTTATTTATTTATTGGGAATAATTCCTTAAGCGAGGCAGATTTAGTTGGCGAATTTTTTTTCACGCCCAACATAACTTAAACATACGTAGTTATATAAGTAAAATAAACCCAAAACTACAATACACTTATCTAATCACTTTTCTAAAACATTTGTAGACATATTTCAAATGCAATTATAAACAAAATGAACATAAACAAAGCACTACCTCTGGGCTATGGGCAGGGGCGGTTCCAGAGTTCCATAGCGGAAGGGGGGGGGCAACAATGAAACTCTACTATGAAATTTTCTTTTCTCTAAATCTTCCTGAAATAAGTGCTATACAATAGAAAGAGATACCCGGTGGGGGGACAGGGGCATAACCACAGGGGGCTGCAACCCCCCCGAAATGGGACCCTTTACTTAGCTTACAATTTGATACACAGCCCCCATTCCTGAAATAAAATCCTGGGCTACACTACTAGTGGGGGAGGGCTTTTCTTAAGGGGGGCCCAACCAGTATTCATGGCTGCTCCTAGGGTAGATTGCGCCTCTGTGCAAACTATTTTTTGGCAACACACTCATCTCCTAAAATTAACCCATTTATGCCTAGTGTCCCTTGACAAAACACAAAAATTCAAGATAAAGAGTTTAACACATAAGAAAAAACAATTCAAGTTAACTATATAGAAAATATGTCATTGGAAAATGCAGGACATTTTCTTTTCTCCAACATTACACGGCTACGGCTTTCAAGATTTGGAGATTCAAATACCATGGTTTGACTATAATGGATACTTCTACTCTTTTTTAATTACTTAATATATTAATAAACTCAATTAATATTCCAATTTAAAGTAAATGTAACATTAAATTATGCAATAGAATCCTTAATTGCGGTGTGGCTTGCTGAAGTTTTCTATGTATTGTTGTTACACATATTCAGCTTCCTTTTCTTGGAAATATTGGAATCAACCAGGGGCGTATTTAAGGGGGGGGGGAAACCTTGCCCCCTCTGAAAATGTAAAGCAATTGTAAAAAGATAGATATTTTAAAACATTCATATTAACTCTAGTAACAATAAGCTTTAAAATACCATATCCCCTCCCCCCCCCTCAAAAATGGAAACCTGTACTTGTATACACTACTGGAATCAACTGACATTGGAACAAAGTGGTGAAAGCTGGAAGTTCCAGAAATGGTCTTCGCAAACGAGAATCTGTCTTCTAACTGTTGTCTCTTACAGTTTTTGTTAGCAGCCAAAAATTAATATGAATATTTGATGTGCAGAAATTTATAATTTTTACAACGCTATCAATTGTGTTTCCATTACAATTTTAAAGACTTTTGCTGTTGCGTATTTTACAATCCATCCAATGCCATCACAGGCAGACTTTCCACGGCTTGTCTCAAAAATTGTCTATGTTGCTGTCAAAGTCCTGGCTGTGGTGATTAATATTGATAATGTTTTTGCAGTTTTTGTACTTTCCAGTACAACAACCAGTAAAGTAATTCATAGTATCTTTGAAAACTGATCTTAAGGAAGAGTTCACCACAAAACATATCATGTGTGCATAAGAAAATTTTGTCTTTTTTTACAGTAATCATAATTCAATATGGAATAACATACTAATATGCTTAAAAAAAATAAAAAAAAAATCTGTCTCGATCTGTTCTCAAAAATTGTTACTGGCCTTAAAGTTTTTACTCAGACTGTGGAAGTTGCACACCAGACCAAAGTTGGACTCTCCTTTTTACTTACAGACAAGTCCATAGCCAGAGGGGGGAGGGGGAGAATCGTTGGAATTTGTGTCCTCCCCCTGTAGTCAATGCATTAGTTGTGTTTTGTTTGGAAAATAAATGTAATTATAGGTGAAAAAATTTTAGCCTCTTGTACCTATATTTATGTATAATTCTAGAAAACATTAAAAAGGAAATTCTGTGTAAAATATTAATTAAAAGAAGCCGAGAAAACTATATGCACAGTAACAGGTAATGAAACTTAAAATAGAAAGAAGCAAATATTTTCTTTCGGAATTATCTTTAATGTATTCCTTTATAGACTTATGCTTTAATGTATTTTTTTCTTTCTAATTTAGTGTTATAAAACAGTTTTTATAAAATGTTATGAGTTTAGTTTTTATAAAATGTTATGTATTTATTTTATGAGATGTTTCTTTCTGTAGCTCCTGAGATACCTGCTCAAGATACCTTAACCTCAGAAAAGCATGAAGGGACTTCCAAAGTGATTGAGCCTACATCGGTTTGCCAGCTTCAACAACCTTTGTTGGTGCGCAGAGGATCTTCACCTGGTCCTAAAATGGATGTGCCTTATTCAGAATCAGTTGTACATACATCAAACGTTGATTCAATACAGACTGAAGTATTGCATTCTATGCCCCCATCACAACCTCCTGTACCAAATGTAGGAGTTGTAAATCAAGGAACTGTAAATTTAACTTGGTCTACAACAAATCCCTATATGAGGCAACCAGTGCAGTCAAATCCAATCTTCAGTGGCCCTCAGAATGAGCCCCCTACTGTGCAGCCAAAGTCTCTTTATGAGTTTAGTTCTCAGACAGTACAAGTTGACCAGGAGAGCAGTAATTTTCAATATTCAAATATTTCATCACAACAGATGACAATGTCTGCTAGCAGTAATTATCTTTATGAAAATTCTCCTACCATGAAGGCCACTTTTTCTGAATTTTCAAATAAAACTGGTAAGTTTGTTAGAGAAAAAATATATATTTTGTTATTTAAAACATGTCAGTGGACTTTGCTAATTTGCATGATATGTAGGTAAAATTGTGCATTTTTTCTCTCAAGTGTATATTAAAACTTGAACAAATGATGGAGCCCAAAAAGCTAATATTAAAAATAATTTTATTTTGCTATTTCCTTTTATATTTGTCTTTAATTATGTATTCTTATTGAATCCAAGTACTGTTTTGTGCTCTCTATTTATCTGTATTTTCCTTCTGTTTTCTTTTTTTTTCTTAAATGTATCTCCCTAGCATGCTTTTTCCTTCAATCTCAATTCTCGCAAAGACATATTTAATTTGCAATTATTTAATTTACATTTCCTTCAACATAGGCTTGTTAAACCATAGAGAAATGCCTGGTTTCCTCTCCTTTATGTGAAATTTTTCCACAAAGTGACGATTAATAAGCAGGAAAGTATAGAGAATGATAAAGCAAAAACTATTTGCATTATAATAACATATAATAACAGAATGCTATGCACTATACATAACAGTAAACTATAGTTTACATAATATTTTTAAAATTTATGTTGGTTGTAGCTGTATCACAAAGTCAAAAATCTTTATGTTGTTTCTTTATCTTCTTCTAAAAGATCTATTTTGAATGTTTGGTCTTGTGCATCCATCAATTCTGGCTACTCCCTGTGCAACTCCAGCTGTAGTCTATTGTGTACATTCACCAACCTTGATTCTTCCATTTTGTTTTCTTTATACCATGATGCAATCTCTCTCTTTCTTGTCTTTACTCACAGCTTCTAAATTTTCTGGGTATCAGTTTAGGTGATAGTTTAATAAGTGGAACTTCAATCTGCATTCTCAAAGGTTTTAAGTTCTCTAGCAGGTTTCCACCAATATGCTTGAAGGTTGGTCTTCTTTCTGATTATCAAGACTTCTTTACTACATCATTAAATGATATTTCAGTTGGACTCTGAATGATTTTCATTCTGATTACATTTATCTTTCGTTATTTATCAAATGTTCGGATGTGCAAAACTCCCTTCTTTGAGTTTTTCTCCAGCTAGCTGTGGAAATCTTACTTGTCAGGCAGTACTTGAAAGCACTATTTTTTGTAGGGTGTTTGTTCACAAAGTGTTTCATGATGCTGAGTTCGATATGAATTGTATATATTATTTTTGTTAGACATCTAGGCTTCAAAAAGCAAATTTGTTTCCACTCTTTTTTAGTGTCTTGCCAGACCATATTGTCAATAGATGTCACAGATCTTTAGAAAACTGTTGCATTTGCTTTCTAGTTACTAGTTAGAGAAATTCTCTTCTGTAATGTAGTAATACAATTTTTTTACATTTTTGTCCAGTCATGTGTAAGAAATCTTTCCTTTTGCAGAAAAATATTTCATTATCAACCTTTAAATTTATTCTCTTTATATGTACTCATTATATTGCCTGAATATGGGACTTTGGCATGTTACTATGTTTCTCCAAACTTTATACAATTCTAATGCCTTGCATTAATCTTATGGTAAGAAAATATTGTGTTTTTTATCTATAAAAGTTTATGTATTAGGGTGGATCGAATTTTCGATTTTCAAAATTGGCTGGTGCACAAACTCTGCTCAACCACAAGCCTATTAATAGGTAAAAATCTGGAATCTGAGTTTTTTTTTTTTTTTTTTTCCTCCTCAAACAGCTTAAAGCTTCAAAATTTTACAAATTTTTGAGAAAAAATTCAATATTTTCACAAAATAAAGCATTTAGTTTTTGGTTTTTTTTTTTTTTTCACGAAACTGTTCTGTACCCACTGTATTTGCTGTAAAACCACAAAAAATTACTTGTGTTGTCATAATATAGTAATAAATTATCTGCAATAAGGAGAAAAATGCTTTACTTATGAAAATTCTGTCAATATTGACGAATGATCATTTGTTGTTTTCAAAAGCAAATATCACTTTATTTTTCATTTTCCTCGTAAACTTGGTTTAGTCTATTAATATTTATTGTGTATACAATCTAAAAATACATTAGTTTGGATTTCTATGATATTTTCATCCCACTTGGTTAGTACGCTACACGTCTCATATGTACCACTGAAAAAGACAGAGTGTGTCAGCAAACAGGCTGTGTGCTTGAAATTTTCAATGCTTTAATAGAGTTTATTAGAAGAAAAGCTGGTTTAGAAAATGACATTGGTGCTATAGGGTGTGAGGGAACTGTGGTAAGCATGGGACGAAAAAGAGGAGTCAAATGGTTATTGGAGCATCGATTCGGTTGTCCGCTTCACTGGCTCATTTGTCTTCTCCACCTAAATGAGCTACCACTCAGACACCCCTTTATATTGTCAGGCAGACAACCAATCCCAAGAGTCGACAAGGACCAAATGGAAAATGTCTTGCCAGAGTTTACAGATTGTTGACTTCAAAGCCATAAAATTTGAGCCGCTTCAAATAAATGTTTATGATTTGAGCACAGATCAAGAATATTTCAGAGACATATCTGAAGCAGTTTGAATAGGCAAATGTTCCAATCGGTAAACGATTCGCCAACCTGGATGTGTATCTCAATCTCGATGGTTGACAATATTCAATCAAGTAGTTCGGATCTACGTTTTAACAAAAAATCCTTCTCCTAAATTGGTACATCTCGTAACATTTATAATGAGCTTATGCATAGAGCTGGTTCAGAATAAAGATGAACCAAGCTGCATGGAAGGCGCAAAACACCTGTGGTATATCATTAAAGTACTCAGCAGAAAAGTTGAAAAAAGTCGTTGAAGCTGTCATTGCAAGAGACACTTATTTTGTGCATCCCGAAAACTTACTGCTTTCTATGTTCGGAGACAATGGTCAAAGTGTGCTTGAACTTGCTGTTCTGAAAATAAAAAGTTCAAAAAGTGTGCTTGTAAACAAGCCTAACAGGGCATTTATTGAAACATAAACCAAAGATAAAACTCCGAAGCCTACAATTTCTCCAGCTTGATCGAATGGTCACAAATGTCACTGAAGAAGATCACTGAATCCCCACTTGCCACTAAATTGTCCGTTGAAGAACTCGAAGCAATTGTGAACAATGGGTTGATGGAATGTTTTTTCTTTTAGAAGCTTCTGGCTCATACCCAAACTGTTGAATGAGTAATCAAGCTAGCGACTGAGGCTTCACAGAAGGTTTGTGGACAAGAGAGCCGTGAAGGCTTCATTGCGAGCACCATTCAATCGGTGAATACAATGCTTACATTTGACTCCAAAAGCGAGTACAAATTTTGATTGTAAATCCAAGGACAAAATGGATGGTTTGGACAAATGAGCAAAGAGCTACACAGATTGAAAACCCTTATAAGGTCACAAGGAACCAAAGTTGTGTTTTTCCAGCTTTAAATATCATAAAATATATTAAAATAAGCAAAGATAGTGTGTAAAGAGATTAAGAAGTTGAGATACTTGATCATTCGTCAATATTGATAGAATCTTCAAAAATCAAACATTACATATTTTGCTTGATTGCAGCTGATTCATATTCTGCATTAGGACTATGTGAGTAATTTTTTTTTATTGTTTAATAGCAAATGTAATGCTAAAGAAGACAAGTTTGAGGGGAAAAAAAATTTTAATGTAAAAGTGCTTTATTTTATGAAAATTTTCAATTTTTTCTCTAAAATTAACTAAATTTCAAAATTTTAAGTTATTTGAGGAGGCAAAAAAAAAAAAAAAAAAAATTAACTCTTAGTCTCCGGATAATAGTCTTGTGGTTGGTCACTGTTTGTGCTCTAGCCAATTTTGAAATTCGAAAATTCGATTTTTTTCGATCCACCCTATTATGTACCTCTTCAGAGATTAGGATGAGGTGTCATAAATAGTTAGTATCCATAAGCTTTCTTGTTTCATTCTTTTTTCTTTTTAACATTATGCTCTAAAAATAACATTTTAGAGCATGCTTTTCTTCCATACTGCTGTTTATTCACAAGTATTTCAGTTTTGAATTTTCATTTGTTATTGAAAAAGTATTTATCGCATGATTTTAAAATATTCAATATTTGTAAAAATATATTTTACAAAGTATTCTCATATAAATAAGATTTATTTATTTATAAATATTAAAAAATAAGGTTGATCTTAACTAAAATGGAGATTTGATTGAACTCAGGGTTCGTACGTGGCCTTGAAAACCTTGAAAGTCCTTGAATTTCAAAATTTTGATTTCAAGGCCTTAAAAAGCCTTGAAAAAGCGTATTTTACCCTGAGAGCCTTGAGAATCCTCGAATTTTAACAAGGCCTTAAATTTTTTGGTTAGAAAAGAACCCTGATTAGAAAAATCTTTAAAAATAACAAAGCCCGACGAGGCGAATCCTCGGTAAAACGGCTGTCCCAACAAGTTTCGGGAATACCACGTGATAGTCTTATTGCTTATAATGTCAATCATTGCTAAGGGGTCCCGGAAGCAGAATATTTTCTTGCTTTCTGCTGCTAGTATTAATATCTTTCTGCAAGATATTTTTTAATATGATAAGTAGAAAATATTATGCATCAATGATCTCCAAAAGTAATTCAAGTCACTATGAAATAAAGTAGTATGTAAAAACCATGCTGCAAGAACAAAAATGCCTTACAAAAACAAAACCAGTTGAGTGAATGTCTTTGGATCTCCACGGAGGGGGAATCCTCTTAGGTCATGTGTGTTTCTAAAAATAGCTTTCCACGGAGGGGGAATCCTCTTAGGTCACGTGTGTTTCTAAAAATAGCTCTCCACTGAGGGGGAATATGGTCTATCGTCAGCGGTCTGCAAAAAAAGCAATCATTTGAAAACATTTCTGCAGAACAGAAACAAAACCAATACAAGGAGTTCGGTTCTCGTACGTAGAAGCTTATTTTTGAAATGTATAATTAGTTGTTTCATTTCTAAGTTATTATTGAAGATGGGGAAGTGTTCCTTCGTTGAACTTTGGTTGCAGAATCCAAGCTATTCAAGTTGGATAGCTAAGGATGAAAAAAATCGTCATGTGGCAAAATGTAAATTATGTTTAAAGCATATGGATATTGCCAAAATGGGCGAGTCAGCCTTGAAAAACCACATACTTGGAAAGAAACACAAGACACGTATGGAATCGTGGAAGATTAGCACATCTATTGTGAATCATTGTGCAACGTCGGATGAGAAAGCTCCAGCACCGGTATCATTACCATCTACGTCGACTACCTCAGTTTCGCACGTTGCGGAGAAAAACGATACGCTAAAAACAGAAATTTTATGGGCGCTTAAAGTCATTCATAGCCATTATTCTTACAATTCATGTAGCGATATTCAAGAACTATTTAAAATGATGTTCAGCGATAGCGATATCGCCAAAAGCTTCACATGTGGTGAGAGAAAATGTGCATACATTTGCAGTTTCGGGCTAGCTCCTTATTTCTCAAGGTTACTTATTGATGACATCAAAAATAGCAAAAAAAAACTTCGTTGTGTTATTTGAGGAAAGTCATAACAAGTTTTTAAAATCTAAACAAATGGATGTTCATTTGCGAACATGGGATGGAGTGAGAGTGGCAACAAGATTGCTAACATCATTTTTTATGGGGCATGCTACTTCTGAAATCATCCTTACCAAAATTCGTGAAAGTCTAGGGGATTTGCAGCTGTCAAATATCCTGCAGTTATCTATGGATGGACCCAATGTCAACTGGAAAGTTTTTAATGACCTACAAGGAGAACTATCAGTTGATAATGGGGAAAAACTGCTTAATATTGGAAGCTGTGTTCTACATATTGTGAACAATGCATTTCACGAAGGAGCTAAAGCTTCTGGTTGGAATGTTGGAAAATTTCTACAATGTTTGTATTCCGTATTTAAGAATTCGCCAGCTAGAATTGAAGATTTTGGTGAGCTTTCAGAAGCAGGATTTAAAGTACCCCTTAAGTTTTGTTCCCACAGATGGCTGGAGAATTCTGCGGTCTGTGAACGAGCAATTGATATATGGGAAGCAGTAATGAAGTATAAAGGAGAAGTGTCTAAAAAGAAACTCCCAAATCCTGGTTGTGTTTCCTTTGATACAGTCAAAAAGTGGGTGAAAGATCCATTAGCTCTCTCCAAACTCCATTTTTTTAACTCAATAGCTAAACAAATGAAGCCCTTTCTCACTGTTTTTCAAACAGATTCGCCTGTGTTACTATTCTTGGGAAGGGACCTAGAAAAGTTGATAATAGAACTAATGAGAAGGTTTGTAAAACAAGAAGTATTAGTAGATTCGTCTAGTTCTTCGCTTAAACTCATTAAGATGGAAATCACAAACGATGAGTGCGTTACTTATTCTAAAATAGATGTCGGGTTTATGACGGAGAAGGAATTAAGAAGATTATCCAAGTCCATAAGTGATTGTCAAGTCATGGAATATCTGTTAGAGTGCCAGGACTTTTTAAGTTTGGTAAACCAATTGTTAGAAAAGGGTCCGCTGCAATATTGCTCGGTTCGTAATATCAAATGCTTGTTGCCAAACCTCATCACAAAAGATCCAGAAACGTGTTACAAAAGTTTCAAGCTATGTTTGAATGCTCTCTCTAATGCTGGTAGAGTAAATTCAAAAGACTGTGATACTATACTTTGGCAGTACAATGATTTTCTTAGTGGTGTGGTTAAAGTGAATTCGGATTTCTTGGATTTTGATGAGTCTAAAAGATTAGATGAACTTTTCTATCGGTTCCTAAATGAAGATAAAAATTATTCAATGCTATGGGATGTAATTAAAAATTTATTACTTCTTTCTCATGGACAGGCCTCTGTGGAGAGGGGATTTTCTATCAACAAAGAGTTGGTGGTAGAAAATTTAAAAGAAAAATCATTAATTGCCCAAAGGGTCATATGTGACCACATTTCGTCAGTTGGAGGAATTAAAAATGTGGTTTTAACCAAGGCCCTACTGCTGAGTGTCCGCTCTGCTAGAAGTACATGATGTACTTAGAGGATGAAATAAAAGAGAAAGCAGAATCTGCTTTATCTAGAAAAAGGAAACTTTTACTAGATGAAATTTCAGACATGAAAAAGAAAAAAACCTGTCTTGAGAAAGAAGTAGTCGAATTACAGAAATTGGCAGATGATCTTGGATTCCAAGCTGAAAAAACTAAAAACTTCATGTTTTTGACAAAGTCCAACAGTTTCCACATGACAGCGGCTGAAAAACAAGACCTTGCAAAAAATATTGAAGTTGAGCTTCAAGAAAAGGAAAAATTATTAAATAGTTAAATATATCAAAAGTACCCCTTAGTCAAGAATATTTTAGTGTTGTATAATCAAGAATTTGTGTATTATTTACTTGTATACCAAACTAGTCAAGATAAAGAGTGTCAAAAATATCTGATGTTTTCAACATTTGAAAAATAAATTTTGTGAGTTATGATATATTTTCTTCCTTTTCCCTCAATTGATCATACTGTTATAGTTGCCTGCAGGGGCGTAGCCAGAAGTTTTTCATGGGGGGGGTTACGACTACTACAACTCATATATATGTATGCGTGTGTGTGATAATGTAGTGAAGAATATGCATTTTGTATGGCAAAAAATTTCTCATGGGGGGGGGGTTATGACCCCCCTAACCCCCCCGCACACACTTTATTAATTAGGGAATTTTTATATGGGAGCTGTGTAAAAATTAAAATTTTGTATTTACTGCAAAACTCGCATAAGATGCTGTTTTTTGTTAAATGCTGAACACTTCCTATGCTAATCAATGTAAAATCCATCTGTATAGATGAGTTATTCTGCTCCCTAATTTCCAATTTTCAATTCACTCATTATGATGCTCTTAAATGCAGATAGATCCCAGAGTAAACTGAGGTGCTACAGCTGCACCAAACTGAATCTTTTGATAGTGACAAAAAATAACATTTTTGAAGGTCTCTCTGTCGAAAGTGCCTCTTGGTATTTCCTGATACAATAAGGATGATTCTGCACTAAATATGTGCTATCCCAATGTACCAAAATATAAATAAAACTAAATACTAAAGTATCACTTCCCTATTTTCATCCGAAAACTGTTAGCTTTTGGAAATCAGGAAGTATGCAAGAGCATAAATAGTACAATCCAAAACCAAAATGAACAAATCAGAGCAATTTATGTACATCATTGTTATAAAAGAAACCATTGTACAAGTTATTAATAATAGTAAAATAAAAACAGTTAACAGAAAATTCTTAAATATCTTAGAAATTTTTTCCCTTAAAGATTTTAATTAAATTCATGTAAATAGGCACCAAATTTAATTAAAATATCCTGCATTAATGTGTTTACTCTGTCTCCAAAATGATATGAATTTAGAATAAGGCAGATGTTCGTTTAGAAAAATAAACAGACTGCATGATATGTAACTTTGTGACATGTGATAAAGTAAATGTAGTTCAGTTAAAAATCAATAGACATGCACAGATATCTTACTAACAAGGGACAGATAAAAGAATATGTGTATAAGTGTGAATCTAATATGGAAACTTAAGTGTATTTGTTAATACTTTTAATAAATGTAGAATACCCTGAATTAAATATACTGTTTGTTGAAACGGTGGGTTATTTATTTCTTTAGTATCTAACAAATAATTGCAATTTTAATATGATCAAACATTTTTAAAATAAGGCAAGTTCCAAAGTAGCTTTTCTTGTAGGGTAGTTGTGGAAGGTTTAAAAAAATCACCTTTTCTACTTTTTGTAAGGGGGAAGGATAAATTGAGTGGGAGAAGAAGTAAATCCCAAGAGGCTCTACCTTTGTTTTGCACACAGGCACAGCCATGGTTAGTGAGGTACTGGCATTTAATACTGAAATATGCAAAAGTACTGAAAAAAATTAGTTCAGTGGTTCTTGAGGAATATGGAGTGTGTCAAATTGAAAAAAAAATTGTTTTTGACATTATCATCAGCTTGGAATGAAATGAAGCCAAATGTAATGTTTTCAGAAATCAGACTTAGGTGCTTAAAATGATTCACTGAGGTAGAAAATTTACTTCTAGAAAATGAATTTGTCATTGCAAAATTTTTCTAACTATCCAGCAGTGGATGATGACCTCAAGACCAGCAGCACTCAGACTCTGAATGAAATAATTGCTGATGTAAAAATTGTGGGAATGTGAAAGAGGAGGACAATGAACCAGTGCTGACACTGTTGAGTATCTAGGTGAAATGTGAAAAGTATTGTCTTCTGTCATTTTGCTACATGCTGAAGAAATAGTGCCCCAAACATTTCAAGTTCAATTTTGTTGATAACTCCTGTTGTTGACGAAATTGGTAATTTCCTTGTTGCAACACACTCCTTGAATCTTAAGCGAAAATACTTTTTACTCTAGCATATCAGAAATGTAAGAAATTTCTGTATGTATGTATTATTACTTTAATTTTCAGAATATTTATACAGTAGGTACCATCTGTAGTTTCTGAATGATAATACAAACCTTTTTATTTGTTTAAGCACTTAGAATTTGCTTATTTTCTTACTCACTTATAAGATGTTTTCCTGCTTGTTTAAGAGGCTTTTTCAAGCTGGTCGCTTGAAAAATTTCTTAAGCAAGTTATACTGTATTTAGATTTAATCTCCTAAAAGTTTTTATCAATACCATTAACTTTTGTACCTTTTTTTCCATAACTTTGTAATTGTATATGTCTATGATCAATATTTAAGGAATAAAAGCCCGGATCAGTGTTTTTAAGACATCCTCGGACCCTGATTATAGCATGGGCACTTGCTGTACATGCCCTGGACACATATGGAAAAATAGCTTTAAAAAGCTGCTGCCGAGTTTAAAGCTGTAATATAGAAACACAAAAATTTGAAAACTGCCCTGGGCACAAAAACGTTATAGATCCTGGGCATGTATGTAAATATATATATATATGTAGATTCCACATATAAAAGTTTATTTTTTTTATTAGTGTAAAAAAATATCAAGATTTATTATCAAACTAGCTGTGTGCCCGTTCTCTGCACGGTAGTAAAAGAACATTTTCCTTATGCATATAATTCAAATTAAACCCAGTGATGTGGAATCTAAAAAAGTGAAAAATTATTTAAATCGTGATGAAACGTTGACGTCATGAGTGCAAATCTAAGATGACTGCAACATGATGGCACAAAAACTATGTCAGTGTCACTGAAGATAAAAAAAGAAGCAACTTCTCTTGGATGACCTTGCCCAGGCTTTTTCTCGAAGGATCCGGTTGTTGTGGAACTGCTTCAATAAGTTGGATATAAAGCAAGGGCGGCTCCAGACTGAATTCTCGGAGGGGGCCATCGAACTTTTTACTTAGGTCTTTACTTACTTATAAATTGTTCAAAATGCAAATTGAACGTGTGAAATCGTTAAGTATGTGAATCTAAAGTTGTAAAACAAAATTTCGGAGGGGGCCATGGCCACTATGGCCCCCTCACTGGAGCCGCCCTTGATATAAAGCTAGGCGTTAAATTGAACTCTGCAAATCTGGTGACTATCCTGCTTCTAGTCCCCACACATGGGATCTAGGTCAAAGGGTGGGGGTGTCCTCCCTTGGGGGTCTTTCTAAAGGGTCCTAACCCATATTTATGCTGCGTTTTGAAGGAAACCAGCCATATGTTTCCTAACATATGCATGTTGTGAGTACGGTTTTATTTTCCGAACGGAATACAGGAAAACTCCAAACGGTTAGGTCGGTGGATGCGACATGTTTTGAACTAGAAACCTTCAATCTCCCAGTTCAGAGTGTTAAGCGCTTGGCCACTGGTTGCACTAAGTCATTGCTAGGGAATATTAAAAGCACATGGGACTTTTGTTGTACACATCATTGCAATGTCATTCTTGTACGCGATAAATCCTCAGGTGATTTATTTTTGATTTTCATTTCATATTCCTGACTTTTCATACTCTCTTAATTTTTGGGTCTTGTGCATGTGCATAATCAATTATCATTTCCCATTAACGTTAATGAATTAAATAGTTCTCCCTATCGCCACTTCTACACCATAGACGTCAAACTGCATTTTCCTCATTTCAAGAAAAATGCTTAAAAAGGTTCATTGCTTCAGTTTATACTGATTAATAAATTTTCTTGCTAACTAATCGGAATTAAGATATGAGGCTTTGACATAGTATACAGGATTTCTTGCTAACCTGAAAATGAATGAAAATGAATTTAGTTAACAATAACCAAAATTACAGGTTTGCGTTATTGACGTGGTGATTGTGGTAATGTTCTAATTGTTTCATATCAAATGCTTTTTCATTTTTCGAGTCTTAAGAGCTGTAGAAATGAGTGCTTTCACTTAATTGTTAAATTTAACAGCTTAAGTGGCATCAATGGATTCCGTTACTATGGAAACTGTAGCAATATTAAAAATAGAACTTGAAATGAAATTTATTTATGCTTGCTAGAACTGCCATATTGGCATAATTAATGCCGATAGTCGATGGCAAATAGCCAAAATGAATCCTGAATTTAACTTCACAGTAAATGCAACAATTTATAGGCAATACACCAGCTATATTTACCAGGCTTAAAAACATTCTGGTTCATCTTAAAACATTCGTATATATACAGAATTCCTATTTTATTATATCCTGTTTGTTGCAATTAAAAAAAATTATCTATCCATAAGCTCCTAACATTGGCTCATCACAATCATGCCATTGAATTAGCAGTACAAATGCAAAAAACACATGCTATTAAACACGGAGTTACACTACATTTGAATATTTATCACCAACTTTGCTAAAAAAGGTACTAAAGTAGGAATCCGCATACATTTTAATTCGCAAAACAAAAAGTATATTAGACAACATCAATTACACCATTGTAACAGTTTCTCTCTAGTCTAAAAAAAAGTAACGTCCGCTGTCGCTGCCACCGCCGCCATCAAGAGCTTGTTCAGCTGTCTCCTCCTAAACCGTGGGGATTTGAGTTTTCACTAAGGTGTCCATAGATTCGGAAAAATCCGAGGAAACTGATAAGCTGACTTAAATTTCAAAAATCGAGTTCTTTTAGGAGATATTAATAAAAAACTGAAAAAATTAACGGTTGCCAGGTTTGGGATAAAATCATTCATTCCTTTGCAACAAAGCAATTTCAAGTATGTAGAATCACGTGAAATTCACAAATATGAAGTAGAATTACAACCACTTTTAGCCAAATTAAAAAGTATATGAAATAAATAACTCGAAGTGCGTTACACAAAGTTGACCATTTTCAAATAGTAAGTTTGCTTAGACAACAGGAGTTTAGAATTAGCGATTATTCATTTTTCCAAAACCGAATAACTAATTGTCACTGATTTTAAAAGCCCATCTTGGCATTAGGTACAATTTGGCAAGATGGTATCTTTCCAAGCAGGGTGAATCTGAACCACGAGTTCCAAAATGTTAGAACCCAGTATCTTGAAAATGAAAAATAATTAAAATGCAGATTATTTTAAAGCCGGTTTGGTCCAGTTGGAGTGTTTGCTACCAGTAGAAATATTTGGTGGCGTTAACTATGCCATTATAGCAGTTATAGTACACTTTGGATATTTGCCAGCTTGGCAAGATGATATAATTCGTGGTGCTAAATATGCCAATCTGCAAAGGATTATGTATATGAAAATATGGATAACAATTTTCCGGGAACCTTACATGAGCAGTAATTATAGGTTGTGAGCATGTGTAAATTGCCAAATAATGAAAAGTCGCCATTGGTGGCGAGCTATCCTAGCTGTTCCGTAGTTTTTATCAAAGAAAACATAGTTTTTCATAGTTTTAAACACAGAAGTTCTGTTTTCTTAGAGCTAATTATTAACTATACATATACGCAAGCCGCCAAATTATGAAAAATCGCCATAATTGGCTAATACGCAAGGTGTTCCATGGGTTTCACATAATTAAAAATAGTGTGAAGTTTAAATTTGTATGTTCCAAGGAACATGCAAGAAGCAAGCATTGTGTAGCTTGGTAACATTCTATCTGGTCCAACCTTTGAGTTTTGTTTGTTGAAATTATGCCTTTTTTTTATGAATAAGCCTTATTAGGGGCCGAATGCATCATACGAAAAGCTAGCCTAGCGAGTCTAGGGGCCTTGGCCCCCTAGTCCAGTAAAAGAAACTTCCGTATCGCTGCTTTAACAAAGAAGAATCAATAATTTATTATATGTATCGTACTTCAATTGTCAAAATGCCAACATACACGATTTTGCGAGATTTAAAAAAAAAAAAAAATTTCAGAGAATCGTTCGAAGCACTGATTTAACAGGGAAATAGTTATTTGTATATGGTTCGATCGCCAAAAATGAATGCAGGCATCTAGTTGAAAAGTAGTATAGCAGTATTTTAAATTATCAACTATAACATGTTTTATTTACTCCAATGTACCAAATGCGAGAATTTAATTTCTTTTGAAATTTGGCAGGATTCCCCCAACTTAAATCAATTTACTTAATTTGGTGAAAATTCTGAGGATCGATCGCTTAAAATTACCTTAATAATTGCACTATTTCTGCATGGAAACTTAAAGTTTAATGCTGTATTCTAATGAAACCTACACTTGTTTTTAAAAATACTATTTTGGTTCGCTCGCAGTAAATTGCGCCAAGCATAAAACTGTGCAAATCGGTAGAGCCTACTACTTTACTTTCTCAAAATCGCCACAATTTTATTTTTTGCCAAACTAAAAAAATTATACGTATTAGTCTCAGAAATCCCCAAGTCCTTATTCTTTTGCATATAAAAAATATTGCATTCCTGCTCTGATTTCCCATGCACACGATATTTTAATTAAAAAATAACCTAGCAAATATTCTAAACAGAAAAAAAAGATTGATTTACTCTTGAATTAAAAATAAAAGAATATTCAATAAATTCGCTAAATATGGCAACCAGGATGCTTATTTCTCACTTTTTCACAACAAGGGTTATAATCACGGAATTGCGAAGAGAAAATTAGCATTTTTCACGGGGTTTTTTATCAAAATCTCCTAAACTAATTGGAGTTTCAAAATGTAAATTAGCAGAAGACCTTCCTCAGAATTTTTCGAATCCGTGGACACCTTGATTAAAACTCAACTCTCCATCATTTCAGAGGAGATGATGCTACAGACAGACAGACGTGCGTTGATTTTAATAGTATAGATAAACTATCAGAATCTTACTGAAATGCTGAGAAGTGTAATGGAAATCTGTGAAACTAAAGATAAATTTATTACATTGCCGCGTATTTCTATGAATTTAAAATTTAATTTTAACAAGCCTGTCTTAACAATCTTCCAAGTTTTCATTCTAAAAGCTTGAAAGATTTTTTGTAAAATTTACTCATAGAATCTGAAATATTTGAAGCAGGTACTTTCTTATATGCTTTCAATCAAAAATGATTAGTTACAAATAATAATTTGGCAATTTGTAAGGAAAATATGCTAGAAAGATTCATGCTGATAAAAAGTTCTTTTCCTATTTTTTTTTCTTCACTGTTCTTTGGAAGTTGAAATTTAAAATAAAAGAATACATTTAAAAAAATGTTATTGACAAACTCTCGTGCTTAAACAGGAATGGAGAAATCGAGACTGGAAAATATTGTTTTTAAATAGAGATCGTTGTTAAGTATCATGACATTAACCCTCCAAGTGGCTGTAACATAAAATTCTGTCCACGTCATTCCAGTTTTCGCTGCAATACATCTTCAATTTAAATTATTTATAACACTCTGGTATGATAAAATGTTTTAATATTCAAGCTTGTAAGTAATTTAGGATCTTATTTTTTGATAATTACAAATCTTCCTATAAAGTTTTAATTTCTTTTATAATTTTAAAGCTTTACGGAAATTTTGCCATGGAACATTTTTGCATTATTTGTACACTTTAAAGATGCAAGGTGTTAGGCAACTGTATTTTTATTATTAAGTGGTTTTATTGATATATAATGTTAATTTTATGTTTATGTTTATTTTGTTATTTCAGATGATTTTCACAATGTGAGCACTTCTGCTGATTATTATTCTCAACCTCCTGTTATAACACCAAGCACTACTCCTTCATACTATAATAGCAGTGCTAAAAATATATCTCACTTTCCTCAAAGCAGTTGTCCTGATACAAGTGATCACAGTCACATGCACAGTTCAGATATACCTTCTGAAATGTATTACAGGACATATGAACCTGTTAAACCACATTGGTTTTTCCTAGATATTGTTGAGAATAGAGAAATTTGGTGTGCATTTAGTATTTGTGATTCAGAACAGCTTGAAGAAGCCTTTCAAAAGGGTAAGTATTTCATTGACTGATGAAATAGTCAAAAGCATTGTTTCTTAACCTTTTTAGTGTTTTGACCCCCCTTAATAGTCTAAAAATTATGTAAAAAGCCTTGCAACTCATAGTTACAATGAATATGGCAGTTTAGTTACAAAAGCTTAAAAAGCATTGACCCTCTTTCCCACTTTATACGTACATGAAGAAGGCTTCTTGTTTTTGATGGTTTTAAAATCTATAGAAATCAATATACTATCACTTGAAAATAATTTACTTATGTATGTTTGTGAATGAGGAAATCTTTTATGTGAAAAACAAAGCCTTAACTGTTGCATTAATAATTTGATTTATTATATTGAACAAATAATTACTTAATCTTTTAATTATTTAATCTCTTAATCAATAATTACTAAAACGCATAATACCTTTTCCTCATACACTAGCACTTTTGTCCACGCACATGGCCATCTTTAGGTGCTTCACTGACTGCTGCTTCTCTCGTTCTTTTACTATGCCTGAGCCACGCCCACCA
This sequence comes from Cheiracanthium punctorium, assembly GCA_038373885.1. Classification (NCBI taxonomy): domain Eukaryota; kingdom Metazoa; phylum Arthropoda; class Arachnida; order Araneae; family Cheiracanthiidae; genus Cheiracanthium; species Cheiracanthium punctorium. The sequence goes on along the minus strand of JAWZYV010013197.1, from coordinate 1,221,223 downwards.
ACTTTTGTTGATGTGCATGTGTGTTGTGTCGCTTATGACTGTGACGTCATTCATTATTTCTACAACTTTTCATTACAGATCGTGGCTTTTATTTTTGAAATTGGCTATTTTCTTTACATTACCAAATTGTTAATGAGGGGGGGGGGATTAGAAAAATTAAAATTTTACTTTTGTGTTCAAACTAACATTCTTTCCATTGTAGAATCCAGTTTTTGCCCTTTTATTTTGAACAATTCTCTTCCTCTAGGCATTTTAATAATCAAGTCAAATAAATTTTGTTGTCAATTTCTGACTTTTTTTTTAACCATTACAAATAATTTAGGCTGCAGTAAGCTGAACAACAACAAAAAAAAAAAAGTCATCTTCATTATAAGAAAAAAAATATAATGGTTTTACAATTACGAATCTAAATGGTTTTAGTAAATTGTTTACTGTAAAAATGCTTTTCTTTCTCTGTTTTCATTTTCTAAGCTAAATCATTATATATTTCACTGTTTTCTTTAAAATTCACAAAAATGTCTTTTGTTGAGAAATAGTGAAATTGTGACTTATTTTATAATTTTGTAACAAACTGTATTAATGTTGCTACTTTTTAAAAATATTCAAGACTTTTCATTTAACTAAAACTAGTTGACAGGGTGGCTACCAACAATCACTTGGAATTATCAGGTAGCAGGGATTTTGAAGTTTCTGAAAAAATAAGGGAATTTAATAAAAAACCTGGAATTGAACAGATGTTTTAAACTGCAATTTTTAAAAGAGGACCTTTTGTACCCCTTTTCATGCATGTATATAAAAAATGCAGTTGTCTTTAATACCAGTCTTTTTTTAATAGTTTACATTTTTCTTTGTGATATTTTGAGATATTTTTCAGATTTTAAAATCTAGCATGTCTGTCTGTTTTCCAACAACAATATTTTTTTTATATATATTACATTTTATTTTTTCTTTAACTATAGTGTTAATTTAATTATCGTTGAACCCATTCAGTAAAATAATGAGTATAGCTTGTCATTGGTTCTTCATGGCAAAAAGCACAACGATGAACTATAATTGTCATGCGACCAGGGACAGCTTGACACAATAAGCACGGTAAGCATCGCATCAGGGTGCCATTTCGAACTCCAAGACTGAGAAAAACTTCATCTGGACCATAAAAGGGGGTGCCATTTTTGCATTTGCACGGGGCACTATGACACAGATTATGCATGTTTAAAATTCAGGGGCTGTAGAAGAGGTAGACAAGGATTAAAAGATGAAGAAATATTCCCATTTTTGCCTTGTGTTAATGGCAATAACTCAGATCTCACTTATTCTAAAAGTGTAACTTGAATTTTTATTGAAGAATAGTAAATTCTTACAAAGTCATTGGGTGGCAAGTGGGCAGGGAAGAACTGCAAATTTTAATACTGCTTAGATGTTCAACTGTAGCTCAAGTGAAGTCTTTTAGGAACGAAGCAATTAGACGTAGCCTACAAACTTGGCTATGCAGCACTAACAAAAAATTATGCCAATAAACAAAAAATAGGTGCACATATCAGGAGCAGTTACAAATAAGTCAATGTATTAATTTTATAAACAAAGACAATTAGGCACAGAAATTTAAAGAAGTTACCAAAACATGTAAAGAAGAAAGTCGAGAATCTGTTGGTGTTAGTAAAAATTAACATTTTCTCCCAAAGTTAGCATCTGCAAAAGAAATTCTTTTTAACGTATTGAATAAGAATTAGCAAATCTGCAGTCATAAACCACAAAGAACCAAAATTCTCTGAACGGATGTGGGTGGGGGGAGGGCTGTATACAGCATGCACCACATAAAATACAGGACAGGGGTTATATACTAGTGCCAAAAAGCAATATGTGATGTCAGCATCACAGGCACCACGTACCCTAGGGCTGCCCCTGCATGTGACTTAAGTTACTATTAAATACAATCGAACCTCGATTTAACGAATTCTCCGATTTAACAAATATTTTTTCTGTCCTGACAAAAAGAGTGCTAAAATGCTCTGATTTAACGATTTTTTAACTTTGATTTAACGAACAACAATCGCTGAAATAAAATTCGCATATAAAACTAAAACTTTGAATTTTCCGCACACAAAATTAATATAGACAAAGTATGTATTAAGTTTTAAGAAAAAGTAACATTAAAGAATTTAGATTATTTTAAGGTTGATCTTATAACGTATAACTTATAATTTTTAAGCTCGCAGTAAATAATAATCATTCTTTCTTTCGTATCTATATCTAAGGGTATTTTGCATTGATATTCGATTTAACGAACCAATTTGTGGATCTCAATCAATTCGTTAATTCGAGGTTCGACTGTATGATAATAAATTTGGTTTAAAAATTCTAATGTACTGAATCTAGCAGCATTTTTTATTACTTATTGTTAATGTTATTGATCACTATCACGCATTGTTCCTACTACAAGAATCTGTTGGTACAAATCCCAAACAAATTGTTCTTGGTTGGTAGGATTTCATTACAATTATATCCATATCAATAGTATAATTTTAATTAACAATGTGTACAAATTGCAAAATGAAATAAGTTTTTTTTTAAATAAAAATTAAATGGTTATTTCATTCACATTTTTTCATTATGAATCATACCGGAAAGGGTTAAAACTGGGCTGCCAACTGCTCTGCATTTCATGAAGTTACTCAAAAATAAAAATTAAAAAAAATTGTTTAGCTCCACATTTCCTGTCTGAAGAATTTTTAAATTTTAATAATCTGCTTCAAACATAAATTTAAAAAAAAGAAAGTGTTTAAAATTAATAATTCCAGTGACTAAGAAAATTTTATGCTATGTCCGGAGGAGAATCAAATCAGTTAGTGTATAAAGTGTGTTTTTGTAAAGGTAAAAAGTACCAAAGTTCTTCCTTAATATAATAAAATCAAATACCATAAAATCTGTTTTAAAAAGTGCAGTCTTTTCAACCAGCCCTTAGCCATTTTCAAGAATAAACTATTCATTCCTTCTTTGTCTTGATTGCAGGATCATTCTCTATCTGCTGTCAATCAGTACATGGCTGTTTTCATTAACATCCCGTTTGTCATTATTTTCTCCAAAGCCCCTCGCCAACATGCATAACCTACATTTTAAAAATCAGCAATTTTTCCTACATTCTCGAATTCAATTGAAATTCGTTTATCTATGGCTAATTTATGTGTTCCAGTTTTATGAACTCCTTGGGTGCATTTGAGAACTACACTGCATTATGAACTTGCTTTGCCTAAGTAACGGATGACAAATATGTTATATCATGCACTTGCTTTCTCTAAGTAACGGATGATGAAAAGTACCCAGGGGGGGGGGTCCAGGGGGTCCGGACACCCTCCAAAATTTCAGTTTTTGTAAACAAAATAATAATGATGAAGTTTTCTTGTATAAAATTCTGCCTTTTTCACTGTTTGGACCCCCTCCAAAATTTTTGGACCCACCCCGAAATTTTTTTCTGGGTACATCCCTGGATGATGAGTATGTTTCGTCATTAAAACTAGGAAAAATTAAGCATGCATATCTTGTTTGTGACAAGAGATTTGTAACAGTTGTAGGAAGATGTTTCTTTCAGTCAGGATTGCGAATTTAGCCACTTTGTAGCTGGGTCTGGACATGATATCTGGCCACGACATCTGGATATTGCAAATGCATGAATTTCTTCAAATAAATCCATACCCAAGGAGTTAATGTTTGATTATTTACCTAATATAATTATGGACTTATGTTTAGGTTAAATTATAATTATAAAAATTCGTTTATGTGATTGTTTACACAGGGATTAATGCAGACAAAATTTGGGTCTGTTTTATGGTCCCTTCACAAAAATATAATCGATTAAAATAACCTTTCAGTGGCATTTTACTTTATAATTTGATTTGTTTTGTAAATTACTTTACAAAAAAAAGTGACTTTTACAAATATTGTCATGAAAATTCACAAAACTGGATGCTGAAATTTACTTAAAGATATTGAAATTCACAAAAATAAAGAGTTTTTACAAAAGTGGGACCATGGAAAATATTTCTGCATCGACCCGTTATAGCTTTCTGTGGATTTTTACTCACATTATTAACCTTTCCACCTCATATGTGTCAATTCAATCCCTACAGAGGGGGAGGGATAGAACAAATAAACTAAAATGTGCTTGCTACTGTAATAATTACGGATAATATCTGAAATGAGATCCATAGAAAATAATTCCTAACGCCTACATATTCATTATTCACTCTTTCAAACTGGGTGTATTAGGCCTATACAGGTAAAATATTTACTACTACTTCAATATGGTAGGCAAGTTAAAGAGCTTAGCAGAGAAAACAAAATGCTTCTCAAAATTGCTACAGATACTCCTCAAATTGTTCCTTCAAAGCTTACACAGCCTGCTAATGTTGTATGTTTATCTAAGAAAAATAGTTGAATTTTGGCATTAAAAGGTTAAAAATACACATCTAAAATCCGACAGTAGCAGCTTTTGGTGGCAGCCACCACCTTCTTCAGCCCTTGCTATTTCCAGTCTGCTCCGATCTCTTCCTCAACGCCTCGATCCAACCCAAATCGATTTGCACATGTGTCATATCATTTATAGCGCCATCTGTAGTTACGATTTGCAGGGCCTCCATGTTAAGTGCATAATTGAAATTTTTGTAATCAGCTAGTTTTTTTGCTTTCATTAAAGTTAATTTCTATGGGTTGTTTGTGGGCTATTTTAGAGAGAGCAGTGCTGGGGGAGTACTGCTCTCTCTAAAATATGCACTTAACATGGAGGCCCTGCAAATCATAACTACAGATGGTGCTGTAAACGATATGACATGCGCAAATCGAACCGGGATGGAGCGAGGTGTTGAGGAAGAGATCGGAGCAGACTGGAAATAGCAAGGGTTGAAGAAGGTGGTGGCCGCCACCGAAAGCTGCTACCGTCGGATTTTAGACGTGTATTTTTAACCTTTTAATGTTTTAATGCAAGTCCGTCATACTATTTTTAATTAGTTGAATTTTGATTTCTGATTCCAAGTACCTTTAATTTCTAATTATTTAAATCACTAGATTATTCCAATTTTACTTACTTCTAAATTTATGTAAAAGGTTAACTCAAGGTAGTATAACTATGAAGGAGCAAAAATTAGTCTGGTGGATTCTGTATATTTTAACCTAGAATAATCGGGGATATCAAGGAATTTAAAGATTATAGTTTGTTGGCCACTCTGTCGTAACAAACCTAAGATGTCATTTTTAACTTTTCAACTGAACCTTACTTTTAAAAAAAATTATTTTTTATTATTCTAATTGTAGATAACCAGGCAGTCATTCAGGTTGATGGTGGCAGATATGATGCTCTGCTGAGTGAAAGAGTAAAAAAACCTGTCTACTTTGATGCTAAAGTATTGCAGATAAGACGGTGTACATGGTTTTATCGTCCTGATTCTTCACAACGATTTGTACCATTTCCCGAAGAATCATCAAGTTTGCTTGAGGTATCATACATGTTATTGGCATAAGATTTTACAAATGGATCCCTTTTGCTTTACTAATCATTAGCAACAACAAAATAATAATAATAAAAATTGCTTCCATACTCTATCTTTTTGTAGAGTACAACCAAAACTTATGATCTAATAGCAGTGGATAGCTTAATGAATTTTTTACAAAAATCTTGCAATACTTAAACTCAAAAGTCAGAAAAAATATCTAAAAGCTTTTAATAGCTGGAATTTCTGTAAATCTGCTTTTGCATCCAAATAAAACCAATATATGTTGATAACAAAAACAGTATAAAGTTTAACTTGTATATGAAAGCAAATTTGCAGAAGAAATTCCTGAGGAAAGCTGTGAATCATTTTTAGAATGTTGATAGACAGTAAAATCCCAATTATAAGTCCCCCTACCCCACCCCATTTTTTTGGAAAGAGAACAAAATGCGTTCCCGGTGATAGACACTGCTATGAATTGTGACATCACCTCGAATGGCAGCTGTGACTCATCATCTGGAGGTGGAGGAGGAGGACAATTATAAGGTCTTCTCCCCGATTATAAGTCCCCCCTCCCCTGTAAAAGGGGGTTTATAATTGGGATTTTACTGTAATATTTGTTGTTTAAATTTTAAAAAATCTAATCTGCAACCTGTGCTACTATAATTTGTCAACTGGACTATAAAGTCATAAAATGTCTTTTCCTTGCTATGTAGCTTAGATTTATTAGTAATAGATAGCTAAGTGGACTTTTGACCAAAATCTTGAAGCAACTTGCTTATTAGCAGTAATATCCAAAAATTAATAATAGGAATTCCTTCTGCAAATCTGCTTTCGTATTCAAAGAGCTTTATTGCTGTTTTTGTTATCATCATTATTAATATTGCTTCAATCCGGAACTTTATTTAATTATTTTTGAACTAAAGCGGACTACAAGAAATATAGAACTATTTAAAAAAATTTCAATTCAATAATCATTTTTTAAGACATAGAATATATGACTAATAACTATGCTTGAACACTGAAAACCAATCATTTTCAAATTGAAAAAATTCTAGGATATCTAAACAGAGGTTCAGTGATTCTTTAATCTAAAAATCTACCATGCTGGATCTAACAGATTTATTGAAATTACATCTATATAAAACACTGTACTACCATATAGATATCCTCAAGTTATTTATTTCGTAACTGATTGCTTCAGTATTTCCTTAGTATAATCTTACATGTATGAACCATTTTTCTAAACAGACACCATAACTGCCCTGGTTAGCACTTTTAATATTTAAAAGGAGTAAGTTTGCTACAGATTTTCACACTAATGTGTGTGTGTGCGTGCGTGCGTGCGAGCAAATGTTCATGCCAAGACATGGATCTATTTTGATTGTTCATACCATAACCAAATCAATATGGGTTACATTTTTATTTCATGAAACTTTTTTGATAATCTTTAATATAAATAAGCATGTACGAAAGAAATTGTTTTATAACTGCATATATGAAATTGCTAGGAAAAGGTGTCTGTACAGATGTTGTGTATCATTAAAATTTATGAAAAAAAAACAAACATAGCTTTTCCCATTGACATGTAATTTGAGCTAGCACACAGAAAAAGTTTGTGTGATTTTGAGATAGCCTATTTCTGCTCATCTCACTTTTTTATATTGCAGGCAAGAACAATATCATTTATACATCACGGTTCATAAACTCCTTAAAATTAATTTTACAAGATTTGAGGCCCTTAAAACTCCTTAAATTTATGTGGGACTCCTTAGAAACTCCTTAATTTTGCATTTACAGTAACAACCACAATTAATGAAGTGCACAGCCTTTGCAACCTTCTAGATATCGGTGACCATGACCTGGTGATGGAAGAAGAATTTATATTTCTTAGAGTTTGATAATTTAGTTTTTTAGGTTTAGAGGAACTAATTTAGAGTTTGTTACTTATGGAAAATTCTGTAATAACAGAATAAAAATAGTGTGAATTTTAACTTTTGTCTTTCATTTTAAGATTTTTTTTGGGACATGCCTTGAAAAAACTAAATTTTTCCATTTTCAGTTTGGATTAAAATTTTTGTTAAAACATATTTTTAGTGCTCAATGATAGTTATGTACAGTCACCTGCTAACCTAAGATTACATTGGTAGTCCAGAAAAAAGTGGACTCCTTAAAAACTCATTAAATTTCTTTTTGAAAAATGAGTATGAACTGTGTACATCATCATTGTGTAATTGCATTAAGTTTTCATAAGTGCACCCTTACATAAAAGAATACTACAAGAATTTTGCTGGAAATAACCCCTTTAAACACTGAATAATAACAATAATAGAATTTCAGGTTTGCATATTTTATTAGGGTAGAGCAAGAATATATATACATATATATATATATATATATACACACAGGGTGGCCATAATTAAACTGCAAGTGTTCAAGGGGTGCTGGAGAGAAAACTACCGAGAATATACCAGTGAAATTTGGTATCTACACGTTTCAGAACATGCGCAAGTCAAATATGCAAAAATAAAAAATCGTCATTTTCACCCGATAGATAGCGCTGTACCGTATTTAAAGCTCACCGGTGGCATATACAACTTCCAAAACCGATAGACAGAGCATAGTGACAGACTAAGAGGCATATAAACAATATAAAACATCATTTACAGTTTATCAAAATTCCATACAATTCGCTTCAGTAATTAAATTTTTACAGTAACATGTAATCAAAAATTAACGTAAATTAAGATCACAAATTAAACAATTCATAAAGACACTTTAGAAAACAATTAAACCCTTATTTATTCTCATTGACACTCATTGGACCTCTTCTTAATTGTTTCATATGCCGGTATTCTTTCAGAGTAGCTGAATAATTGCTACCATTCTGATAGAATATCTTCACTAACAATGCACATTCCTTCTTATTCAGAGTCATGATTGATCGTTACTCAATGCGGTCTTGTTTTTACACTGCTCGATGGGCTTAAAATTTGCATATATGACGTCCATAAGCATTGAAACACGATATAGCGCCATCTATCGGGTGAAAATGGCGATTTTTTTTTAATTGCATATTTGACTTGCGCATGTTCTGAAACGTGTAGATTCCAAGTTTCACTGAAATATTCCTGGTAGTTATCTCTCCAGCACCCCTTGAACACTTGCAGTTTAATTATGGCCACCCTGTATATATATATATGTTTTCCAGTCAATGTAGTACTGTAAAAGTTGTGATTGGTACATCATTAAATATTATATATATATATATATATATATATATATATATATATATGATATCTTCTGATCATACAAAACATCTTAAAATTCAGAAAATGAAAAATTTTACTAATTATTAGTAGTTTTAAATGATTTGATCCTCACTAAAAGACACATTTTGAATTTGGTTCATTACTATACAAGAAAACATAACGTACTTCCTTAGCACATACAGCTAATTATATATCAGTGAATGAGATTTAAAGGATTTCTGCAACAACGTGTATGTGGTCCAAAGTCTTGAAATAGTGCTCAAACTGATTATAAAATTTTCTTCCAGGGATCGACTCCAGCTGAAGAATGTAATATCCCTGGCTAGAGAAATATTAATTGATCCCTGCCAACGATACTATTTATCCCCTGCAGGAGAAATATTAATCTCTGTCCCTACAAGTTCAACAGTCTAACGATACTAAGTATTGAGAATAGAAAATTTCCTTTTGTTTAGACAAAGGAGCAAATTACTAACATCCCTTTGAAATAGATATACACATGTTTGATGCCACTTCTCATTCTTTAATTGGGGTCAGGTTTCAAAGGAAGACTGTGAAATGAAGGAACAAGCACTCCTCTGCCGCAAGCTGAATTTAAGGTAAACGTAGAATCAGCATAGGCAGGAATATATATGCATGAAAAATCGGGGGTCGACTTTTGTTTAAATTTAAATTACTTCCCAGACATGTTAGCGACTGCATTTCTCGTGTAATACCTAATATATTAGGGTTGATAATTTACACCTTCTCTGCCCTTTTCTTTTTTTTCTAATGTCCTCTCCTGAAGAATATTTTCCTTCAAATGTTCCCCCCTCCCGTGAGAAAAAATGTTTTATCCGCACCCTGGTCTACAGTCTGTATAGTCTGTGTAAGCAATGCTTGCTTAACAATAATTAATATTTTAAAATAAGCATTTATTTTATAATAAACTCTGTTATAAATTTTGAAACAAAGAAGAAAGAGAAAAAAAAAAAAAAAGCTAACTCTTCATATACAAGCCATAACAGCTGTGCTAAATAAAGTATTTTAGTCCTGAAGAAGGCCAAGTATGCAAAGAAAAGTTTTGAAATTTTTTTTATCAAGTTTCTGTTAACATTTTAAAAATTATTTTACTCACCAAAGCTAAGCTAGCTATACATATGCAATCTATGTGATAGTGGTTTCAAAAAAGAAAAGAATAAGAAAAATCCTATCGAAAAGGCTGTGTGCTAAGAAAAGCTATTTTGAAATGGCTTTCGAAACCTGTATTCTTAACATTGTTTTCTATGAAAGGGTAAGGTAGACCAGGGTTACGCCCATCCCTTGGCTCTGTCCCTGTTTTATGAATTCATATTTTTTCAAAATATGCATATAAAATTATTTAAGAGTTAACCCATTAATGCCCAGCGATCTATTTTTAAACTGACGCGAAATTTGTAGGTCACTCAAATATTTAAGCATTAGCTTATTTTCCTAGTTTAATTTCTTGATTAAAAATCTGATTTCCATAAAATACTCAGCGATAACAAGTTTAAATGAGGATATTTCCCTGTCTTATTCACATTTTTAGAAAATGATTTATGCTCTTCATACCTCACAAATGTCGGAAATTTATTTATCACTTCTGGCATCAACATAAATTTCAGAATGTGCTGAAAAAAGTTGGGTGCTAATGGGTTAAGTGCCACATGAAACTACTTTTTAGTAGGATAAAATATTGCTTTTAAAGCCAAAATAAAAATGTTTGGCATTTGTGAATGTAGTCGATTGCAAATTATTGGGCTGTTGTATGAATAGCTGCATTTTCTTAAAAAATTAGGCTGCGATAAACTTCAGAAATTTTAAAATGCCAAATTATTAATTTTTTGAAAGACAAATATAGATTGAGAAGTGAAACTCAGAAAACTGATTAATATTTATGTACTTTTAATAGGACTTTATTATCAGACATATTTTTCTTCAGCCCTTCTGATCATAAAGGAGAGATAGGTGGAAGGTGCAATTGTAACACTAAACTGAAGCAAGTACATGTCACATGGCTTGTGGTCGAGCGGTGTGGATTTTTTGCAGTTTTCCATAGCTTTGTATGTGGTTGATAGTTAAGGACTTGAAACTAATTAAAGAAAATGGTATTTTATTACATCACATATGGATGCAATGAAAAATTCCTGAAAGGAGGACAAGTGGCATTTCAGAGATAATCTATATTTTGTAATTTTTGCCAATTTGAATGTATAAATGCATTTTAAAACCACTTTAGGAAGTCAAGTTTGCATATTCTATGAACAAAATATATTTTAACTCAGGGTGCGAACTGAATATTTTCTCCAGGGGGGGACATTTGAAAGTAAACATTCTCCAGGGGGAGACACTTGAAAAGAAGAAGGAGGGAAGATGCAAATGCTTCCCTCACATGATATTACTTGACAAATGCAGTCGCCGACATGGGCGCCGCAGCATAGGGCAAGGGGGGCAATGCCCCCCCCTGTATTTTTGTATGTGGTGTTTTTCCTTGCTTTTTTGCTCTTTCCAACATGGTAAATATATGTTGAAGTAGTCTTTGCCCCCCCTGGGAAATTTTCTGCCGGCGCCCATGGTCGCCGACACGTGTGGAAGCTGACTTATATTCAAACAAAAGTCATGGATTGTTTGTTCTATGGAATCATAGATACACAAGCTACATACAATGTACCTGTATTGGAAGCCACCCTTGAGGGTTTTTAGTTTAGAAAAGAGACGAAATTTTAAGGCAGTTGCCTTAGAGTATAGTAACAAACGATTACATACCACCTTCATTTTGACTTCTTGACTTCCCAATCTGAATCCCAAAATCTTCACTCACCAGTTTAATGTTTCTTCAGCAAGGGATAAATATTATCCCTGGCAGGGATCAATTAATATTTCTCTAGCCAGGGATATTACATTCTTCAGTCGGGGATGATCCCCGGCAGCCCCCCCCCCCCGTCAATTTGCACCCTGTTTTAACTTACTATTTATTGCTTAAAAACAAACAAAAGTTTATAGTCATTAAATTTTATTTTCCTGTTAACATTGGTAAATAAAATAAAATTATACAGTAAAATAATTTCATTTTTTGACCTTTTTAATTAGAACACTGGATTGACAATTTAGCGATCATATTAACTCACCTAGTATTTACAACAAAAGAATCATGCAATTTAACTTTTATTTTCAATTTAATAATAACATATAATTACAATTTACCCTTTACTTTCTCAATTACTAAAACTGTTATTGTTTTAGAATGTCTATTGATGCCGTTAGGTCTCATTCATGTTTGTTTCTTTGACATTTTATTTTCTCAAAATTTCCTTATTCTCTTAAGGTAATATTTTCAGACTAGTAAGAAATTGAGCTATTTAGCTGATGTATTGAAGTTCTATTTCTCTTTTTTATGGGCAAAGAATATTATAAATCATGAGGAGGGGGGTTAGTACTATTTCATTATCAGGGCTGGGGAGTAGCGCGCTACTTGTAGCGAAACTACAGTAGCCGCTACTTTTTTTTGTAGTTTGTAGTGTAGCGCGCTACTTTTTTAAAAAAGTAGTGTAGCGTGTAGCGCGCTACAAAAAAACAGTAGTTTGTAGCGAATTTTGGAAGCTACTTTTGCCGTGTCATCATTTCCGGCGATTGATCCCGTGGTGCAATTTCTCTCTCTTCTGACTCAAAGCATAACTGAAACTGATGCTTGAAAGACACCCAATCTCTCCCCCGCCGCCCCCCCCCCTCATGCAGGGGACACACGCACACGAGGGGGGGGGAGGGGGTTTGCTTTGCCTGAAGCGGAAGCCTGACATTGTGCATCTTTTTTCTTTTTATCGTTCTCAGTATTATTTGTAGAATCACCAATCTGCCATAAAGAGGACAAAAAAGGAAGGAAAGAGAGGTCCAAAGTTGAACAGAGGTTATTTTGATGGGGCCTCGAGAGTCTCATTATCACACGGGCGTGTGGGCCCGTGAGCCCCTGAAAAATAAAGGCCTCGCAAATCTCTCCATTTATTGTATATTAAATTTATATATGCTGCAATAATAATTTTTATTAAGCTAAATTTCCTTTATCTATATCATAATTGGGTAACAATAAAAAGGCTTCGAGACTTATTTTCTGTACTTCTTTCTAACACAATGATAATGGTTTCTAAGACTAGATCAATAAAATAGAAATTAAAGGCATTATTGAAAATTTATGGCCATATGTACTTATCACAAAATATCCATTAGTTAGCATTTTTTTAAATATTATGATGAAGAAAAGAAAATTTTCTGGCAGGTGGAACTCAGCGCACACATACGCTAATAATACAAATGGATTAAAAAAATATTAAAATCAATTTTAAATGCATAGTCTTGTTCTAAATGAGTATAAATACATGGGTAATTTTTAATTTAATTTTAGAATTATTTTGAAATGTTTCATTTTTATGCTGGGAAAATAGAAAACAATCACAAATAAGTTAAAATGTCTGTAATAGTATAGGGGCCCAAAACAACCTTTTTTTTTTGCCCCGGGGCCCCTTCTATGTCTGATCAGGGTCTGCATATTTTTGACTGCTATTGCGTGTTTGCAACATAAATCAACATAAAAATGAGTATTTTTTGCTTTCGAAAAGGAATTTTACATATCTGTAAATTGTATGCTTTTGTAACATCATTAATTTTCTTTGATCTTTTTTTTTATTGCACCCATAAATACAGTGTAGTCCACTTGCCAGGATGATTGCCAATCATTCAGTGTCCAGTATTCCGTGAACTTCCTTTTAGGCGATATCCTTTCAAATCTGGCATGATATATAGTCAGTCCTCGCAATTAGCGACCCCCCCCCATCCTCTCACTCACCATCTACGGAAAACTACGAAGCGTGAGAAAAACTTACGGTTTTCTCACAGGAATTTTCTTGAAAGCATCGAGACCGCTTCTGGAAGAATCACCGACATTTTTAATTTTCTCTTTGCCTCATCCTTATGATCGATGCATTGAACAACAATTTTATTTATGCTTAGTTTTACTAAGTTTATTTATATTAAGGTTTGGTCATTTTTCGACGTTATAGTGCACTTTTTTGAGTTTGGGCACTCTTTATTATCCTTGTGTCCTGGTGGTGTGTTCAACTTCCACAAGAGTAATGACAGTTCTGCAGTATTGTAGCTTTTCAAACATTAATTAATCACGTGATTATGTTCTACAACTAGGAATGTTTTTTGTCTCAAAGAAGTGTAAAAACTGATTAGTACATTTTTCGTGGAACCTGAAACTAAAAAAAAAGAAAGTAAATATCTAGAAATTGTACACAGTTTTTTTTTTTTTTTTTTTGACGAGTTGATAACCTTATCTTTTTTGAGTTTGTTGAAAAGGGACAAAAGGTATAAGCATATGCATCCAAGATATTATTTCAGGGGCTAAAAATATTGCTGACCTCGGTTACAGTGTTCTTCGTTTGTAGTGACAGTTTTCAGATCCGGTCCTAAGGTAGTGCGAACGGTGCGACCGCACCGGGTGCCATCTCTACCAAGGCTGTTCAGAATAATATAGCACTGTGGATGTCGGAAATGGTTTCATTTACCTGTTAATAATTGTTTAATAATAAATCTTTTAGTCAATGTAGAGTAGTAATCAATCATGTTAATAGTGAATTTTAGTGAACTTTCTGTGAAAAAATAAATTATTAACAGGTACTCGAGGACGACTTATCAAACCCTACATTGTTACGTGATTCATAACCGTCTTATTTACCTTTACCACTCTTTAACTTTTTGCCAATGAGTTTCAGAGCACCATGCATATTTGACAGTCCGTATATTATTGAAGTTGAAAGCTTCATTTTAACCCCTGAAAGCTTTTATAGCTAAATGTGTGGCGTAGCTAGGTGCAAGAGCTGATCTAGGGTACGTGGAGCCTCCCTGCAAATGTAAAGAAGCCCCGTGTTATGCTCCAGATTAAGTTTTCCTTAGTTTTTTAGTTCGAATATGGTGCTCCGATGCCTTGCTTACTGTGTCGGGCCGTCCCTGGCTACGGGGGAGCAAGGAAGGTCAACTGTACCCGGGCGCAGCATTGGCCAAGGGGCGCTAAATGGTATATGAAAGCTACCTAGTTGCATTTTTAAAAAATAGGAGGGGGCGCAAAATCTTCAGTTGTCAGGTGGAAACGAGATTTAGTCATTTGCTGTGGGACAGAGAAACTGTTCTCTCAGCTTGTTTCCATCCCAGATTCAAACTAATCTGGATTGAGGAGGAGAGGAAGACCGAATCCAAAAAAATGGATGGAGGAATACCTCCAGAATATGTTTCCGACAACTTCAGATATCAGTATCGCGGATCATGACTGGATGATGAGGCCCATGGATGATGACTTTTCTGGTTTTTTTAATTTCTCTTTCGCATGCACTCGAAATAGTTACGAGGAAGAACTTACAAGGTTCTTGTCAGAGCCAATCAAACCCGTATCTTCGCTTTCGGCGTACACGTATATGAAAGAAGCCTTCAAAAAAACTAACACTGGCGTGCCGTCCAGTGCATCTGTACAAAGATTGTTTTCGATTGCATCGGACGTATTTTCTCCTCGACGATCATGTTTGGCGGATAACAATTTTGAGATCCAGCTCTTGTTAAAATTTAATAAACATGTTTTTGAATAAATTTATGTGGTTTTTATTTTATACTAGAGGCATGGCAGTCTTCCGTGAATATGTTGAAATTCTGCTTTCTTTCGTTAAAATTTTAAAGTGGCTATTATATTTAAATTATTAGGTTTTTTGTGTAATAATTTTCAGAATTTAATACGAAAATATGAGAATTTCTATTAATAATTAATAGTTTGTAAAATCCTTAGACTTATCTCTCTCTTAGCCTTAAAATAACAATATAATTCTATAAAATTCTTTTATACCTAACACAAAGAAAAAGTTGTGTTGATGATAATAACTTTTAAAATTTATTTAACATATATAGAGGATTTTTTTAATGCAATGTTTTAAATAGATATATCATGAATTTAATTAGTAATTGTTTTCATTATTTTATAATATGCATATCATATGTGATGTTTTCAATTAAAACAATTATACAATATTACATGGTTCACACGGGTCATTCGTCATAAATCACTAATTTGGTAAGTCATGAAAAAAGACCTTTATACTCATTAATTTTGATTTGTGCTCAAGAAACTAGAATGTTTGTACAACATGAAAGGGGTCTCAAAACGGGCCTTTTTTCCCGTTCAGACATCCATTTTATTATATTTTTAAAAACTTTTTTAGTTCTCATGATTTTTCTCATGCTTTCAGAGCTCACTTTCCCAATTTATTTTTATCATAGAGGTATTAAAACTTAATTAGTTTCAGCAATACTTCAATAATTAGCAGTAGTTGCCAGTAGCGTATATATAGGCTAGGCTTCCATTTCGGGGGGAGGGGGACGATTCGGTATTTTAAACTTTATTGTTCTAAAGTTAAAAGAAATGTTTCAAAATAGCTCCTTTTTAATAATTGCTTTACATTTTCGGAGGGGGCCCGCCTCCCCCTGCTCAAATACTCGCCTGGTAGTTGTTTATTAGAGCAATAGTTTTTTTCTAATTAAAGGCGAAAAGGTGCCCGGGGTCTTCCGTGCGTCCACCAAATCTGCGGCGCTCAACGCTACAAGGAAACCACCTTTCGTTCTTTGGACGCAAGAGACACCCGCTGAGGTCATTAATCACGCTGGACGCGAGTAGAAAACCAAGGCTTTAGATATCGATAGTTTTCTCTAATTAGGATATAAATATCCTTAAATATGAATGTAATGCAAATTGAATCTGTTAGCAAAATTTGTCTCCGAAAAAGTAGCGAAGTAGCGACTACATTTCAAAAGTAGTGTAGCTAACTACATTTGTCAAAAAGTAGTTGTAGTTGTAGTTAACTACATTTTTCGAAAAGTAGCGGTAGTTGTAGCGCGCTACAAAAAAAAAGTAGTTTTTCCCACCACTGTTCATTATGTTAATAAAAACTTAGATTAGCAAGTAATTTCAACATAACATTGAAAGGCACCAAACTGACTACAAAGAGTTGATTGATAAGTTTAATTCTTATTTATTTGTAATTTAATGAAATCGGACAAGGATGAATGCAAGATGATAGATAGGGCTTTGCCATTTGGCATAGAAGCTGCCAAGCTTTCTCTCATGTAGCAATTTCCTTACATAATTAGAAATAGGTTGTCTCACATAGCAACAGCAAGTTCTGTTTTGTTTTGTCTCGGAAACATCTCTCTAATCAGACTTTTGTCAAACATCATATTCATGTCATTTGATAATGTACATTACTAGGTAATGTAATATAACAAAATTAAAATAAAGTGAAAAATACATGCAAAATAAAATAGTTACTTCAAACTGATTATTATAAAGCAAAATTATAGACTAAATATTCCAGAATCAATAGAGAGAGAATCTAAATAGTGCTGCAAAAGCAGTTTCATTATTTCCCCCATCTCTCGACTTGCTTTCTAGGGGCTTGCTTTCTGCATATCAATAATATTAATTGGACAGTTTCATATAATTTAGTATGTGCCTGCGATGTTCTATATTACACTTTCTTCCTACATGTTTAATTTGAATGTTTAAAACGACTTTCAAATACTCATTTTAATCGTAATTTTATTTATCTTTTCAATATATTCATGTAACCTAGTTATATAAGTCATATAAAAGTAATTTTAATTATTGTTTTATTTCATATATTTCATTTAGAATCATTTTGCAACATGTGTTACATCAGGACACTGGCAGAAAATAATCAATTTACCTGGCTTAGGAAGTGTAGTTATGGAAAATTCTCAGACATTGCTGTACTATAAAAATGAAGTTGAATTATGGCCGACTTTACCTGTATGTATTTACAATTTACCAACTTTTAAAAATTATCCTAGTTCTTATGTTTACTTAAATATAATGCTAATTTTAGGATTCTAGAGCAAGCCCAAAACTTGTAAGGCGAGGACTTCCCGAAACTTTTGAAATCCCAGAAAGTGAAAATAGTCATGTTGACCATCTAGTGTTTATTGTGCAAGGAATTGGCTCAGTTTGTGATCTTAAATTTAGAACAGTTGCTGAATGTGGTAATTTATTTTTTTCTGACGTCTCTTTTATTCTGTGTAATTTATTTTAAATCTTTGTTGTTATATTTAAGTTTTTATTTTTAGTGGATGGTGTTAGAGATATCGCCAGTAAGTTGGTTTACAGCCACTTCAGACATCAAGTTCAGTGTGGGCAAGTAGGAAGAGTAGAATTTTTACCAGTTGCATGGCATGCAAAATTACACACAAGTGATGAAGGCTTTGATCGGTATTAATTCAGTTTCACAGTAATTTATTTTAATCACTACTGAATATAAATAAGCACTTAATATCCTTGTTTCACTTTTCCAGCTGTATGCAGAATATCACTCTTCCTAGTATTCCAAAACTCAGACATTTTACCAATGATACTTTGCTGGACATTCTACTTTATAGCAGCCCATTTTATTGTCAAAGTATATTGGATACGGTTGCATCAGATTTAAATAAACTCTATGAAGTTTTTCTGCAACGCAATCCTGAATTTTCTGGGAAAGTTTTTGTTGCTGGTCACAGCTTAGGTCTGTATTTGTTAGATACATTTTCTTTTGGTTGTTAACCTAAATATTATTATTGAACTGCACATTCTGTTACAGGATCCTTAATACTGTTTGATATACTGTCTCATCAACGATTAGAAGATACGAATAATGGGTCTACAAATGGTTCTAATTCTGATAAAGACTCACCAAAAGTGAAGGATAAAAATCCAAATATTTCAGAAAAAAGCATTCAGGATTCTTATGAGTCTGTTTCAGCTTTGCTTGAGGCTTGCCACTTAGAAGAGTATACAGAGCTGTTTGAGAAAGAAAAAATTGATTTGGAAGCTCTTGTAAGTAAAGTATTATTACAGTATTTCATAACAGTTAAGTGAAATGCTTTCAGTTTTACTAATTCTTGGTATAACTTATTATGTTTTATAAAAAAATAACAAACATAAAAAAAACATACTAATGATATTAAATTTTAATAAATATAGCACAGCTTTATCCAGTCTAGCGTTAAATAACCCCATTACAATAGACTTTTAGGAATAACTAAAATAGTCAATATCAATTATAAATCCTAAACATAGTTTTGAGAATCTTTAGAAATTTCTTCAACAGAGAGCAGCATTAATGATATAACTCATGCAGGAAAAGGAAAAGCCTGGGATGACTTAATGTGCCAGTTTCGACATGCAGAAGAGGAGAGATTGGTGCCATTCACAAGCAGCAACGGTTGAGAATGGCCACGAACTGCGACTGAAATATATTTCGAAGGAAATGAGTGCTTCTTATTTTATAGCTATGGATATCCTCTGTATTTCATCTTTAATTATTTTAATAATATGTGGTATTTCTGATATAAGAATGTCTCCTTTGTATTCCCAAATTCGCTGAAAATTTAACACTAAATTTGAATCCTGCAAAGCTGCTAAAATATCAAAAGCACAAGCTAAATTTTTCAACAAAGCTCTTATCTCTTTTAAAGCAGTGCCAGAAACAAAAGACAAATAATGTGCAGTCCCTGTATGTTCATCAGCAATTTCAGAATTGAAACTGTATTTTTCATTGTTTGAATCAGACAATTACAAAACAAGAAATACAGTAGAAGACCCAAAATCCGCACAAGTTAGCACCAGACTTTTTGCAGATTTTAGAATTTTGCAGATTTGGGGTCAAAATAGAATTACTCTATTTCCCCTCCATCCCCACCCAGATAAAAATAATAAAATAAGTGAAAAAGAGGGAAGAAAATTATATTACATATATCAGAATCATAATATGAAAATACCGAGGAATAATATTATATACAAAAATATGAGATTATATACAAATTACTTAATTTTTTTTAACATTTGTTGAATAGTTAGAAGACTTCAGGTTGTTCTAAATATAGTTTTTTTTCATACTGTCACTATTTCCTCTTCTGTTACATAGCTTTGCTGATCTACAAATCTGAGGTATTTCTCTCTCAGTGCCAAACCTTCATTAAATGTTATTTTATCAATCTTTTGATTATCCCCAGAGTTGTTACTGTGTCAGAGTCTATCTTGTGACTGTCATCCAGTGTCAACTATGTCACTATCAGTCATATAAAGATTATCAATGTTACCGTCAGAGTTCACAAATTCTAAAATATATATATATATATATATATATATATATTAGAATTTGATATGTATATATATGTATGTATATATATGTATATATATGTATATATATATATATATATATATATATATATATACATATATATATATATATTTTTTTTTTCAAGTGGGAATTACTTAATTGGTGTTTACTCTGAGGTTATACTGCAGTTTTCTGAACCTACAGCTGACTGAGCAGATTTCATTGTTTACATTGAACAGACAGTGCACATTTTGGGTCTTCTACTGTATATGCCTATAAACTGTTTTTACCAATTTTAGTAAGGAAATTATATGACATATGGAAAATGCTGTAATAATTTTAAGAAGTTGAATCACTTCACCTCTGTGTGTTTGAAACAAAGAGTTTTTGACTGATGTTATCTTTGCATCAAGTAATAATAGTAAATTTTTCTTTGTTAGTGATATTTCATGTAAAAATAGGTTGTCAGATTTTCATTCTCAAAATAGGTAGAATTTTTTCTTTGTAATCAGCCTGCAATTTTTAAAGTTGGCATAGGTACAGATTGCAATGCTGTATCATTATATGTTGTTAAATATTAATTGTAAATTACACCCAATTGCTGCTAATCTTTGTACATATGCAGGTCAGAAACTTGGATTTCATACGATGAGTTAATTTACTTTGTAGCAAAAATCTGCATACCCTAGTTATTTATTTAGAATTTCCAGTAACAAAAGATAATTTTATGGCAAGTTTAGGCTAAAATCTTCAGAAGTATTAGAAATAATTAAAATTGAATGAATGTAACTTATCAAATAATAATGTGCTTATAAACTGACTTTGCAAATGTCGTAAATGAATTCAATGATGTGTTGGATCTGGGTAAAACTTCCTGGTTTTCAAAATATTATACTGACTAAAAATACTGGTCTTTCCTCTCACAGAAAAGTACTGTTATCTGTTCAAAACTGTTTAAAAGGTGAACTGAAATGAATGGTGAGACAAAGGTATTAATAAGTAAATGGACCAGCTGACTGGGTTAGTCCTTCGGTTATTGTATGTAAGGAAAATGATTTCTTATATATTTGCTTAGATCTCCAAAATTTAATTAATGCAATTCACTAACCTTATTTTGAACTTCATGATTTTAAGCCACTTAATAGTCAGAAATTTCATTTTTATAAGCAATGGAAATTTCAGCATGTAAAATTATAATTGTCAACTGTCCACAATCTAATGGTCAAATAGAGCAGACTATTCAAACAATGAAGCAAATATTTTGTCA